>PVIW01001836.1:98242-140742 GCA_004026585.1 Noctilio leporinus | reverse complement strand
AAACCCTCCATCTTATCATAAAAAATATGCCCATGAAATCATGCAGTTGCGGTAGCCAACTCGAAAAATGAAGTGATGCTGACCTCATTGTGTTAGTTCCACGCTGGGATCATGAATGGTCTAAAATATAGTGTTAGCCTCTAACATATCTCGTACTAAGTCAACCAAATGTAGAGTCTACTTGCTAGGATATGTATCAAGATCAAAAGTGACATTTTCTGGAAGATACATTCTGGCTTTAAATCTGCGTTAAAATGTCTGTGCATGAGAACAGGTCCTTAAATGCAATGCTTGCCCCTCTCCTCATTCTTTCTGAATCTGAGCTTGTCAAGGATTATAGTGTGCAACCTCTGCTGACAGTAGATAAATAACTGACAGTATTTTAGCAGAGTTGCTGGGTTCTCTGCAGAGTAATTTGTTTTCTCCTTTCTCCCCAGTCTTGAATGTTTTGTTATAAACATCTATAGCAAGGCACGGTTAATAGAAATGACTTATAGGGAAAGACCTGTAAAAAATAGATCCAATTGGCAATGCCTTTTTGTTAACTATTTTCTTTCCAAGTGTCATATATGTATTATAACATTGTATAGCACCTACCTTTATGTAAATGTTCTCTTTAGTATAATGGGCATGAAAGACATACTGCTAGAGGAACAGAAAGGAAAAAAAAAAAAAAGTGAGTGCATAAGACATTGAAAGATAGCACTCCAAAGGCTATGATTCTCAAACCCTTTGAACCCAAGCTCTTCTTTTCTTTTCTTTTTTTTTTTCTTTTTTTTGTAAATTTATTGATTTTAGAGGGGAGGGGAGGGAAAGAGAGAAACATTTCTTTGTTTTTACATTTATTTATGTATTCATTGGTTGATTTTTGTATATCCCTAATGGGGCACTGAACTCCCAACATTGACCTATCAGGACAACACTCCATCTGATAGCTACCTGACCAGGGCTCTCCCCCACACTCTTAAAAATTACTGGGACACCTATAAACTTTTGCTAATTGGGGTTATACTTACCAGTATTAACTGAATATTGGAAATTATAACTGAGGAAAAAGTTTTAAAATCTACATTAAAATCTACGTTAAAACATTTAAAAGTGATAAGAACCAAGTACATGTTAATGTATTTTTATGAAAAAATAAGAATATTTTACAATACAAAAAATCCACTATTACTTTACATTTTTGTAAATCTATTATGTCTAAGTGGAAGAGTTGGATTTTTATATTTGCGTAAGTATTCAATCTGTTGCAGTGTTATTTTGGTGGAAGTTTATGAACAAAATTCTGCTTCACAAAGAGATAGAGTTGGAAAGGGAAGGAGTATTTTAGTGACACTTTCAGATCATTATAGGTATTCTTCTTTGATACTATGCTAGAACTTGACAAGTACATGTTTGTTAAGATTTAGTGGAAACCACTCAATGACTTTTTACACTGGTTGCAACAAATGTTTTCCTTGAAGTGACAGGTTTGCATGATTCATATTTGAGAAAATGCCTGCCTGATGCCCGAGTCTGATTAACCATGGTTTGTCTATCAGCTGTTCTTTTAAATGAAATTGGTATTTCATGAAAAAGGCAGCTATTTTAACTCACTACTCCAACAATCACATGGATACTTCCCTCAAGACAGTCCTTGTACATTGGCATGCAAAGGGGCTTTATGTGTATTTCCAATTGCATGACAGAGAATAAGCCCCTTGAAGAGATGACATTTAGTGAAATTAGTCATTTTACTGCTTCTTCAAGGAGTCTTTTCCTCTCTACTGTTAATGCAGGTGGATAGGAATACAGTGGCTGCTAGTTCTGTTCAGTGCCATGGCCTTAAATCACACTACATATAGCAGCAGCGGTTTTACTCGTCGGAGTGTTTTTGTGAACACAATGTATGTCAGTACAGTGAAAAGGGAAAATTACATCTTAGTATTATTATGAAAATAGTTTGACTTTGCAGACCATGTGAGTCCTGAATAACCCCAGGAATTCACAGGCTACCCTTTGAGAATGACTGTCAAATGGAACTAATCATGACATATGTGAAAATGTCTGCCATCAGTCATTGAAATTGCCGAATTTTTAGTTCTCATCAACTAATTTTTCTTCCCCCGAATGTTATTATATTAACATTTGGATTGATAGCAAACAAGAAAACTTTCTCAGACCGAAGAGGATTTGCCTCAACATGGGCCCAGTAAGTTAGGAAGCCATAGGAGAGAGATCTATGCTATAGGAGATTGTATTCTAATCTGGAAGTCTCTCTGAGTAGCCCATAAGTGGGTGTATCCTGGTTAAGGAAAGTGAAGTGGGAGTGGGCTGTGAGGCATATTGAGGAGTTTTCCCTTGTGAGAGTATCTATAGGTATAAGTTCCACCATTACCTCCTCACTTGGAATGTGAGGAAATTGTCAGAGCTCTTCCCTTAAAGGGGAATGACTATTTATGAACAATGTATTATATTTGAAGTATTTGCCATAAAAATGATAATAATTTATGCAATGCTGATTATGGTTAACAGTGTAAATTTGGTAAGGAAAAGCTCCAATCATTGAGAAATAAAGACAGATTTGAAGCATACTTAGGTAAATCATATACTATAGTGAAAGGATCTGACAGGCTATATTTTTAGAAACTTTGGAGATTTCTAGTTGAAAACAAATGATATAAAATGGAAAATTATGCTTTATTACTTGAGAGTAAAATAAATTACCTATTTTTTCATCCTTTGAGGTTTAAAACTAGAGCTTTGAAAACAAAATTGATGACTACCTTCTGAGCAGATGTGTGTGAGATGATTGGGTGATACGCTTTCAGGCTAAAGTAACATATCTTAGTTTTCTTTTACCCACCTAACTTGGAAAAAATGTGGTGAGTAAATTGTCTTAATTTATTTAGGCTTTACTGGCCATTACCTAAGAACAGAATACTTTTAGAGGGCAGCTTTCAGGTGCCACAGCTAGATGCGAACAGAGAGGCAGAAGGCCAGTAGCTTCTGGATACCAGTGTTCTCTGTTCCATTTCAGTGTTACATATAAATCTGGTTTCCTAAGAAAGAAATTATCCTTACAGAATTATAGTTTTGGAAAAGATGGTCCTGAGGTCTGGCCATCTGCCTCTCAATGCGCTCCACCAAAGCTTTCTCAGACCTGTGAGTCCTGTCTTCCTTGTCCTCGTGTATAAAGACAACCCTGTTTGTGCTTTCCAGCACCCCCGTCCACTGCTTTCATAGCTCAGCATCTTCACCGTAAGGAATGTCTACCCTGTAATTATAAGTGAGTGAGCTCATTTAAGATGTACTGGGAAGAATGGATAACCGCTCTTTGAAAGAGATCATCTAACCCAGAGATTTTGTGTGCCAGAATAATGTTTAAAACATGCAATACCTGACGATTCTGAGGGCACTGACCTCTTTTCTCTTACGTTGTCCAAAAAACCCAACAACTATAGCCAACACAACAATAATCATCTGGTGTGAATGAATCAAAATTATATCTGCTTTTTGTCAGACTGGCAAAAAATACAATGTATTTTTTGTATTCCATGGACTATTAGTAATTCGTTTATGTATGCCATGAGATGGAAAATGTTGAAAATCACTGATCTATCCAGTTCTATATTTATCAATTGGACAGTTAAAGCTCACACAAATAACAAGGTTTTAATTGATTGCAGTCATTCCCAATTCAATGATAAATATTCTTTCATCACATTTCTTTGCTTAGAGGTGTTTTTTGTATGTTTGTTTTTGGTATTCATTTGTTTCCTTATTTTTGAGGGGAGGGCGGAGTTGTTGGTTTTTGTTGTTGTTTTGTTTTCCTTTAAAAGGCGAAAATTCTACAGGATTTTACTGGAATCTTTGAAAAGCTTTAATCAAATATCTGGTTTCAATGACTATGTATTATATCACCAAATAGTTTTATTTTGTCTTCTAACATGATTCATCAGATGAAACTCTCAAAATCTATTTCAGGATTTTTAATTAGTAAAAAGATAAACTCTGGGAAAGTCATAGCCAAAAATCTTAAGTCTTACCAAAATATCACTTATAATCTCCAAAATTTAATCAATATATGCCTTGCAGACTATTTTCCAAGCTGTTAGATATATGAAAAACAAAATAAGAGATTCAACATTTAGATTCTCAATGCTTCTTGGGCTAATTTTAACTTTCTAACATACCATATCAGAATAAAGAACTCTCACCTATATTCATTACTGTATTGTTACCCTTTCCTGCTTAATAGGATTAAAAGGTTCTCTAAACTTGACTCATTCCATTAATACGCTAATTGTTGCAGAAGATGGCATTTGACTATGGTATGCTTATAATGGTCATCTTCATCCCCTCAAGGTCCATGTCTGCCTTTGCTTCTTGCCATCATAACCCTTGATCAAATCCTTCTACTAGAGTTAATTACTTAAAACAGATCATGAGTGAGTGAGTTGGAAAGTAGTTAGCTAGGTGATATGGATGGAGGATGGATGGATGGATGGATAGATGGATGGATGGATAGATGGATGGATGGATGAATAGAGGCTGGGTGGATGAATGGATGGATGGATGGATAGACATATTATCTACCTCTTTGTTACAGATGTTTATGTCATGTATACATTTGTGTGTGTTTAAATATACTTCTCCTTCCTAGTGACTGACCCTTTCTCTACATCATTCCTCTTGACCTGACCTCTCTTTATTTAGCCCATTCTTTCTTCCATTTTTCAGGATAAATATCCCTCCTGTTGCTCTTAATGTAGAGCATTTTCTAGCTTTTAGTGATGGTAATTACAATTATGTTTCTTTAGAAATGCCCTGAAATCCTCTGCCTTCCACAGACGTCTGCCCTGATTTAAATTCTAGTACTGTGTGAATTCGCCTGACTGAATTTGCCCGCACCGACAGCACTGTTCAATCCAGCGCACCTCTCATAAGTGTAGCAAAACTGCAGCTCCACACTGCTTTCTAGCCCAACTCATTCCATGTTTCAAATGACGTTGTTTGGCTTAGATCCTAACTAAGGTCCTCCAAGATAGAGGCAAACTTTTTGTTTATTTGTTTGTGAGTGCTTAGTTGATGTTACTTCGTATGGATGGGGTGACTCTGGTGATTGACTCTCACGTGCTCCCCAAGTCCAGTTAAGTAGTTTCTCATCCTAGGAAGAAAGGCAGTGAAAATACAGAGGATTTTAATTAACCAAATGACAGGTAGAAATGGTCATGAGATCAACACTGCTTTCAAAAAGCGTATGTTTTGTTTGTTTGGAGGATTTTTATAATGAAATATTTTTATAGGAGTTGTAAATACAGCTCCTTCAGGACTTTGTTAAAATGGAATAATTTATGTTAATGGAGGGTGATAGAAAAGTATTCAGTAAAATTATGGTATTTGGGAAGAAAGGCTCAAACTGGTTAAAACCAAAGTAATTTCTTAGTTATCATTGAAAATAAAACAAGAGTGGGATATTCTTGTAGGTTATTTTTTCACCTATCCTTCTGCTATAGTCCAGATATGTTAATCACTTTTAAACAATACATCGAAATTACGTTCTCAATTCCCGTTTATAATCCCTAAATAAATGAGATTCTATGACTTTTCTAGGTTACCCAGACTAAGGTTCAGTGTCCACATTTTCATTTGATTTTATTTTACTTTTACTCAATCACACCAAAGAATTCCAAGGTAGAATAGCAATAACTAGTATAAATTATGTAAGGTTTTTTTTTTTTTTTTTTCCCTTTGTATCATCTTTATTGGCTGTGCAACTAATTAGCTATTTCAGCACTATTCAGGCTAGGATCATTTGTTGGTTAAACAAAAGAAGGGGAAATTTCAGAAACACAAAGAGCCGAAATGTTTGAGATTTGTTCCTACTCAGATGTATACCTCATAGTCCCTATCTCCTGTTGAAGGAAATAATTTATCATGATCTTAGGCAAAAGCATTTCTCTCTTTGCTGTCCTTTTTTTTATTAATTTAGGTATGTTTCTAAGAAGAGAAATGATGTTACTTCTAATTATGGTTACATGTAGTTAATTTCCTTCTTTTTTTCCCTAAGCTTGGTGCGAAAGGCAGTTTTTTCCAAAAGAGGGGTGGGAGTTGGTGGGGGGGTAGAGAATACTGATAGAGCTGATCTTCCTGTTGCCTTAGCAACAGATTTATTTATTATGGGTGGAAATGACATGAGTTAATATACCGCATACCTGCTGATCGGCAAACTCCCCTATTTCAGCTGCAGTTGACAATTAAGTCCTGGACAGCTATAGCCAGGGGTTAATGTTCCTCATTAGGAGAACTAGGTCATTACTGGGAAATCAAGGCACTTAAGGCAGCATGGGCAAAATACAAAATTCAGCATCTAGAGGAGTGAGGCTTTTTATGTTAATTAACCTTATTTTCCTAGGTTTTAAAAAAATCTTATATGCACATGACAGTGGATCAATTAATTGAAAAAAGAGCTAGTTTACTTTACTCTCCGAGTTGTCTTCATTTCCTTTGCAAGGATTTCATTATTTTATGGAAAATTCTTATGTCTATATGATGAGTAAAAAGGGTATTAAATTAAGAAGGGAATCATCATGGAAATCAGCTTTACCACAAGGGAACGAGCAAATAAAAGCCTTGGAAATGAAAATAAATAAGCTTTGCTAATACCTCACCTAAGAAGCAGAATGTAAGCCCATCAGAGCTGGGAGACATATTTAGAGGTACTTCTTCGCTTCTTTTTTTTTTTTAAGATTTTTTAATTTATTATTTCCAGAAAGAGAGGAAGGGAGAGAGACAGAGAGAGAGAGAAACAGAAACATCAATGTATGGTAGCCTTTCACCTGCCTCCAGCCATGGACCTGGCTGGAGACCTGGCTTGCAACCTGGTTATATGCCCTGGCTGGGGAATCGAATCAGCAACCTTTGGGTTTGTAGGCCAGCACCTTATCCACTGTGCTACCAGCCAGGGCTCACTGTGCTACCAACCAGGGTTCCTTCTTAGCTTCTTTATTAAGCAGTTACATAGTTATTTGACTTTCAGAAACGGGGAACTTTGGGAAAGTGATTCCAAGTGCTTTGTAAACATCCTATTTGCAGAAAGCTGTGTAGCAGTTTAACAAACAATAATTTTCCAGTTCATAATTGGCTTTTTAAAATATTAATAAAATTAGATACATTAGTTGAAAGTTTTTATTAAAATGTCTGAGTGGGTGGTTTTTGTTTTTGTTTTTGTTTTTTTTCCACTTGATAAGTTCATACATAATGTATCAAGCTTCTTCTGAATGCTTTGTTTTCTTGTTTCTTTAAAGAACCTTTATGTTAAAAGAGGGGTATTTTCAGAGTAAGAGACAATTGTATCACCCAGAATCCTACTTTAGCTTCTTTCCAGCACTGCCTCCACTGAGGCCATGGCCTACCAGTTTCTTCGCTCAGTGACTCTCTCCACAGGGACACAGACAAGAGCAAAAAGGCACCCTTACCATCCTTACCCACTTTGATATAAAAATTTAAAAATCACTATAATTCTTCTCCCTCTACACATATACTAGAAACTATCCTTAAGGTGAGGATAATCGATTGACTTTTAGAGTCTTAGTTTAGAGCTCTTGTTTTCACTTTCCTCCCATCCAAAACAATTTTGAAGTACAGCTCTCCTTTAATTGATGAGCTCTCTGTGATTCGATATATATACTCACCTCCTCCCAAAGTTGTTTCCTGTTATATAAATGAAACCAGGCCTTCAAGTACTTTTTTTAAACAATACCACTGTAGTAAACCTCTGTTAGTGTCATGTATATTGCTACTTATCATCTGATTTAGCATGAAGTTACCATTTTAGGTGGCACCTCTCACAGCTGCTTCCTTTAGAAAGGTATTTTCACTCTAAAATTAGATGGAATCCTTTACTGGACTGCCTCTTTTCACCTACACTGCTTTTAATAAGAACTCGTTTAAAGGAGAAATGTTTCCCCAATTTCAGTCACCACCTGAAATCCAGAGTTTTAGAATGAGGAGGTACAGAAGGCACCGTGAGACCACAGGTCCCTGGCTCCATTGCAGTATGCTGTGGCTGTGGAACTGGGTCTTAAGCAATAAACGTAAGCAGGAGTGATGTGGGCCACTTCCAGGTGGGGCATGATGATGACCCACCTATGGTCCTCATACTGCCTGTCCCTTTGGGCAGGAGAAGAGTAGACGTCACTTGTTGAAAGGCCAGCACCCCCTTTGGCTTGGGGCCTTGACTGCATGGAAGAGTGCTGCCCTGTGGATCTATGCACCTGCATGGCACTCCACTTACGTACTTCAATCCATTTCCTAATGCAGCCCACCTGCCTCAATGAATGCAGATAGCTACTGTAAGAATCCAGATGAAGAGGATGGTAGTTTCGCTGGATCAGGACAACGAGGTTGGAAGAATCCATCAGGTTATGTCCGCAAGATTTTGGCCTCAGTGGATAAATGCAGCTGTTATTTATTGAGATGGGAAACCCTTTGGGGGAAGAAGGTTTAGAAAGTTGGCATTTAAACCTAATAACTTTTAAACAAGCAAGTGGTGAGTTGAACTGAAAGTTAGATATATGAGTCTTTTATTCCAATGAGCAAGCAGGATTGAATCTAGAAATTTGTGAGTTATCAGCATGGATATGTTCAATTACTATAAAACATTTTAATTATGGATATTCTGTTTTAAAATTACACCTTTAAGTTTGCTGCTTTTCAATGTTAAGTTGACACTAATTCTGTGGGCAGCAGTTCTGACCCAGTGGTGGGGATAGGACCGTGGAGTCTGGTCTCTGTACAAGGTCTGGCTATCAGTTACCAGCCTTGTGCCTTCAGACAAGATACTTACTCTCTATGTTCAGTTTCCTTGGTTGCATGATGGAAATGCTGTTAAGGACATTATAGGATTGTTCTGAGAATGAGAGAAGATGACATATGTAAATCAGCAAGCAGTTCCTGGCAGAGAGTAAGCACTTAATAAACATTAGCTATTATTAGTAGTAACACAGAGTATTTCATTACCTCACTTAGGACTGTTACTTTTGCCCACTATCTCTTATTGGTTAAAATCATTTTTTTCTGAACTCTCCTAGAAAAAGAAAAGAAAAGAAACAGCTAAATAAAGTCATCTTTTTCCGTCTTCATTTTCAGCCTACCCCAAACAAGGACATACTGTACAGTAAAATGGAATTAAGCTGCAGAGCAAACACTTCTAAGGAGCAGCATCTGCCTTGTAAATGAAGTCTATAAAAGGCTCCCAAATGTCCCTTCACATTTCATGATTGTTAGGGCATTACTAAACCTGGATGGAAAAATGTTTTTTTAGTCTCTTACATCAAGAACCACACTGTCAATATCACAACTTACTTCCGTTTTTTTTACAAGATGGCTACCAGAAGCCTTCATTTCAGAACGGCAGGGCTGTTTTAGCAGGAGGTATATTTTGTGTGTGTGTGTGTAGGGGGGTGGGGGGGTGGGATGTGGGTGTGTGTTGGTGTGCGCATGGGCATACACACATGCAAAGATATAGTTATAGTTTTTTCTTTTACCAAAGAGATGATATGGTAAAAGTCACTTTTTTTTTTTTACCTTTATAATTGTCACATTTTCAAGCACCATACTTTTTTTAAAAATAATTTTAACAGCATATAATTTAGACTTTACAGAATTCACTCATTTTAAATATATAATTCAATGTTTTTCATAAATATGCAGAGTTGTACAAGCATCATCAAAATCCAATTTTAGAACATTTCTATCACTCTGGAAAGAATCCTCATGCCCCTTTGCAATTGCTAATATGATTGCTTTCTTCATAAATTTGCCTTTTCTGGATATTTCATATTAATGGAATCATAAAAGAAGTAGACTTTTGTGTGTGGTTTCTTTCCTTTAGGACAGCATTCTTGAAGTTTGTCCATGTATCAGTAGTCTATTCCTTTCTAATGCTGAATAATATTCCATTGTATGAGTTTAACATTTTGTTTATTCATTATCATTTGTTAGATATTTGGATTATTTTTACTTTCTAACAATGTGAATAATACTCCTCTGAACATTTGTGTAGAAGTCTTTGTACAGACTGATTCTATTTACTGTGGATAGATACCTAGATGTGAATTGCTGAGTTAACCTTTTAAGAAACAGGAAGATCACTTTTAAGGACAATACCCAGTAACTCTTCATTCTTATTCATTCATTTAAAAATGTTAATTGACCTTCTTCTAAAGTCAGCGTTATACCAAGTCCTAGAAATAGGCAATTCTTGATTATCTACTGTAGTGGGCATGAAATGTAATCTGGATGTTTCAAATCACTTCATTATCCTTAAAACTAATGCTGGGCATTATCTCAGTTGTATTCAGAAGAAAGTCTGTGATCTTAATGGGCCTATTCCCAAACATGTGCCCGAATGGCTATGTGACAAGTAGCTTCCAGGAAGCCAAGGAAGAAAGGGATGATCCAGTCTGTGAACAGAGGCAAATACATAATGCCTGCATATATTCCCAGGGCGATTTACTAAAATATATCTAAATTCAAGCTACTGCTTTTTTCCCCTACGTGTGAGTGATGCATATATTTCCCTCACATGCAGCTCCAAATGGTTATCTTGCTTGACTCTTCTTTCACTCTCTGTTAGCTTCCTATGGCTACTACAACAAATTATCACAAACTTGACTATCTAAAATGTCAAAAATGTATTCTCATGGTCCTGGAGGCCAAAAGTCTGAAAATGGTATCACCAGGAGAAAATCAAGATGTCACTGGGATGAACCTCTTTCCATCTGAAGAGGAAAGAAACCATTCCTGCCTCTCCCAGCTCTGTTGGTTGCCAGCAAGCCTTAGTTTCTGGCTGAATCGCTACATTCCCTGCCTCTTGGGGTCACGTTGCCTTTTTCTCTTCTGTCTGAATCAAACCCTTCTTTGCCTCCCGCTTCTTAGCTTACATGTAATTGCATGTAGGGCCCACCCACCCAGATATTCCAGGATAATCTCCCTACCTCAAGATAATTTATCACATCTGCAAACTCATTTGTTCCCACTGAGGTAATATCCACAGATTAGGATGTGGTGATCTTGGGGGAGCAGGGCATTATTCAACCTAACAGGTTTGCATAGACAGTCAGTATGAAGCCATTCATTCTTGAGCATATACTATACATCAGTTGGTGAATTAACATTGAAGATATAATAGTAAGGAAAAATTCACACACTCAGTTCTTGCCTGCTTTGAGCTTACAACAGATACTGATCAAATAAAATTTACCTGAGATAAATGTTGCAAGGGAGAAATGGAAAGACAGTGATGTGTAACTTTTTTGTAAACATCACACATTCTTCATGAATGCTTTAAGCAATACAGAAAAGTGCAAATGAGGAACTTTGTAAAAACTCACCGCAGAAATCTATCATACATAATTGCCATTTTTGAAATTTCTTTCATTCCATATACCAGTCTACACATTTGAAACTTACTAGCTACTTTGATACTTTTAAGAAATTACTCTAGTGATTTTAATATACAAACTTACCCATATATTTATCTCCTTTGCTGATTATTCCCTCTTGCACATTAGACTTACCCTTCTGCCCGAAGAACACCCTTAAGAATTCCTTTTAGTGAGAAACTCTTGGTGACTAACTTCTCTGAAAATGCCTTTTATTTACCTATTGCTCTTGGAAAATTTTTTTCTGAGTATACAATTCTAGGTTGAGATGACATTCTCTCCACCTTATTTTGCTATTGACAAATTACATAATTGGGCTTCTTTCTCTGGTTACTTTAAAGATCATGTCTTTGTCCTTGGTGAGTAATCTATCGATTTTAACACCTCATAAGATCAACCCCGGCTTCGAATTGGAAAAGATCTAAGTGCAAGCTTCACCCTGGGGGATTCTGATTTACTGGCTCTAAGTTGGAGCACAGGTGTTGGTGTTTTTGATAGTTCGCTAAAATTTGCATCATGCAAAATCGAGAGCCACTGCTCTAGGATCCTAAAGTCATAGTCTTACAGGGACTGGGCTGGTCGCTTTAGGGAGTGAGAAGGCTGGCTGGGGCCTGGGGTAGTCACTCCCCGCAGGGCAGGCAGCCTGCTCAGCTCTTACTGACGGCAAGCCATCAGTACAGCAGCACAGCCCTTCTCACTTTCTAGTACTTGAAAAATAAATAAATATCTATCATATGTGTCTTTACCTGTGTGTGTCCAACAGTTGGAGAGTATGATTACTGTTTTTTTCCCAACTCGGTGCTTTTGGTTCTGTTCTGTTCCTTATCTCAGTGCCGTATTTTCTCTTCCAAGTCTGTGTAACCGTCACCATTCTGTAGGGGCCAGCTCTTGCTTTCGCTGACATGACAGTGGAGAACTAGTCATCAGAGGACATGGGTGTTGAGAGGGGCACTTACCTGTCATGTTCCTTTCTGTCTCACATAAACCTCTCTCCTTGGAGGTCTATTTATCTTGTATGTACTTCTTTGGAATTTAAATAAAACAAAGCTTTACATGGTTAAACTTTTTTTTTTTTTTTTTTAGCTTTATAAGTACACCAAATAAGCAGTTCTATGAATGGATACTTCTTACATTAAAGAATCATAAAATATTAAGAATTCTTTACAGGCCCTGGCTGGTAGCTCAGTGGATAAGGTGCCTACCTGTGAACCTAAAGGTCTCTGGTTCGATTCCCAGCCAGGGCACATAACCAGGTTGCAAGCTAGATCTCCAGCCAGGTCTCCATCCTGGAGGCAGGTGAGAGGCAACCATACATTGATGTTTCTTTCCCTTTCTCCCCGCTCCCTGCTCTTCTCTCTAAAAATAATGAATAAAAACTTTTTTTTTAAAAGGGAGAATTCTTACATAATATAGTGGATACATATTAGAAACCAAGGAGTCTTAACATGTGGATTATTTGGAGAGGTAAGGGTTAATAGACAGTAAGACCAAATAGCGGATATTGTAGTAGATGAAATGAATAAAAAGTATGGAAGACTAAAACAGAATATCTCAAAAATCTGACTAGGGCTGGGGAGAGATGACTCAGTAGAAATGTCTTAAGTAAAATAACAGTGACAAGACAAATTCATTTTTTAACCTAAAATGGTTCTTGGAAGGCATTTATTTTAAAATGTATTACAATAACATTGCCCTTTTTTAGTTTGTAATTTAGTGTAAAAGCCATGTTAAATGGATATAAATTGTAGTATCAAGTACAAGGAATCCAAGAGATAACTCTTTACTCATCCATTTATTCACACATTGATCACATATTTATTTACATGAGACAAGGAAATTGGCCACCTGAGTGCCCATGTTTGCCAAATTGCATGTAATGTCTGAGTACAAATTGCAGCCAGACTGCCTGGGTTGAATGCCTCATCTGTCCCTTACCAGGGTCAGCTGGGCAGCATGGGCAAGTTGCTTAACTTTGCTAAGCTTCCGTTTCCCTGTCTATAGATTAAGTAGGAGAATGGTAGTAGGTATGTACCACATAGAGCTGTGAGAATGAAGTGATTAAATCCATCCCCAGTGGTCCTAGAACAGCTCCTGATCCATATGAGCATTATATAACTTTTTGACATTGTTAATCTTTGTTTCTCTATAACTCAACTCATTTACCTCAGGATTCACTCAGTGAGTTCATAACAATTCAGTAAATTTTAAGTTCTCTCTTTTTATCCTGAGTACCATACCACTGACGTTCTAAAGATGCTTTGGAACATCAAGAAAAATGACTTGTTCTCAATGGACACATGGCCACATTGGTATCCTCTTAAAAAAAATACTGTCCTGTCTGGTTCTCAGTAGCTACCTCACACAGCTGGTGTCCACTGTGTTGAGTTCCTGTCTCTTGACACACTTCATTGCTCATGTCAGTGTGCACCGGAAGGGCCCCTCAGCAAGGGTAGGGGGATCCCACCACGCACACTGCCTCTGTCAGGCAACCTCACCCCACTCAAGGCCTTTGTAAAATGGTTTGCTCTCCCATGCTGCTTTTGAGCCTCAGAAAACTCTGCAAACTTGCTTTCAGTCCTCCCTACATAAGTGATTTATTTCACTCAATACCTAAGCAAGACCTTTTCCCTCAGTGCTCTGGGTTCTGGAAGAAAAAGCAAAGGACCAGGGTCAGTCTCCCACTTACCGTTCTCTCTACGGCCCTGTTTCTCCCAGTGTTCAACCGTGGACATCTTCTTATTATCTTAGTATCTCCATAGCCTCTCCAACTTGCCTCCCTCAGCCCAGAGACTTTCTGTTTGTTTGTTTATTTTTGGTTTGGTTTTTCTGTTGCAGTGAGGTGAGTGGGAGAAAGGGGGGCTGTAGGTAAGGAGTGAGAGTTGAGAAAAATCTACTTCGTATTATTCTCTGAAACTATTGTTTAGACCTCAGCATCAGGGTTTTAGTGTAATATCAAGAATTAACTACCTGGTCTTTTTTGCATTTCTGTTTAATAACCCTACCTTAAGGGCAGAGAGTATAGCATATCCTTGCTCCCAATGCTTGCGGGGTGGACACGGGGAGTGGATTTGCAAAGTAAGAAATACCAAGGGAGGAAGTCCATTAAGTACATTGATTGATACTTCAAATATTATCCTTCTACACATGTATTGATAGGGCTTCTTTTGAGATCCCTGCCTCAGAGAGCTCCCAGATAATTGCAGTACAACATAATAAGTGAAAACCCAAAAGAAGGAGCAACTCATTCTGCCTGGAAAAGTCAGGCAACGCTTCACTGAGGAAGTGAGGATAATTGAAAGAGGGATCCCGTTAGATACATGACTTCTCAGTTTCTGAGCACGTAAGCTGCAAGAAAGATCACGGCACTAACCTGAGCATGCCCCCATACTCAGGGAGCCCAGAGAGAGTCCACCAGAACTGGCAAGAGTGCTTGCCTTCATGTTTCCGTTTGTAACCCTACAATTGACACGTAGCGTCTGGCTGACATGCTCCTTTGTGTTCTGGGACCAAGTTGTCAGGGGGCAGCTTGACATCCCCAGCCCACAGGAAGATTGTAGAAAGCTCTGGTTTTCTCCAGCGCCAGAACTCAGACCTCCTGCACTGGGGGCCACTTAAAAAACCCCTGTTGCAAACTCCATTTTCCCTTGAAGAGCCAGCCCCCAGGAAATGTGAAATGGGTAAAATTTTTCCTATGGGAGGCACTGCCCTCTCTCAGGTTTGTGTACTATTTAATACCTTCCTCTTGCCCAGGCACCCAGAACTTCCTTCTGTGTGATATTTCATACAATTCTTTGCATTTCAAAGTCTACTTTAACCAGGTGAACTTACATTCTTAGTAGTGTTTCTATCGTTGAACCCCAAAGAGCACAAGGTCCACGTGAGTAGACACAGATACTTTTAAATTAAGCCACACTACCATATAAAGTTTTGCTAATAACTTAATATCTTATCTTCCCTAGGATATTTACATTTTTAAAAGGTTACTTGTTTACCTGCTTTTCCAAAATGAAACCCCAAAAAGGAATTTTCACTTATTCATGTAACCGTTAGTCCATCAAGTAGTGCTGGTATACACCTACTCTGACCAAAGTACCTTGCTAAGACTATACTGAGACATAGAAACGTTTCAGCCTTAAGGAACTTCAGACATGAATAGCCATGGGAGAGGGTCTGGGGCAATGGACTTTCTTTCTTATCTCTAAAAATCACAGCACAAAGAAGCAGCGCCTCTCCTTGACTAGAACTTGGGTTCCTGGAGGTTGGGTCTCCCACTTTTGTTTATCCTGTTTGTATCCCAGTGCTATGCACAAGTTCTGGCCGGCACACAGGGGCACTAAGTTCTCCATTACTGACTGCATTTTGACTACTCCATTAGTTGACTACCTTGTCTAACTTTAGATAAGGATATTGTTGTCCTAAGGCCAAAAACATACCTTAGATAAGAGATTTTGTGGTTGTTCTGAGGGGGGTTTTGTTAAAAGTAATACCAATTAAATTGACCCAACCACCATGTTTTGTTATTTATTGGTTTGAATGTAAAGCTGGTCTACCTGGCATCCTCCTTCAAGGTAATTACTATTTAAGTAAAGACCCTTGTATAATTTCTCCTCAAGCATTTTATTTTGTAAGCCCAGTGTACAAATGGAAACACTCAGGAAGAGGCATATGTTACCTATCTGTACTATAAATGCAACAAAGATATTAAGCCACTGATTTCCTTCTTAGAATTAAATGGCTAAAATTGTACCTCATTTTAATACTTGCAAATCTAGACTGTACTAATATATACAACAACTTTGAAGTTTAAATAATTGTGAAAAAGTATTAAAAGTGTACGGATATAAAACAAAATTGGAATAAATATTCAAGAAACTATACCAAAAAGTGAAATAATAATTCTTTACATATGCTCATCCAGCACACACTACTCTCTAGAAGATGTATGGACTTTTTCCTAATGAAAATAATGTAACACATGAATATATATATAATACAGAATCTTTGGGTAAGCTCTGATTTAGAAAGTACACTACATACTCCATTTTTTTAAATAAAAATATTGCCATGAGAATAAGCCTAAAACAGAAGAGACAGGGTTTATTTTTTTTAATATTTACCTTTCTTAAGAGGTTACCTTTGGTTTAGGATGCTTATGGGAAATTCAACTTTCAGTGCCATTCTAAGTCATGAAAATCAATGAATTATGTAATCAGAAAAAATATATATTTTACATGCACAAGCCAATGTATATCTGTAATCTCCCCAGACAACATGTTTATCAAACGGACTACTTCTTAGGCACAAAAATGCCTTCTGTCTGATCTTGCTTAGCACTTTGTTTTCTGCTTCCCACGAGCCAGGCACGGGGAATCTAAACATCACCTGCACGCAAACCTACTGGTGTTTTGCAAGGGAGGAATTTTTGGCCTCACACTTGGGCACACTCTCCACCTTGAAGAAGCTCCTTCTGCCTGCTCCCTCGGAGAACCCTCATTCCACTTCCACCTGTACACCTGTTGAACTTCATTATTTGGGGCAGCTTTCCACCTGTTGAGTGGTTCATGGTTTTTGATGTCTTTGCTGTGGAAGATTATATTTGCACTCTGTTTCTAGATCTCCTGTTGCTTTTGGATAATTTCCAAGAGGAGAAAGTGGGGAAATGGTGATTTACTTCTCTAACTTAAGTTGTAATTATAAAACGGTGATTTGGGTCCTAGCTAGTGTGGCTCAGTGGATAGGCACCTTTCTGTGGACCCAAAGGTCACTGGTTCAATTCCCAATCAGGGCACACAACCAGGTTGCAAGCCAGGTCTCCAGCCAGGTCCATAGCTGGAGGCAGGTGAAAGACAACTATACATTAATGCTTCTCTCCTTTTCTTCCTTCCTCCCTGCCCTTCTCTCTGAAAATAGTGAATAAAATTCTTTAAAAAGAAAAAGGTGATTTGGTATGATGTTATATTAGTTGTGGAAAGAAATGATGAGTATCTGAACTATATCAAGACAGGAAAAGCATGTTGGGTGATAATGAGAAGTTGGTTAAGGGATTGATTATTGATGTGAAGGTGACTGGGCTAATTGCAGCATTTGACAGGATTAAGGATAGAATACTGAGAAGAAAATGCAATTATAGATGTGCCTTTATACATAAACACATTTTACTTTAAACCATATTTGTAACTCTATGCTGTGAAAAATAACTGCCACATATTGAGTGCTTACTATGTTATTTGCATATATAATAGTGCCACTTTAGATGCCTTTATTTATAACTGTCAAGGTAAACATCAGACACTAAACAATGACACATTCTGCATACTACAACCGATTGTAAAGTATAGCAAACTTTATATTTTTGTCCAATTATGGTGGCTATTAAACTCACTATGGTAATCTTAAATTCCCATTTCTATAAGGGAAAACTAAAACAATGATTATAGTAATTATTACAACAACAATAATAGCCATCTTATATACTTTCTGTTTTCCAAGCATTACAAATTGTTTCATATTCATCATCTCACTTAATGCCCTCAACAGCTCTTGGAACTGTTATTAGTCAGATTGTTACAGATGAGGAAATTAAATCTCAGACTGGTTTGGTAGTTTGTCCGGGATTAATTACTGGATATCAGAACTAGGATTTCAACCCTCTTTTTCCAAGGTGCTATTGTCCATGTAAGCTATTTTCATTTATTCTGATAACACTCACCTTTAGAACTATAGTCATAAATGAGTTGATCATTATTAGCTTTCAATAAGCTTTTCTTTGGGGGGTGTTTACAGATATTTCTAAAGAAAAGTAATTAATTGAAATAATCTCTCTCCAATTACATTGTTTAATACAGTTGACTATTTTTTTTTTGTTCTTCGTTCTTTACCAAAACTAAGTTGTTCTGATAGTTATTGGCAGTAAGCATATTTATTTAATTAAGACATTGGTTCATGGGTCTTCTCATTCTGGACAACCTTTTCCTAAGTGATAATGTAAATTTATAGCATGCGATGTTATTACAATATTCAGAACCTTTTATCCTTTTCTATATGAATAATTAGTCTACCTTTGGTACCTAATGTGAGTAGCTCTTAATAACTCTAAATAATAAGCAAAGAAAGACTGGAGTAACAATATTTGGGACCAAACTTTTTGTATATATTATGTGGAAAAGATTGAGTAGGATAATACAGATTTATTCCAGTTATAAGACTGTAGTAAAGAAGAAGAAATACATAATTAATACTGTTTATGAAATGAAACAAATGCAACATATGTAACAAGAAGAACACATCATTTTGAGCAGGTCTTTATAGAACAGACCTTCCATATCATGCTCCTCCTTTTCCACATTTACTGCCGTGACAATCTGGTGCACTTAGCAGTTGCTGCTGACGCAGGGAGACTGGCTCTTCTGGGAGATCTGGATGTCGCCAGGAAACACAGAGTCTCATTTGGGCCTAGAAATGAGACATCATATGTAAAATGGGCCGAATTTTAGCATTTTTCTTCCCATTGGCGAGAGTTCTTATGAATCACTCAGTCCATTTCTATTTTTAACATTTTTAAATCAGAAGGAAGTTTTGGAATGGATTTTCCTTCTTCAAATTATGATTCTTTCCCACATGATTGAAGTCCTTGTCATTTCTAGATGTGACAAAATATCCACAACTGAGTATGGAAACCTATTATTAAGAATTGAAATCCATTTCAATGAAAGGCATCTAATAATCCAGACCATGCCCAATTCTCCATTTAAAAAAAAAAAAAACATGATACTTCATGTCATTTCATACACGTATTCTACCAGTTTTTAATATATAACTATCTCTATTGGGCTGTGACAGAACCATCATTCACTCATTTCAGAGTCATACTTTGAGTGTCCACTGATTTCTGGAGTCAAAAGATTTCTCTGATATTGTGGAGCATTCAGAATAAGGGGTTAATATACGTACAACTAAAACTGAAGTCACTTAAGAGCATATTCATGACAAGATCAGTAGCTTATGAACGTTAGTGCAGACATGATTCAGAGTGAGATGACTACCACAGGGAGGATGACTGGTACCAGTAGATTCAGCCAGTGAGGAGACAGTGGGCAGAGAGGGGAGGAGCATGCGTTCCAGATGCCACAGCTGTAGGCACAAGAGCTGTGGATTGAAAACAGCAGAGAGAAAAGGGAAGGACGAGAATGAAAATGAGCATTGACACTTGTATGGGGATGAGTAGGAGCAAATGTTTGATAAAAATAGACATCTGAATGTTGGATTGGCCATCTTAATGTCAAGTTAATGGTTTCTAGTTAGTGACAATTCAAAGAAGAGATATATAAAGAAAGTCATTGAAGAGGGTAATGTAACAGTTTTTTGGAAGCTGAATTGGCAGAGGGAGTGAAACTCGGTGGTATTGTCAAGGTACGAAATGATAACATTGAACTATAAAAATGGATATTATCAAGCAAATCTTAAATTATTTGAATAGGCATAAACAAGGCGAGTAATAAGTGGATTGGCAGGATGAATTTGGAAGGAGCCTCCATGTTCAGAAATGTGTCTGCCAGGCTGGGATCCTGGAGAACTGGGGGAATAAGAATATTCAGGCACCAAAGAGGAGCTTCATCAGTAACGCTGTTTGATAAGGTAGCAGGTTAGTTTTTAAGCACAATATTATACATGAGTTGTCATTGGAAGAGCCATGTTAAGATTCTGTATATTCATCTGGTTACATATAGAGTAAAATAATAACCTTCCTTTTCTTGACGGGGGGGTGGGGGTGGGGGGGCAAGCATGTGGTGCTGGTCCATGTAATGTATGAGGCAGAGGGAAAGGGTCCTGGCCCCCTGGGCATCCTGTCTTTAGTGCCTGCGTTTCGCAGTCTGCCTGTTCTAGCTTCTAGCACCAGACACTAGGGGAAGGGGTGGAGGGAGGTAAATAATAATGGACAGTAGGAGGGAATAAAATGATTAGATTCATGGGAAATGATGCAGGTTTAGAGTCAACTCTTGTTCTACACATGGGGAATACCATATAAGCAATGGCATGAGCCTGTCCCTCTTGCAAATTATAGTGGAAATGACTATGTAAAATTTTGAAAGTAAGATAATTCCAAAAGGAAGGTGAACGTTATAGGAAGGGGACAGAGGGCCTTGGATAGAGATTTGGAGTGGTTACATTTGCAGGATCAGGGTAAAAACAAAAATAGGTTAAGAATTTTAGAAAATAGAAATATTAATATTATAAAGAGGACTTGATGTCATTTTTACTATTATTTGAAACATCAAAAATTAGCAAATGTCCATTAGTAGGAGAATTTATATAAAATTGTGAAATATTATCTAACCACTTAAAATGAGATATTTCTATGCACTGATGTACATAGATGTCTATTATGTATTTCATGAATGGAAAGTGTGAGATGACTGATACTGAGCTACTTAAAAGGAGTATGGAGGGTATATGTAAAAATACACCCACACATATATATATATTTAATGCACAGAAATAGAAGCCTACTCACTCAACGGTTATTAGTAGTGGTGTCATCCCAGGAGGAGTAGAATCAGGAGCAGGGAGGAATAGAGTTGTTAATGCTTCATATACTCTGAATTACTTGTATTTTATTACAATGGGTGTGCATTTTTTAGAATTGAAGTTTGTATTGATATAACTGTACATTCACATGCAATTATAAGAAATACAGAAATATTGGGTCTTCTGTCTCACAGGTTCCTGAGGAGCAGTTCTTTTTCATTTCTTATTTTTTCATTTTTTCTCTCTGTTGTGCACACTGGGTAAATCCCCTGCTATGGATCCCTTCCAGTGAGATTTGTTTCTTTTTTAAATTTCTGTTCTTGTATTTTTCAGTACTATTATTTCTATCTGATAGTTGCTGACATGGAGCACTTTAAAACCTGCGTGTAAGCTTCCTGGCAGTCAGAGTAAAACAGGAAACAAGAACCATACGCCTTCATCTCTGAGAGGTGGAAACACAATTCTCAGGGGTGTCAGAGAATTTCCCAGATAGACCCTGGGAGAGGCTTCTAACAAAAAAGGTAGACTACATGGGTAACTCTCTGGATAACTAGCAAGCAGTTTTGAATGTATTTCTACATATCCCTTGGAGGGAAATGTTATAATCCGAAAGAAAATCTAAATGATTAGTTTCACATTACCACCCAATCACCACATTCAACAGGGAGAATATTACTGAGGGAAATAGTAATGCACTGGAGAGGGGAAGGAGTTGTTTCAAAAAACCTCTAGGTCTGAGAGGAAATAATTACATTATGATGGTTTAAAATATGTGGAATGGTGGCTGCTGCTTAAGTAACATCTCAAGGGTGGGGAAGACCTAGTTCATCTTAATTAAGACACTTCATAGCCTCTCAGTTCTTAGAGGCACGGATGTCTACAGCTTTCTGGCCAGAGTTGCAGAGGAAGAGAGCTCACTGGCAAGTTAGCTGAATGCAATTACTGTAGATAATATCCAGGGAGAGTAGAAATCATTGTTGAAGAGAAACAACCTAAGGGATCTGAGCTTTTAGCAGAGGGGAGATTTGAAAAGAAATCATGTTGTGAGACCTAGTGGGAAAAAGTGACTTGTTGAACATAGTTTTTCCTGGGTGGCCTTCTGGGCAGAATGAGTGGAAAGATATAACTGGGGAGAAGGTCACTAGGTTATAGTCTGACTACATTACTTGGAAACCAAGCCAGGATCCTTTCTAAGAAAGTTGAGTGTGGACAGTAATGTCAGAAGTTGGAGAAATCATAGAATACATGAGAATGAATGGAGCAGGGGTGGACATTTGGTGTTGTTGAGAGCACTTTTATCCAAAAGAATGGAAGAATGGGCACACAGTTTTAGGGAAAAAAAACAGAAGGTAATACAAGAAGACATAGCTAACACTCTAAGATGATCTATGAAAAGCCACCCAGACATCGTACTTTATTGGAACTATTGTCAATAAATGTTGTTGGATGAAAGGGTAACTTAAAAATGCCAAATGTATAAATGAAGAAAATGTGGAGTAGAAACAGGCTTAGGAAAGAAACTGACAATGAGAACACAGATATCTCAAAGAGAAGCAAAGTCATCTCTCCTTCTGCTGGTAAAAGGAAAGATGAGACTATAAATATACCAAGGGCATGAAACCCTGACATACATAGATTAGAATTTTATTTTTCTATACCTTAATTCCTCTGCAACACACCGTTTTAATATGGTAGTACAAAGCTCAGACAATTCAAGACTTTCTGTCTTCCATCTTCCTGGTCTCCATCCCTCCCAGGTTACTGGTGAGGAATCCCTTGCCTATGTCTGCCAGCTGCTTTGTGATTCTTCCACAACCTCCGCAGAAATCATGGTTCCATTTTTATGACTACCACAGCTCAAGAATCTCTTATAAGTGCACCCAGTACTCTCTGTCTAGAAATATACAATCAGATGGTCACTCCGGAGTCATGGTTCCCCAGACTGCTAACCCAAGAAGCACAGTGCATGGCCTCTGAGATTCTCATAGTGCTGTTTTGCCCAACTCTGTCATCAGTCCTTCAGGTGTCTTATCCAGAGGGGCAACAGTGACACAGGGTGGGTTTGAGGGGTCTGCTAGAGTCCAAGGGCATTTTGCTGAATGACTTCTACCTACCAGAAATCCTCACCATTTCTACAAAGGCTTTGTACTTCTTAATCAACCATGAATACTACCCCAATTTTGGTCACAGTTAGTGGCAGGGAGGAGGGTGAGAGCTCTGTTCCCATGCCCTTCCTAAAGCAATGAATTAAAACATCATAGCATTTCAAGTGTTGGAGGTGGAAGGGAAGGTGGATAGAATTGGTTGAATTTCTAAAATATTAAAATGCCACAAATATCAAAGATGAAGAGAATGAGAGAAAGTCATAGTAGATAGTCTTAGTCTCAGTCAACCATAAGTAAATGATGGTGAGGAGGGCTAGTAAAGTTAAAGAAAGAGAGGCAGTAATGGGATTGGGAAGGGAACTTGAAAAGTTGGTGGTTAATAAGACTGTTGGTTGAAGTCTATTTGAAGCTGCATTTAAGAAGCAGAAGTAGCTTCTTCCAATAGTTTGGGGAAAACCAAAACTATTGATATGTCAGGCATGTAGCGGAGACTGAAAATTTTATGAGTAAAGGAAAAAATAAATGATCACAACAGCTAACCTGTGGGCTGAAGGTATTAGTTCCTTTCCTTCTCATTATGTGTTGGAAGAAAGGAAGAAAGAAAGAAAGTCAAAAACTGTATAGAAGAAAGGGTATGACTTTGGAGTGATGAGGTTGATTTCAAATACAAACTTAATTTCTTCTGTGTGACCTTAGATAAGGAAACAATTTCTCTGTATGAGCCTTGGTTGAGAGTCTCGAGTAAGATTATGATCAGGTGCCTGACATGGACTCTTGAATATAGAAAGAGATCTGTAAATATCATTCATTTTTCTGACACCTTTATTTATTCAACAAATATTTTAGAGTAGCCAATCTTACGCCACAGATAATGTATTAGTCAGCATAGGCCACATTATGCTGCAGTAATGAGATTCCACCACCGCCCCCCCCCCCCGCCCCTGCCACACACACACACACAATAACCCAGTTGCTTAAACACAACGAAAATTTACTCCTCTCACTGACTCAAAGTCTACTGCAT
Source organism: Noctilio leporinus (assembly GCA_004026585.1). NCBI lineage: Eukaryota > Metazoa > Chordata > Mammalia > Chiroptera > Noctilionidae > Noctilio > Noctilio leporinus. The sequence goes on along the minus strand of PVIW01001836.1, from coordinate 116,656 downwards.
GTATGGGAGGAATACAAGGCAACTCACCTCTGTGCAACAATGCAGACAACCTCCCTCTTTGAAGCTAACCATCTTAGGTTGAAACAGAACTTCTATAGGGATTACTGCAGCAGAGACTGCTATGCCAAACCGCTCTTAGATATGTCTACCTAAAAGTGACTCTTGTCTATCAACTTGTAACCCAATGGTCAGAACTAGTCCTGTGGCCTGTCCTACTTCAAGGGGACAAATGTGGAGTTTTCTGTGTGCCAAAAATGGGAAAAGAACCAGGTATTGGTGAATACAAGTCATGTCTGCTACTCAAGCCGCTGGTTACTTAGTAATGAACAAAACAGACATTACTTATGTTTCCCTCATGGAGCTCTCAGTCTGGAGTGACGTGCTATTCGGAAAGTGTCGGCATCTGTAAAGAGCCAAGTCTCTGCCCTGGTACAAAGTTGTGTGGGGAAAATGGAAAAGGGCAGCAGTTGAGTATAAGTGACGAGTATGGAGAACTTAGCAATCCTCAAATATTTACTGAATGAATGTTAAGTGAGGAATAGGAAGAAATTCATCTCTAAAAGACTAAATGGGAAAGGCAACAGAGAGAGAACAGATATAGAAGAAAAAACACATGGAAACAGTTTATGCTTTTCAAATGTTCTGAATAATATTTGGGAATAAAAGCTGTTCTCGCTATATCTGTTGCTTCCAGGAAGCCTGAAATGTTTCCGTGCTGGTCTCTTCTGCTGGAGTTGGGCTGTGGAGGAATGGGTTCCCAGCCAGACTGTTTCATTCTTACCTAGTCAAGAATGTGGGGGTTGTTGGGAAGCTTAAACTCAGACTCTTCTGCAGTGTTTTATGATGAATCAAGTCTGCTGATGGGCAGCTGTCAAATATAGAGGGGTCACAGAAAATGAGGAATTACACTCCTATAAATCCTGAGAATGTTACAGAGTTAAGCAAAACTCCTGTGTGAGTAGTTTTATGGCAGAATTTTAGAGAGATGCTTCCTTACCATATTAAAATAATTTATATATTTTGAAGTTTGTAAAAAATTATAGGAAGCATGTAAAAAAGAAAAACATTTACAATGCAATCTCTAGAGATGAACCCTGTTAATATTTTGCTATAGTTTGTACCAGACTTCTTTAAGGCACACACATCTATTCGTGTTACAAAACAGCATATAATGCATACTACTCTGTCATGTCTCTTTTACTTAACAAGATTTCCTGAATATTTTTCCATGTCAGGATATATGTTCCTACAACATTATTTTTAGTGGCTGCATGGTTTGCATCATATGTATGCATCAAAATATATGTCTTTATCATTTTCATTAGATTGTTTACAGATGGTTGCCATTATAAACAATGGTGCCATGAAGGTACTCTGGCTGAATTTCTGTGTACCTCTTTAATTATTTCATAGTGTGACTTTTCTAAATTGTAATTCCTGGGGTAAACATGATACATTTTTAAGGCATAATTATGTACATCTCCAAACTGCCAGCTAAAATATTATTTCAGTTTACATTCCTACCAGCAATGGATGAGGGTAGGAGAATGTTTAGGGAAACTGTAAGTCTACAGAGAATTTATAGAGAATTGAATATATTATAAAATGTGTATTTAATCCTAACAGCTATTGGCAGACAAGGTCGCTTATTAGAATTTTTTAAGTCCCCCATCTTATATTTAACGCTTCATGCTAAAATCATAAATATAATAGCTTCATATTTGATTTCTTAGAAAATTAATAAAGATTCACATCTCCTGCTAAATGGGTTCATTAATACTGTGGGTGCTAGCATAAGATCCATAGATGATCCCTTGGATATGTGGAATGAGTTCCTTGCTGGACAAAAAATACTGAGCTCTTACATTGATATATCCAAGCCTTGCTAATATCTGTAGCTAAATATTTGTGTGTATCTTTAATGATTTCTGAATGTTAGACAGTTTCCATTTCTCTAAAGAAAAAATCAAGAAAATTTTTCAGCTGAATTGATTGTGTAAACTTTGAGGGACATAGAAGAAAGACATACTCAGTGTATACTTATATATTCTACAAATTTAGACATAACTAATACTTTAAAGCATACGTCATGTAGAATATTTTTAGAAGTATTTTTTTTTCCCCACCCTTATAGTTCATCAAGCAGTTTTAATCTATACCTCCTCCCATTGATTCTGACGTCAAAGTGGTGCCACCTTTTCAGCCACTGGTGTGTTTCCATCCCCTGTCAGCTGGAATTCAGTCTGAGTGGTAGGAGCTACAAGAGCTGTGAAACTATATGATGCTATCACTGGAAATCTTTTTCTGAACTGTAAAAACCCCTTATTATGCCTGATCTTCAGTAACCACTATTACCTTTATTAGTGAGCTTTGAAATGATTTTGACATCATCCAACTCTTTGAATTGTTAGGTCATGTCTCCCAAAATAATTACTGGCCCAGTACCATGAGGGGGTATCCCCAAAAAACAGAATGTATCTATAAAAACATGTATTTATTTTTACATATTTAAACTTTAATCACCTTCAAAGTACTTTCCATTTGATGCAATACACCCATCGAGATGTTTTATCCACTGCTCAAAATAGTTTTTGAACCTGCCTTTCAGTGCTCCTGCCATTTTTTGTTTCAACTCTTCCACATCAGCAAAATGTTTTTCCCTTTAAGGACATTTTTCATCTGGGGAAATACAAGAATGTGTTTCAGGACAAGATTGGATGAATAGGGATGGTGAGGTGCAAGGGTCATGCCATTTTTGGTCAAAAACTCCTGAACTCTCAGCGCAACATTGAGTAGTGAGCAGATAGACTTGTAAATCACCAATTATGAAATGCTGAAAGAGTCTTCAAAAAAGATTCACTGAAGCCGGACGCAGCCCTTCACAACACCACTAGCTGGTACTGATACAGACATGTCCCTAGAACACCCACCTAGTAGTGGAAGCCTGTACTATAGGGGGCCTGCTCTCTAGGAGATAATTATGGATTTTTGGGAGTCCCCATCTCATACATTAAAATCTTTTGTTTCCTTTTTTTTTTTTTTTTTTTCAATCAATGATTCACTGCTAAAACCACCCAAAACTGTCATTAGTGGCTGCTGTTTCAGGTTAATGCAACTTCCCTAAAGAGTACTTTGTTCAAAATAAAGTACGTGAGAGGGTGCCTAGTGTTATGGGAAACCTTATAAGGATGTTAGTACAAAATGCTTCTTTTCCTCAGAGATAATTTTGGGGAAGAAAAATCTCACCTTACATTTGGCTATATGTTACAGCTTAAACAAAAAAAAAAAATGGAGATTCGTACAAATCTCTGTGTTCTTATGCAAAGTGGCTATTGCATATGAAAACTTTTGTCCACTAATAAAAAATTATCTTAAAGATACAGTAGGATTGTAATACATTTATCTCATATAGAAACACTGAAAATATAGGCTCGTAAAGTCTGCTGCTTTGAAAGCACATTGGAATCTTTTAGGAACTATAGCTTCTACCTCATTAAAGCTCCTCCTAACCCTAAACCATGTCTACCGTCACTTTAATACAAAACAAACAAACAAAACACCAGCAAGAAATATTTAGAATAGATACTCTCTTGGGGATCCATAGCCAAAATGTTAGGAATTCAAAATGAAAAACTTAGAGAACTGAGTGGCTAAATTTCCTTCCCTATAGTTACTCCCTCTTTAAGACATATTATGTTATAATATTTCCATGCTTTTCATCTAAGGCTTTCCAAGAGAATCATACTAAAAGAACATAATACAAATTAAGTGGCAGCTATTTGATGGGTTGGAGATACGGTTGGAGATAGCATATGGCATACTTTTAACATTCACACCGTCTTCAGTCTTTGTTCTTGCCCTCAAAAGTGGTGTATGTGAGAACTATCCAAAAACTTCCCCATGGTACATGAATGCAATCTGCATCATCTTAAAAAGGGAAGAGTACTTCATCATTGCATTCTTTATTATTTGATGTAAATCAAGCTCGGAGATATAGAACTTAAAATAGTTACTGAATTCTAATTCTATAAAAATTTACAATTCCATGAGATTAGAAATGCCATTTTAAAATGTTCATCAGAAGATGCATTTGTTTTAATTTTTGATACTGAAAATATTGACTGAATTGTGAATTAACACGTTTAGGGTTGCAGATGTCATTTTTCATACGATTTCCTGAATGATGTAATTTTCATATTTCATATCTCAGTTTGATCAATTTACAGATTTATTTTACATAATTAGTTGGTAAATGAGAACTTCAATTGCTGATATATAACTATTTCTCTGTGATATAGAAAATAAGTTAAAATTCCAAATTACAAATTAAAAACAAATATTTTGAAGACATCTGGTCCACATCTGCCTGAAATAAGATAATTTAAAACAGTGTAATTAAATACAAGAATACTAGAATATTCACACCTTAAAATGGAAAAAATAACTCATTCCATTTTCATGTGATTCCTTACACTGGTGAATTTTTTAAAAATTCAGTGTCCTTTAGCCTCTCATTCTGTTATTACAAAGAAGACTGACAAGCTAAACAAACAAAAATAACCCATGTTTTTCAAAGCCTCTATGAAATAAAATAATTCTCTGTATTACTATTCTTTTATAAGTCAACTAACCTCCATTCCTAAGTTAGTATTCCGTGGACTTAGACTCAGGCCTACCCTCTTTCATTGCATTTATAATTCTCCATTCAGTTATTTAAAATGAGAGATTAGTGAGAGTCTCTCACCACACTTCCTAAATTGTGCCTTCCTTGCAGGCACAAAGGGGCTCAGTAAGTGCAAGAGGAAGGTGTTCACCCTCATGGAAATGAAAAGCATCTTTGGTACTTTCTCATGATCAATAGAGAATCATCTATTGATCATAACAAAAGAAAATAACGGATCTTTTCTTTTGTTAAAAACCTGTGTTCAGAGGAAAATTAACTGTTTTACGGGAAAGGAGACTACACTAGACTTTCTATAGTGTAACCAAAAAATGTGAAGCACATAATAGATTTTTTTAATGAAAAGCTGCAGAGCCTTAACACTTCAATGGGACTGGGTTTTTGATATATGACAGAGAAATTATATTTATGGAAAAACTCAGTGCTGAAGCTACAATATAAGGTGATAGGGAGAAATCTCTACTTGGATGCCAGAGGCTGTCCTAACAATAGACCATGAAAGGAATTGATACCGAGAGCAGTGAAAACACTTTTCCTCACACATACCCTAAGGTATCGCAAGTTATATTTTGTGTGTTTATTTGCAGGGAGCATGATAAAGATCCAGAGAGTTTTTTTAAGGTATTAATGCATCTGAAGGACTTAGGACTTGATTTCCACGTATCTGTCCTTGGAGAAACCTTCACAGATGTTCCAGGTATGTATTTTGAATTTTCCTCATGTGTATTTTTATAGATGGCATAAGCTCTACAACCAAAGTATTAATTTGTGTGTTTCCCTTTGTTAGAATAATCAAGATGAGCACTGTTAACCAAAAGATTATACGATGGCATTAAACTGGGATTCAATTAAAAAAATACTTAAGTAAGCATTCTTTGATTTAAGTTGAGAACATGAAGTCATCTCTTTTATCAAATATAGTTTATTCAGTGCATCTATATGTAAATACAATATATTGCTTTAGGCATCTTAACACTTAAGGAAAGTGGAATTTTGTAATTGGATATACAACCTCTCACCTCTGGGGTCATTGGCTTGAATCCTACTCACGGTGGTAGTGACTGAAATACATTACCATCTGTTAGGTGGCCTGCGTAAAGCATTTGGCATCAAACTTGTGATGTAGAGTAGACAACAGCCCGTATTATTGTTGCCATTGGTCCATCCCATTTTATTAAACTATAGAAAACTAACAAAAATCCTAATCACTTGCGTTCATATTTTTTTTTTACACTTTTGATGTTCAGCGTTCTTTTCTTAATTCTAAGTACACAGGCAACAGAAGTCCAAAAATGGCATTTACTGTTGTACATGATGACTCTTAAAGACCACTTAAAGTTTACCCTCACTTGGCAAGTACTTCTTGATTCTAGCTCATTGCCAAGAACTACATACACCCCGTCTGTCCTCTGTAGCTTCATCTGATAATGGCTCAGCCTGTACCTCTGGGCTTATGGACACCAACCTTTCTTCAGTTCGTTTAAGACTCCATGCTTCCTTAGACCTTTGGACATTTGCCTGTTTCTATTGTATCCTTTTGATATTAGCTAAAGATCATATTCTTTCAATATGAAGGTTTATCATGGTCTCAGGATATCGTATACTTTTACTTCATGATGCTTACCTCACTTTCTAATCTTACAATTATGTGTAATTTTTTATCTCATCTGCACACACACACTGAAATGTAGGTGCTTCTGGGGTTCTGTCTGCCTTGTTCTTTGCTGTACCCCAAAGCCGAGTGCAGTGCCTGGCACAGTTCTGGAGTTCAGTGAATATTTGCTGGATGGATGGTTAAAAATCATGTAAACCCCCTGCCCTCAAACAATTTACAGTCTTGTTGAAGAGGGAACACTTTTGCACAGCACGAGAAACAAGGAATGAAATGCAACATCATCTAATTATATGTTAGTACTGGCATGTGTTGTTTAATGCAGAATAGTCATCGAATAGCCAAAAGATTAGGATATTCCACAAGCAGGAACATCACAGAGGAAGTATATAGAAGCAAACATTTTAGATACTGTATTTAAAGAAGAAAAAGCCAGTGATTAATGCTGTGAGGTCACAAATCTAAGAGATGCAGCACACAGACCTGAATAAATAAGTAATAAGGACCTTACATAGGTAAGATAGGGCCAAAATAGGAAGGATCTTGACAACCAAAGTAGATTAGGTAAAGGTAAAAGAATAAGGAGCCCAGACCTTAAGCAGAGAAGCAGTGTAATGCAACTGTATTTTAGGAAAGTTTATCACTCAATGATACGTAGGCAGAATCCCAGTAAGATCTGCCAGCCACCACCCAAGTGCAATTCTGTGAAGTCGTGGCAGAGATGAGTGAGGATGCAGCGTGAGAGATGCTCAAGGCCAGCAGAGAAAAGAATCTGGTTGATGGATGGCTGTAAAGCAGAAAAAACCAGCTTATTTGCAAATCTGCTGAGTTTGGTTGTCTTTGTGCCACTTTTGAGGTGTTTATGCCCAGACTGAGAGGTGGCTGGAGGGTAGCCCTCCGCACAAGGCTTCTGAGACAGCTTTACTGTTGAGTGGTTTTAGGCCACCGCTGCACATAGTCTAGGATTTCACTCCAAGGACCATGTTCTTGGGATCACAGTCTCCCACACATTAAAACTGAGCTTTTTAGAGCAGTATGAAGGGTTGACAGTGAGGTGGGGAGCAGTTAAAGGCCTGAGTACTGTGTGCTTAGTAACCACAGGCCCTTTCTTACTGTATCACTCATCTTGGCTTTGCTTCAATACCTATTTGCCGAACATTGTGGAAGAGTGATTCCGTGGTGAACAAGATTCAGTCCCCTCCCTTGGAGCCCTCTGCCTTGGGGAGACACATATATAATGAATAGGTGCCTAGGATGCTGTGCAATAATTATGCAATGCTGTGGAAGCCCATAGGAAGGTACATCATATTATCTGTGCATATGCTTGTCACTCCTGATCTCTGTGGGTCCCCTTTTTGCTCTACCTCTGGTCCACCTCTGTCATTGCAAATGGGAATTGACTCTCTTTATGGCCACAGCTCTTTGCATCGCACCACAGAAGGAGCCCGAGTTGTTACATGGATGGATTGGCCCGACAGCTTTCCAGGCTGTGCTTCTGGAAGCCTCCTTGCCAGGTTTGCCGCCAGAGGTTTCCCAACAGGCCACTTCATGCAACCTCAGCCCTTCTTATTATCATTCTGGCTTATTTAACGAACACTTGGTGTATACCAGGCAGCATTCTAAGTATTGTTCTTCATTTTTCCTCAGGGGAAAAAATCGAGGCATCGAGAAATTAAGTAAGGTCACACTCTAGGTCGTCCTGTAGCCACTATTTTATGTTACCCTTCCATGTTCTTGTTTCCCGACACGACTGTTCTCTAAATTAAAAAATTAACCCCCCCCCCCCCCCCCCAAATCACCATTCAGCACTTCACAAACCCGGTTGCCCAGCAGGCGTGCATTTCTTTGCCTCTCAGTCTCTTCTAGGTGCTACATGAGCTTATCTAAAACCAATTTACATACTGCTTAATAGCAACCAGAAGAATTACTCTTAGTGCTGTTAAGGTTTGTAAGGAAGTGGTTTCCTTGCTATGAGGATTATTATGCTATTCATTGCTCCTGTTTATTGAAAGTTTCTTATTTTATCCTTTGTTAGGCTATTTTATGTAATGCTGTTGACAATCCCAATGGAGTGTTATTTTCCCAACTGTTAGGTAGAGAAACTGAGATTCTGAAAGCTTAAGTCATATTAATTGCATTGGTTAGGTGAGTCAGACTTCTTCACAGGCAAGCATACACATATTGAAAATGCAAGAAATATATGACTGCAAAACCAGTAATTATTCTTTTAATTGAGATATGATTTATATTTAACATTGTATAAGTTTAAGGGGTATACTGGGTTAATTTGATACATTCATCTATCACAATATAATTGTTTACCACTGTAGCTTCAACGGTCATGTCATCTTTTCACATTAAAGATCTAGTCTCTGAGAAATTTAGAAATCTATTATACAGTATTGTTGACTATAATCACTATTTAGATCTCCAGAATTTATTCATCTAGTTGCATGTTTGTACATTAAGACTCTTCTCCAACTTCATTCTTCCTTCTTCACAGAACTATTAGGGAAAGCTAATGACTTAGGGAAACCTAAGTCATGACATTAGTGCCAATGAGTCATACTGCCCTTTCTGATGAAGCAGATAATCTCCATTAATTTTTTTTTTTTTTTTTTTTTGTGAAAACGCTACAACTAATAATAGAGCGCCTTTGTAGAGTCTCCATAACGTTGATTATTTTCAGGTATGTTTTTAAGTATTTTAAACTTATTTATGTTGTGAGGTCTTTTCATCTTTTTTCTGAGGAGAGAAATACTTTGCGAGTATTGATTCTAGGTTTTAGCTACATAGTCCATAGCTCTTTGGTACCATTCTTTCACTTTACAAAAGAGGAGAGAGATCTGGGACAGTAACTATTCCAGGTTCTTACAGCTGGGCATGCATAACAAGGGCAGTAGATGGTGATAGGTTAGGAGGAGAACCTGTGAATTGGCCTGCTCATCCCTCTTCATTCCTGTATATGTTCAATTTTTTTTTTTATATCTACTTTGTGTCAAGCACTGAGCTGGACATTTAGGATGAAATGGTGAATAAAGCTGACATGTTCTGTGATGTTTGCAACTTACAATCCCACTCCAGAGCTTTACTCATCTCTTACTAGAACATTCCTTTAAAACTTTAGAACCGACATTGATTGAACACTTAACATGTGCCAGGCACTATTCTAATAAGCCCTTTATGCTTTGCGTTATTTACTCTCCACAACTGGCCGGAGAAGTAGGCACTATTGCAATTACCATTTACAGATGAGAAAAACAAGAGGCAAGGAGGTTAAGTTACTTGCCTGAAATCACTCATCTATCCTGTTTTGAAGTCACAATGCAAACCTCGTCAGTCTGCCTCCACGGCTATTGCTCAGCCTATACTCTGTGTTAAGCCTACAAAATCATCCATGTTTTACAAGTAAGAAATCAGGTGGTGATAATGTGGGAAATTCCTGGCCACTTGGAAATCATTTCCAATGGAAAATTTAAACACGCACGCACGCACACAGGCACGCACGTACACGCACAAAACTTCAAATTCATTTCCTAAACATCTTGCTTTTAATATTAAAGTGAGCCCCATCTTTTTTTTTTTTTTAATGAATTTGAATCTCAGAAAGAGGTCTAAATGGAGAGAAGGATTTGAATACCTTTTTTTTTTTTTTTTTTTTTTTTTTTAAGATTTTCTCTTATTTGAATTATCCCCATTTCCTTTTAATCAAGTTCTACTTGTTCAACTCTGGGGTTGATATTGTTTTCCTCAAATTTCTGGTGATTCTTGGAAATCAGTTAATATTTAACCAGACACAGATATGTTAAAATTTAACCACATATGTTCTGTATGACCATGGAAGATGAAGGCCCATTGACAATGTGTACCTAAGACAATTCTTTTAATAAAGTACTCAGAGCCTTTTCCACTCCTTTAAATTAGTTGGCTCTAAATTTGAGCTCTTTGAAGTTGGTTACTCTGATACTTTAAGCTTCTGGTTTCTAGCTCTTTTTTTCATAAACCATCCCATCAGCTTTCCATCTTCCAGGGTTTCACAATTTTTAGTTTGTTTCCAGTTTTCTCTATTGATTTCTTTGTGTGGGTGTTATGATTTTATTTTTATATTAAAAAAATATTTTTCTGTTTTGGGGACCTTGGGAGGAGATGTGATGGATATTCTGCACTTGCCTCTTCAGATCTATGCTCAACCAAGCCCTGCTGTCCTCTCTTCCTCAGGACCTGAAGTGTATTGGTGGCATCAACAAACCCCTTCGTCAAACTCATCTTCTGGATGAGTTTGACCAACAGGAGGCACTGGCAAAAGAACAGAGGGCAGAAAGCGAAAGAGGGGTTAGAATACTTATATTCATAGTTCCCTCCCTGTTAGGTCAAGTTTTGGTCTACTCATGGCCATAGTTCCTACCCAGTGATTTCCTACAGCAAGGTGTGACCAGCTTCTGGTAATCTCTCCCTCTTTTTTCTATTCAGCTCTGGGGATGGTAGTAGTTTACTGCTTTTGCTAATCCTGGGCTGTTTCATTATTTGTTTCTTTTTCTTAGTGCTTCCACATCTTTTAAATAGTCCCTTATTAAACTCTTTGAATCATGCCCTTTAAGAGTAACTTCTTATTCCTGCCAGGATCCTGACCCACACAGGAGTGTAGAAGACACGTGAACTAGAAGCTCAGTGAAAGAGATTAGGGCGTCATTTGGGTAGAGAGGTTTCAACACCTATTGTTTAACTTCAGATGGTAAATTCTTCCATGTGTCCATTGTTGAGACACAGTCTAGAAGCTAAGACTCCAACTCTGGAGTAAGACTGCTTGAGTGTAAATACAACTGCTGCAGAGGGAGATGGGGTCCAGGCTCTTGGTGGTGGTTAACAAAGAATTGAATGGACCACACAAAAATAAGTGAAGAAAGTAAGAGAAAGTTTTTGGCATCATAGCTGATAAATCCTGTGAAAAACAGGAGAAATGCCCACCAGAAGCAATACTGACCATCAAAATATCCAGCAAAACAAGTGGAAAACCTGACATTCAGGATCCACTTAATTAGAAAAACCAAATCCTGAATTGGCCCTGTACCTTCCTGCAGCTGAAGTGGTCAGGCAAAATGACAGAAAATACCCAATCCAGTTAAAGAGGAGAAAGCACATCCTTACAGTATGTTAGGGATCATCCCAAAAGTTTCGCATCAAATCTTCCTTTGCTCCTATTAGCCAATCCCTTCTCTACTCCCAGTCCTTGGCCTAATCATCAGGATTTTAAGAGAAAAAGAAAAGGGATAGGGACTCTAATTACACAGAAAGTGTCAAGAATTACATTTTACCAATTGAGAATATGTACAGCAATGCAATCATAACAAAAGTTATACTAAAATATTTAATGCCAAAGTAAACACATATCTTACAAATTCCAAAGTCAAAATCATCACACCTCACAAAATCCTCATTTCTTCCAGGAACCTTGATTCCCTTGGCTTTATTATCCCAGGATATGAGAGCAGGCCACCTCTGGCCAGGGAATGGCTCCCATCTTTTATTTTCTATCTGGAATCATTACAACAAGGTATCGAAAACAGCATGGAGTGTAAGGCTATCCCAAATAATACTTGGCATAGATTTACTGTTCAATAAATATTATTTGCATGAATGAAAGAATGAGATTGGAGTAATAGAATAATACAATTTATATACCCTATCAGGTATGTAGAAACCTACATTGAAACACTTCCCAAATAGTGAATGAAAATAGAGAAGCCAAAGACTCAAGGAAGTTCTTAGTGGTTTTATATTACATTTCCTGTTTTAAAATAGGTGACCTAGATTTGACATAAATCTATTTGTCAGTCGTTTTCTCCTCTGTCAGCTCTTACATCAGTCAGAATAAGCTGAGTTACGCTAAGCTAACAAGGAACCGTAAAATCTCAGTGGCTTAAAACCTGTAAGATTTATTTCTTATTCATGCCATGTTTATTGCAGGTGAGCAGTAGTGTTGTGCTGTTATGGTCACTCAGGGACTTAAGGCTTCAGAGGGAGCCAGGCTGCCACCGACACTGCCACTTGCTGTGCCAGATGGAAGGGAAAGCTCAGAGGCCTCCCAGCATCAACGCAGTGCTCGGCCTGAAAGGAACATAGGGCTGCACTCAACTCATTGGCCAGAGCTTGTTGCGAGGCACTGCCCAACCAGAAGGGGAGCCAGGAAATTCAATCCTGCTTTGAGCCCAAAATTGGCAGAGCAGAAATATTTGGTCAGCTGCACTATTGACCACAATAGCTCTTCAATATGCATCATGATCTGTGGCTCATTACAGAGAAAAGCAAGCTTATCTGAGATGTCTATCCGGGTTGAGTAAAGAACTCGTCACGAATATTAAAGTAGGGCCTGCAGTCTTCTTGCTAGAGACAACCCAGCTGGTATCTGAGACACATCTAAGCAACTGAATCCCATAAGGCAGACCAGACATGAAGTCAAGTTGGTCTCTGTGGGAATGGAGTTAATTATCACTTACTGGTGACAAGGCATTTTGGACAGCTCTGGTGTCAATCAGGAGTGGTTTTGCCCTCCACCCCCAGGGGACATTTGGCAATATCCAGAGACGTTTTCCTTGTTACAACTCTTGGCGGGGAGGATGCTACTGGCATCTCATGGGTAAGACCAGCAATGCTTTTAAACATCCTACAGTGCACAGGATGGCTCCGCACAGCAACAAAAAAAATCACCCGACCTAAAGTGTCAATAGTGCCAAGATTGAGAAATTTTGATTGGTAGGAATTGAAATGAGAAAATCAGGTTTGGAACTGGGTCCTGTAGCTTGGTTAACCTCAGTCGGTCCTCGGTCCATCTGTGCAATACAAAGGAGGAGGTGGCAAGGAGTGGTAATAAAACTCCCTCTCTATCCACCCCAGTGGGTTAATGAGGATTTCTGCACACTCACATAATGTGGGGGAAAGCACTTTCTAAACTACTCGGCGGGTTTTATTGTAAGACTCATGTACTTCCCTCAGAGTTTGTGTATAGACTGAGTCTTTAACGCATCTTGGATCCAAAGAAGACATGAACAATGCTAAAGTTCATACTTGCCTCTACTTAAATTAATTTAAATCCAGAAAACTGAAAAGCCTTTCTGCTATATAAAGCATCCACCAGACTCCATGTTACAAATGAGCCAAAGCCAAGAAGCTAACTTCTCAATGCAAATATTTTCATTTTGGCCAGTTCTCATGACAAGGTCACATTGTTAGCCCATGAGATGTTTAGGGGGAAAAAAACACAAATGCTTAAGATATCAAATCAATGGAATGTGTTTGTATACTTAATAACTTCCCACAAATGATAATTCTAAATAAAATATTTTTTCTGTGAAGAGCCAAAACCTTACATCAGGACTGTTCTTTCCAGACTGTGGATGGGGTGGGGGAAGGAGTATTTAGCTTTAGGCATTAAGGTGGCGGAGAGGGGTGGCAGAAGGGATGCAAGGAAAGAAGCCTGAACTACAGTTTTGGCAGGCAGAAGTCCTTCTAGTTCACCTTTAATTTGAGGTTAAGAGCAGTATGTGGAAGGCTTCTGGTTAGTATCTGGCATGACAATGGTTATTACTGTGAACTTGGTATATTCCTGATCCGTAGCTCTGGAGTCAAATGTTGGATAATTATATACCACTTTCCTCCCCTCCTGTCTCCCTTTCCTCTCAGCTCCCAGCTACAATATCATTTTTAGCAAAGTAGCAACATTTGTGGGAAATAATAGGAAAGTTCTAGGAACCCAAGTAACTTATAAAGGTATAAATTTTTGCTAGAAGGGGAGCCCAGCAGAAGGAAAGCCATCAATATATTGATCAATGTTGACTTATACCAATTCATTTTCTTTTCTTTTCTTTTTTTTTTCTATCTATGTATTCCCCTGACAGAAATGTTTACATAGTTCCTACTGTAGCCTGGCACCGTATTGTGGGTACCAAGAGGAGTTCCTTCCCTTTAGAATCTTACTGTCTGGGAAGTAAAAAATATTTTTATAGTTACATTTCATGATACCATACCCTTGTTTATATTGTAACATTTTCAAATAATGTTGAATACATTATAACTCTAACAGCAATCTGGTGACTAGATAAGTATTAGCATCCACAACTTATAGGTAAGGAAATTATTTATATTGGCCCCATTTAAGTAGCATGGATCAGCAATAGATTCTCAGTAGATAGAGCCACCTTCACATTATTCTTAAAAATAGTCATACAATTACTTTCCCAAGAATATAATGGGGGAAGCCAGTTTCCCAAGAATCTGATTTAAATCTGGAGTCGTCTATCTCCTGGTCCTTTGCTGAAGAAAACAAAAATATAATGGGAAAGTAAGGACAATTCAAATAAATGCAGATGTATATGTTCGTGACAGGAAAGAATAAATACTATAAATAAAATGACGATATCTCAAGATAATTGATGAATTTAACAGGATTTCACTTCAGATGCCAGAATATTACTTCATATATTTGCACACAGGAGTTCTAAAATTCTTACTAGCCCTAGCTGGTGGCACAGTGGATAAGGTGCCTGTCTGCGAACCCAAAGGTCGCTGGTTTGATTCCCCAGCCAGGGCACATAACCAGGTTGCAAGCCAGGCCTCCAGCCAGGTCTGTAGCTGGAGGCAGGTGAAAGGCAGCCACACATTGATGTCTCTCTCCCTCTCTGTCTCTCTCCCTTCCTCTCTCTCTGGAAATAATAAATAAAATCTTTTTAAAAAATAAATAAAATTCATACTAAACAAATACATGAATGGGCAGAATATCAAAGAAATCACTTATGATGGAATAATGAAGAAAAACATGTCCTACTAGATTCAGAACATGTGTGAAATGATAACGTTTTTTCTTTTTTTCAACATATGGTTGCCTTTCACTTGCCTCCAGCTACAGACCTGGCTGGAGACCTGGCTTGCAACCTGGTTATGTGCCCTGGCTGGGAATCGAACCAGCAACCTTGAGGTTCACAGGCTGGTGCCTATCCACTGAGCCACCAGCCAGTGCTTGAAATGATGACTTTTAAACAAGTACTTTATACAATGAAAAACATAGAAGTAGGAAAATGGACACAAATAGAGAAATCAGAAATAAGTCCAATTTGTATATGAATTTAAAACCCAAAAAGGCTAGGATAAAATTTAATATACCTATTTCAGCTCTAAAATGTAATAATTTTAGTGAAACTAAAATATTTAGTAAAATAAATGAGTTTTATACAATAAAGACAAAAAAGTTAATATAACAAATTGAAACTTCTGCACGTGTGTGATAGATAAAGGCTCACAAAAGCACCAACATACTATATAAGTACAATAACTTACTGAGCTCTTTTCTGTGCCAATTACCAAGGTAGGGCTTGTACTCTGGTATCTCATTTTATATCCCAACAGCCATTTCAGTAGGTGCAATCACTATTCCCTATGTACAGATGAAGACACTAAGGTGTAAGTGAAATACCTTGCCCCAAATCACACAACTAATAAATAATAGAGATGATTATACCTGAAGAAATAAATACTAAAGTTAAAGGGGAAAAAATCTTAAAGTTTCTAGTAATGAAATAAGTATAAATGCAAAGAATTTATGAAAAAGCAGTTGCATTGTCCAAAGCAATAAAAGTAAAGTCATATCCTAAGACTATCCAACTTACGGGGACACAGGTGTATGTATGTATGTTGATGACAATATTGATTATTTTTTCTTGAGCCATATGGGTTACTATACTTTGTCTTTGACTCGGCACTTTTACATCAGAGAATGGACCCATGGAAGCAATTCCCGACTCTTTCTGGTCTCTGTTGCCTCCTTCCCAGTCATTACCCTCATCTGGGACTGTGATTCCTACAATAGGTTCAGATTGGTCTCCAGGCCTTGGGACACTGTGATATTCAACTCGTCCACTTCCTGTTACCAGTCCTCTTTCCACACCCAGACCACCCAAGAAGAGAATCCCAGAAGTATAACAATACTAATAAGAATGTGTTTCAGAGATTTTTCTGCAGGATGAACTTTAATTTCCTTTGTAGCAAACGAGGTTCTTTGAGCTATGACCCTGACCTAATCCATCTCTGCCGTTTCCTGAAGACGTCTGTGCATTTGCCTACCTCCATGTTCTATATGATTCATTTCTTGAATTCTCCTGCTTGTCCCTACGTAGCCACCTGCACACCCTTTCTCCTCTGGCAAAATCCCAACTCCAGCCGTGCTTCTTGTCCTGCACCCTGCCTCTCCCTTCCCCTTCCAGATTGCCCACAGCTCCCAGAATCATTCCGTCAGTAGAAAAGCATGAATCCCTCTGCACCCTGATCCATTGTCACACAGCTGCTCTAAGGGAGACCAGGACTGAACGGAAGATGCATGCGGGTGAAGAGAACAACTTCTGAAACAGAGACACTACACAGAGCCAGCAGTACCCCATCAGTGGGACAAGCTCCCCTGGCCCAGGGCCCGCTGATGCCCCTGACAACGGGGAGGTTCCAGCGTCATACTGAGAAGCCCTCCTTTCCTTTCTCAGGAAAGGGTATGGACTCTGCAGCTTCCCTTCCCTCCCAGATCTCAAGAGACTCACCACACCAGCTCCTCAGAGTGGCCTGTGAGGGTGGGTCTTTTTCCACCTTCACTTCCAGACCCAGCAGCCCCTGGCAGGACTAAACTTCAGGCCTGCTTGATGTCTACTCCTACCGCTTCTGTAAGTGGAATATTTATCTTTTATACTGAAACTGGAAAATTCAGAGCAACTCTCGAGGCAAGATCATTTATCCTTCCTACCAGGGGAAGACCACGAAGATAATGTGTTCTGGAATACAACTCCCAAAACATCTCTCAAGAAATTGTTCTCAGAAGTTATAACGATGAAAACATTACTGAGGAAAAATGTTCTTTCATTTTCATAAACTGTCCTCAAAGTTTATGGGAAAAAATGGGCACTGGGGAAGAACACAAGGAAATAGATAAATTAATTAAATAATAAATGAGAAAAGGTCAAGACATTGATAAACCAATAGGAAATTGGAAACAGACCCTCATTTTAAAAGCTTGTAAATGTATATAAGACCACTGGTGGATAGATAGGAAGCTGCGCTCGTGGCTGTTCTACATTGCTTTGGTATTTTATCTTTTTAATTCCGACAGTTGTGTATGGTCATGATTTGGAGTGTGGTATAGTCAAAATAACACTTTCCTCAATAAGGGGCGATGGGGAAAGGCCTGCCTGTTTTACAAATTTATGTTTCCTGCGATGCCTCTCAGAACAGCAGTCTGACAGAAAGCAGAACAACAGAGGGTGAATATCTGAATCCAGCTAGTGAGCTTTTCCAGCTCGATCTCTTCTCACCTAATCGCTACGTTTGTGAAATGGAAACCATCACAGATACAGGGTGCGATGGGATGAACTCCATCCTGGAATTTAGAAGGCTTGGGGTCCAGTTCCAGCTCTGCCACTGATTAGCCATGTCACCTTATAGCCTTAGCTTATTTGTAAAAGAAAGTCATCCAGAAGAGGTTAGGACTAGAAAAGACCTTGGCAATTAGGGTTCTTTTAAAGCAGAGTGCAGATCTCCAACCCCCGAAGCAATTTCACAGTGACTCCTTCTGAAGTTTGGATTGTGAAAATAGCAAGTGTAATAATGATCATGCTCTCTCAAAACCTGATTTGTTACTCACCATTCTGATACCTCTCTGTAGTTCACATCCCAAACCCACCCTCAGGCAGTTGAGAACCATTCTTCTAGGTTGGTCACAATTCTTCCAGCCCACTCTCATACACTGACTAAAGTTGCCCCCTCTTCTATCCTATAAGTCTCTGCTGACTTAAAACTTCCTAAAGATGAGCTCCACTTGCATCACCATCTACTCTCCTGCCATTACCAAAGTAAGTATACATACACCTCACTGGTCTGGATTTCTCAGTGTGGTTTGAACTTTCTTCTTAGCCTCATACTCTAGTCCTCATACAGGTGTACCCTGGGCTCTAGCCCAGATTCCTCTGTTCCCTGACCATAGATCCTATGTTACTACCCAGAGCCCTGCTATCCTCCTCTGCTCTTCCGAGCTCAGCTCATATGTTAAGCCTCATACATTAATAACAAGGTTCTTAAGGGTGTAACTATCTTACAC
>PVIW01001836.1:48242-93242 GCA_004026585.1 Noctilio leporinus | reverse complement strand
TTCACCTATCAGATTCATTATTGCTAGATAATGCGACTGAGAGCCTTTGCAGGCCCTCCAGAAAAGTAATTCAGCCAAGCAAAATTATCAGCTAATTATATTTAGAATCAAAAGCCCAACAACTATTTGCAGATAAATTGTATGAATTGAAGTGAATAGATCTGAATATTAAGATTCATAGATTTAGCAGATGATTTGTTAATTGGAATAAAAAGGTCATTTGCTAGTCATTTTAACAATAGATCAATCGGAACCCTATTTATTATTTAACTGGTAGTGCATAAGAATTGAAATGATGAATAATTGTATTATTGTCAGGAGATGATAGTTTTTTCAAAAGAAAATATGAGAAACTTATGAGAATGAATTTTACAAATGTCTTTAAAAATATTATGATCTATATATTTTAAAACATAGTCCTGATGTAAATAATGTATATAGTAAGGTACTTTAGCAAGTTAAAATTATAACCAAAAGTGGTGGTTGTTTTTGAAGGAATTAGAAATATAAGTGCATAAGATAATTTACAAGTGAAAATTGAACTACAATCTATAGTTTTTTTTTTTTTTACTTCCTAAATCTAGTAATGCTGTTGCTATCTCACTGTATTTTAATTAGCAGAGGTTTTTTGGAAATGGCGTGGTACATGCTCATACGATGACTCAAAATGTAACTTGGCCTGCAATTTTCTTTCGGGGAACAGAACACTCTAATTCAAATCCATTATTAAAAAGCAGATAACATGTGCACTTTCTGAAATGCCTGTAACTTTACTCTTTTGATTTTATATAATTATAAGAGAATGTTCCTATGCATTTACTTTTCGACTGGCACTGAATTTTAAAACCAAGTGTCTTCAGATAAAATGCCTATTTTCTTTTCGTTCACAAAGAATATCTCTGTTGCACGGAGCTCAAAACTTTAGTGAATTTTTATAATGCACTCACAGAGCAATTTACAGCTAGCTGTGCTGACAATCAGAACTTCTATGTGTATTCTACGTATGTAGAGATTGTTAGATATCAATTTGGATTTTAAAATTAATAATTGGTAACTAGATCCTGTACCTTTCCACTGTGTTACTTTGTAACTTCTATCAGCTCTCAGGCAAAACTTTGAGCTCGGTATTTTTCTAAACTTTGCAGCTCAAAGTAAATACTTTTTCATTTAAACTGATTTCAGTTAACAATGAAATAGGGAACACATCACCCACTTAAAAACAGCTTAAATTACAAAAAAAAAAACAAAAAAACTTAAATTACATGTACTTTGGTCCCTGTAAGTAAACAAGGTAAACATTGACATAACTTCCAGTTATCCCTGGGTTGAAAAAAATCTGCAGTTCAAAATAAAATTCTGCTTTTGGTCAGCATTTTGGATGCAATTCCAAGTTTCTCATAAAATAAACATTTAAAGAGTGTTTTGAATTTCACTGCAGAATTCCTAGCCAACAGAAATGACAGTGGTAGCTTTAAGGTTTATGATGTCAGATCAATAGCCATTGTGCAGTCGGGGCTCACGCAGCCTTCTCTTCGTGCTGTTACCTGCCCTCTGCTCAATCTTCGCTCCACCTTCGCTCCCCAGCTGCAGGGGAAAACTTCCTAGAGAGGTGGTCCTCAGGGAGAGCGCCAGCAAAGTGAAACTTTCTTGTTTCTTTGTTTCGTAACAAAAGTATTCTTCTCTGACAAAAGGCAAAAAGAGCTGAATTATTAGTCAGGAAAGCAAATTGTTCATTAAGGTAATCTCCAGGAGCGTTCTCTCAGTAAATGCGAGAATAGTTTTACACTCTGCAGACTAAGTCGCTTGGAAGCAGGAGCTAAAAAATGAAAATGCCCCAGCACAACAGATTGTAAATTTTTTTTTTTCCGGAGGCTTTTAAAAGTGCCTCTATCCTGTCTACAGCTCCAGTGTTAAAGTTAAGTATTTGCTATTTTATTTAAACATTTTAGAAAAATAAACATTCCAGGGCTTTGCAACATTATTAAGAAAAGCTATCCATACTTTACCATGCTGTTACATGTGTTTATCTGCTGATTATAAAATGTGTTAAACAGCATTTTAAAAACAAAACAAAAAAATGCAGAGCTGCGCTTTGATTAATTCAGTGAACAAAACATATGCTGTTGGTTCTGTTCTACGAAATTCATATATGATCAATAAAATCTTTTAAAAGAGCAACGTTGGCTTTTGAGCTTGTATTGCCGACCATCTTTTCATCCTAGTTAACTGTGAGCTCACACGGTTAACTCAGGCAGACAAAACTGCTTTCTCGCTATGACACAATGTCCTTCTAATACATCTTTATCTTCTTTCTAAAATTTCCCCAGGTTGGAAGCTGTATATTGTGGTTGTTATCCACTTTGTCCCAAAGATTTGGTTTATCCTGAAATATTTCCAGGTAGCTGCTTTAATTTACTTTCATCTTTGTTGAGATTTAATGCATGATTCATGCTAAATGAGAAAGTTTGAAAATAAACTTAGGCGGGAGCAATTGTTTATTTGGCAAGTCAACATGTTAGTGTTAAGGAAAATTTTATGTTTTAATACATTAGAGTAAGCTTATATTTACCATCTGTTCTTTTAAGATAACAAAAAAGCAAGTTTTCAAATAGCATTCTTCATTGTTAACATAACACATCTCATAATGATGGATTTTTATAAGTAGGTCAGTGTGGCTGCAGTTGCTTACAGAGTTTTTTAGTGATATACACAGAAAAAAATCGAGGACTGAAAGTCACACCAAATTATTTAAGCAATTGACTAGTTAATAATATGCAACTATTGTACAGGGTACATACGGCAATAGTACCAGTTCTTTCAAAAGACTCTCATCACTAAATATATCACATATGCGTTGTGTTACGTTAGAATAATGTATTTTAATCACCCAAAGGAAATGTCTAAACAGCACAACTACACAGTCTTACTTAGCATTAAACATCCTTGTGAGCTGAGGTAACCTTATAAAATCATGCTTAAATAATGTAAAACACGAGGCGGCACAGAGCAATATGCATTTTTAATTAGTAAAGTGACTAATATCGAGTGTGTGCTTTGAGGTTTTTGTTTCATTAAAAATGTATCTGTTTTTCCTGCAGCTGAATATCTGTATTCTACACCTGAACAGCTTTCAAAAAGGCTCCGGAATTTCTGCAAGAGACCTGATATTATAAGGAAACATCTCTATAAGGTAGTTATTGAGAAGAGATTTAGACAGTATAAATGCCATATTGAAGTACAAAGAAAAAAAATCTTTAAAGAAAACATTTAATTAACATACTAATGTTTAAGGGAAACATGCTAGGGAGGGATATTAGTTGTTACACTAACAAGGATTAATTAAACTGGATGCTGGTTGTATTAACCTAGGTCTTATGAAATACGTGCACTTAATGCACGGTACATGCTTTTTTAAAAATTTATTGTTTTCTAAGATGACTGTCCTTTACATTTAGCCCCAAGAGGCTTATAAAAATGAACTTGGATTAATGTAACTCATTAGTTTAAAAGGAAGGAAAGATTCTACAATTAGACTAATGAGGATAAGCCTTTTTTCCTATCATAATGAAATCTTCAATCCTCAAAAATTCAGGTGAGAGACATTAGTGAAGTTTAGTGTTCATTTTTAAACTATGTTCAAGATGATTTTCAAGAATCAAATGTTTCCCCTGCCCAGATTAATAAAAGGACATAAGAAATCCTCAGTTTGTCTTCAGTTAGACTGGCAGTCTCCTCTCTGACTGGCAAAAGCAAAAGGGACATAATTTAAAATAGCATCACCATTCAGTCCCTTTATTCATTCTCTTTTCCCTTGTTTGAATCAAGAATTTTACATTGTTGAAATAACAACACAAAGAGGACCTACTAAATGTCTATCTAAGTAATTGAACTGGGATATATTTGCTGTATGAGTTTTGAAGGTGGCTTTAGGCCATGAGTAATATACCTCTTTATATTCAGAATGTAGCATCTTCATTTTCCATAAATTCAGTATAGTTTACAATCTAGCAGTTTTATAATCCAGCATATTTTTTAATTTTCCTTTGTTAATACGTAACCTTCCTACATGAATTACAGCTTGCCTCCTTGTGTCTCTCCCTCCTCTTTCATGGCCTAAAATACATATATATGTACATAGTGATGCATCAAAACATGACTTTGTTTCTGCAGGAAACAGTTAAACTTCAAGAAAAAGGGAGAGAACCAAAAATGCAATTTAACACCCAATTTCAAGCTCATTATCTTTCATTGTCTATTAACTTGGCAATGGTTCAGAAGGTAGCTCATAATAGTTTAAAATGCTGACTGAACAGTTCCAGCTTCAGTGTTATTCCTTGAGTCAATACGATGGTATCGTGTACATAGGAGGCTTCACAGAGAAAACAGACTTCCAAGGTTTACGCCCAGATTTCCAGTTTTTAAAGTTCAATAGTGGCCTTATTTGTATAAAATATTAATCAAGTGGTTTTCCACGTGGCAGAACATTTAAAAATACAGATTATAAAAATTGAAGAACTAGAATAACTATTAATACAAATGGATTCATTTTCTGTATGTGACACCAAGCTATTTTCAGTGAGTTCACCATCAAATTATTCATGTTTTTTGCTTTCTGGTGACTTTTTTAGGTTTATGGAGATATAATTGATATATACAGCATCATTTCAGGTCTATAGCATGATGACTTTTACATATTGTGCAATGGTTACCCAATAAGTTTAGTTATCATCCATTATCTCATATAGATACCAAAAAAGAAACAAATGTGTTTTTTTATTTTTTCATGATGAGAATGGTGAAGTACTGATAGATGTAGTTTCACCATCAAAATTTATCATCAGTTTTTAACTTTGCTTGAAGTTAGGCCTTATTAACCTTGTTATTTTGCATCTGCAAATTTTTAACCATTTTAGAAGTTACTGCAACAAGTTGCTTTGAGTTACAAAAGAAAACATCTCCAGATGAAATATTTTAATACAGCTACTGCCATAACATAGTGTGATTATTTATTTTACAAACAACTTCTGGAAAAACTCTGAAAGAATTGTCAGCTTAGTGGTATGCTGTTAATATACCAAGTTGTCCCTCAGACTGCTTAGACAGTAACCTATACCTTAAATGTTATTTCATGTTACTACGTTTTGCATATATTTTTAGCCTGTACATCCTAAAATACTCCATCTCAAAGTTTCATAAATGGCTATTTCATGCATAAGCATTACAAGAATTTACATGCATAATTCATTTCTCTTTTTCTACCATGGATTTTTTTGCTTATAACTTATTATACATTTTCATATTATGTCCTCATTCCTAGCACTTGATAATATTTATCTAAAAATTATTCTCAAAAATTAATAAATTGGCCCAAGAATTAAGAGCTTGAAAATGCAATTGTCAGATGCAACTGGAAAAATGACAAGAAGTACCACAGATTTAGTTTAATGTTTGCAACAGGATCGAGAGCCAAAAGAGAAAAAGAATGCCTTCAAAAACTTGCTAATTAAGATATTATGTTACGATATTTTTCACTTAATCTATTATGAACATACACATTTTCAGGTAACATTTGCCTTCACTAAATGCCAGGGAATTACTGCCCCTGAGGCAGCTTTTACCTACTTTTCTTAGGCAATGGAAGAGCCTTTTGTCTATACTGTAAAGTGAATGTTGAAGGTTTTTTAATAGATTTATTTCATAGGACAGTGCTGCTTTGCTTTTATAAAGCATATGCTTCTAAGATCTAAAAGGATAGAATGTCACCGAATTTTTTAATTTGCTCCTTTTGCATTTTTACACCTTACTTTTTTTTGTTGTTGTTGTTAAAAGTTTAATTTTAAAATCATCTCAACGGCTTATCATATAGAGTTCACTTTAGGATAGGATTTTTCATATGGATTCACACTTAGAAACTTAATGACTAGAATAAGGCTACTAACACTTGGCTTTCTTCTCACATGAGACATTATAATTTCAATATGAGTGAGAGTTTGAGGGCTATAACTTGAAGCAGGATTTGAAACAGAATGCTAGTAACTGCAAAACAGAAACAGAATCTGATACTTTTTTCTTAAAGCGACTCTCTACTACAAATTCAGTGCCCAAGACTTCTCACCTGCAATGGTTTCAGACTAAAAATCTTTACATTCCTTGTGTTCACGTGGTGAGTTCTCTGCCCCACCCCCTCTCTGTCTCACTGTTTTTTCTTAAGAGAAATCCAATGCATGCAGAAATTAAATGTTCCTTTTTTTTTTTTTTAATTTTAAAAAGCTCAAACTGTTTCTTTAAAAGTTTACATCCTCGTGTAGTTGTTGACTGCAGCTTTCTGGTACTTTCGGGACATTTCCTTTTCTAAGTAGGTTAGACACTTTGGCCACATACTTGTCATGTAGATAAAACAGAAGCTGTTAATGACTCCCAAACCTTACTTGAACACAAGATTCTAGAAGCAATCATAAAATAATTGGTCAAGGATTGACTTCTTACATGAACAGTAGTTCTTCCCTTTATAATCCAAGCAACTTTACTGCTCTAAAGTTGTCTATTGTTTTGCCTTACTTTTACTATGTGAATTTACTTTCTGAATATTCCCACCAGTTGAGATTAGTACTTTATGCTTTTAGAAAACCTTTGATCGTTATATTTTAAAATGTTTTACAAAACAAACAAACAAACAAAAAACAGAAGTCTGCACAATCTTTTGTTACCAGTACTGAAAATAGCAAAAGGGTACAAATAGGGCAGTTGTATAAGCAGGTACTTCCCAGACTAAAGTCTATTCCAGTTTTATACTTCTCCTATCTCTCATTACTTTTCTTTACAAATTGAGCAATATTCTGTGCCAAAAAGATACCTCATTCTTTCTTGTATCTTCCAAAAGTGACCTACAGTGTCTTAAGATTTTTCAGATGACAGCTGGTGATTTTTATTTTGTCCTCTTCAAGTTATTTAATTCTAGAAATCTTTGCAACCTGCTACTATTCAGAAAGGAGAACTTTCAAATTTTCTACCTAAAAGTGAATCTAAACAGTGATTGAGCTTATATCATTCAGACTCAGTTCCCAGAAAAGCCATTTGTGGTTGTCCTCATTGTGTTAGGCCCTCTCTGCCCGAACCATAACCAAGCCATGTTTAAGTTTCCTTTAAGAGAGAGACTGGGTACTTTATAGTTCCCTTTTAATTTGAGCTTATACTCTACATGTGAACAAGGCATTGCTCATTAATATTAACAGTCCGCTGAAGTCATTACAGTTTCCTTAAAAATGAAAAAAAATCTTGTGACAGTTTTAGAACTTCTAAAATCTCTCAACAGCACCAGCACAATTTAAGGCGAATTCTCGGTGTCAGACTCCCTCCCTCTCCCCTTCCTTCCTTTCCTCCTCCCTACACTTCCCTCTCTCCTTCTTCACTTCCTGCTTTGTCTTGTTTTCCTTTGATTTGTCTAAGTAAAACAAAAGTAAAAATGCTTGATAGATACACTTGGGTGATTCAGGTCAGTTTGAAATTTTGACTTCTAGTGCTTCCCTGCTGCTCATTTGCAGCCTTGCTCTAGGTGAATTTCCTCAACTCTGTACAATTCATATGTAAACTTAGAAGACTTTAAAAAATTCTTAATTGCATTTTCCCCCTGAGGTATAGCTATAATGAAATAACGGGTATAAACCTGTTAGTAAACTTGAAGTACTTTGTAAATTCCACGTAATTGTAATGGCATTTCTCTTGTCCCTTCACCACTGAAAAGTAAAAATCACATTAGCAAAAACATGTATAGCTTGTGTTTATAAAAGTTAAAAGTTGGATGATAAACTCCTAATAGCTGTCATCCATAACATAAACCAGGAAATATATGTGCAGCAGAAGGCACCCATTTGCACCAAAAAAAAGAAAGAAAAGGTAGGGGGAGAGCTTTCCCCTGTGGTTGAAAATAGTTAGACTTGAAACCAATCGGAAACTGGGATTTTCTGAGGTGATAAAACTTGAGAACCATTTCTTCGGTGGCTTTTGGAAATAGGACTGATGTCAGTTATGCAGGTTTGCAGTATGAATTGTCAGCATACTTCAGCCCTTCAGTCGTTAATGCTTCTTCATTGCTTTCTCTCCTCTCCCTTCCCCTTACAGGGTGACATGAATCCTTTTTCTTGGGCAGCCCTACGTGGTAAATTCAGGTCTCTGCTTATAACAGAACCCAGGGAAGATTTGTGACAGATGGGGCTAAGTCACAAACTTGCAGCCTAAGGCAGAATCTGTAGAACTTTCCAGAGTGTGCCCATATTTACCTGATCAGAGAGCACAGAAAATCTGCAGAGGAAGCTGAGCCTGGCTGCTTGTCATAGCTGACACAGAGCCATCTGCCACAAACCTGTGGCGGCTTCAGATCTCCAATCCCTGCCACCACCCCAACTCAAATTAAATACAGATTCCCAGAGACGTTATGATGGTTACACATGTCCTCGGCATCACATGGAGGAGACTGTTCAAAAAAAAATATGTGGCCTGTTGTATAACCGCACTCATGTATCCCATATGTGGTGCCACATTGAATTTCCGGTGGAATCCGTTTTTATCCTTTGTACTGGATGACATGGTGCCTGAATTCTTTCTCTTCACCGACATGATGGCAGCCAAACTGCAGCTTCAAACACTCGCGCTTGGCTGGGTTTCTACCTGGGTTGCCAGGTTATCACTGGAGCCTTCTTGTGTCCTCAGAGGGCCACCGGGCCTGCACGGAGGACTAGGATGCTTTGGGACTCATCTCACAGCCGTCTCAGAATTGTTTGGGGCAAAGGGCTGCTCCTGCACTTTCCTTTGAGCAAATTAATGACTCTCTGGCACCGGCATTTTTAAGTGAAGATATTAATATGGGGTCTGGCAGGTAGTCCCATGATTCCCAGAGTTACATTTGCATTTAATTTATCTCAAAGAAAGTTGCAAGATAAACGGCTGTAATTTGAACAAATATGGGAAATACCATGAGTGGGGCCACCTTACCCATAAAATGAACACTGGAGATACTTGATTTAATTTTTTTGTGTGGGGGTAAAAATAGAAAAATCAAAATGCTTCTAACGAAACCAGTACTTTTGATATGAATATTCCTTGAAAATACTTGGATTCAGCTACAAATATAACCTTTTCAAGACAAATCACTTATATTCTAATAGTCAAGCTGCCGTATTTGTGAATGTAAAGCTGTTTTGGGATGGCTAGATTGTAAAATAAATTTTTAATAAAGCACCCTCTGCCATTTTTAATTAAAATGCCTCATTTACATGGAAGTATGTACATCTATCAGTATGTTTCTCACTGAACACTTTCCTCGTGTCAAGAGACAACGAATACAATTGTTTCTTTTCCGGGTGAACAAGGATCTGTTTTGCAAATGTTTGTCAGATATTACGACATTTCCAAGGTTTTCTTTGCATTCTGGAAAGCAGGCGGTAAACATTTGTAGTCATTAAGGTAAAGTCTGTTGATAAACCATCTTCTGCTTACTGGCAGGTAAATTGTAACTTTCCTAGCTTTTAAATGAGCTACCTCTGTACACTGCAGCATGCAGAGCAGCCAGGAAGGGGAGAGTAGATCAGGGCCTCCAGTGGCCTAGCAGGCACCCTACACAGAACAGGCAATGGTTTAGGTGTCCAGTAGGACCCATAGGCAGCAGTATCCTCTGCAGGAAATAGATCAAGGTCAAGGAGCCAGATGGGGGTGTGGCGTCAGAGGCACTTACAGATCAAAGAAAGCAGGAGGTCAGGGTCCAGGAGGCCCAGAATCTAAAAGCAAGAAGAGTAAGAGGCAGAAACAACAAGGTCCATTTTGCACAGAGAGCCCTCTCCTAACAAGCATGAGATCTGCAGTGTATGATGGACATCACAGCACTAGCTTTGCGCACCAGTGTGTGGGGAAGTCACGGGAACAAATTACCTCTCACCCGCAAACCGAAGGGCTCAAATACCATGGAACTCATCACCTGTCAAGTGTGCCCCTTTTGAGTGCAAAGTAAAGATAGAAACACACAACAGAGATTTTGAGACACTGCGTCAGGGCAATGTTTATCATCTGAGGAGATGAATTCCACTTGTAAGTTTGCTTCAGTCACAAAGGGGCAATATCATAGGTAACATTTTCTCAAAATAATATAATCTCACAGCCAGGAAACAGTGCTCAATTTACTATGTTTTTCTATCCTGAAAATAGTGGGCATGCACTTTATAATGGCAGAGTATTCACAAAAACTATCCATATGTCTTCCCACTAATTAATGAGGGAGGGACAACTAACTACCTTTAGAACATTGAAGTATTTCCTTGATGTTGGCAAATATAGTATTGAAAGTCTCCTGTGTGTAGAATTTTTTTCTATACTCATAAACGCAAATCAAATTTTGTCATTAGCTGCAGCCAGCATTCCTTCCTGAATAAAAATTTACATTAAAGTCAACACTTCTTAAAACTATGCAGTCAGATTTGGCAGATAAGCAAGAAAATGATCGTAAATGTGGTCTTAATATTTGAAAAGACAACCCTTTGGATAAGAGGTGGGCCTGCACGTGCTTTCCAACTACATTAATCTACATTTTGTTAAAGTCAGAGAATAATTGAGAATACAGTTTGACTCTTTAATTTTTGTTTTCCTTACCCTCACTAGACAGCTGATATTTAAAATTAAATATGTTTTAATAACTTAATTCCAAAGACTAAACTTAACAGAATTGAATGTTTAAAACAAGACCAACATTTTCAACAAGCACATTAAAGACAAGAATTTTTCTTCTCTATTCCTTTCTCTCTCTCTCTTTTTTTTTTAAAGATTTTATTTTTAGAGAGAGGCAGAGAGGGAGAGAGACACCAATGTATGGTTGCCTTTTACCTGCCTCCAGCTAGGGACCTGGCTGGAGACCTGGCTGGAGACCTGGCTTGCAACCTTGTTAAGTGCCCGGGCTGGGGAATCGAATCAGCAACCTTTGGGTTCCCAGGCTGGTGCCTTATCCACTGTGCCACCAGCCAGGGCTCCTCTATTTATATTTATCAAGACACAATGTTCATGATGCTTGCCCTGAATTTACTTCATCGAAGTAATGCTCTAGCTAGGTGTTTCTACAATAAAATGACAGGGCACCTAGTTCTTAACCTACTCATTATATACCATCTTGATCAGAAAGAGGCCAGGAGACCTTTCTCAAAATGCTTCTGTGTTACTAAGCTTCTTTCCAATACAGTTCGGTGTACGTGCCCTGCCCTCACTCTCAGCCCTTCAGCCCTGCCCTGTGGAGATGGCAGCGGACTCGGTAAGTTGGTGGAACCACTCCGCCATCGAGGGCTCCATAGATGTGGCTGAACACCTTGAAATGCATCTGGAAGTGAAGGTTTCATTTTATGTTTAAGATGTTAATTGTATTTGATATTTTTAAGAGTAAAATCTGTTTTTGCAAAAGCATCTCTACCCGGAAATATTACGAGACCCCCCCCCCCCCAATTTAAGTTTCAAACTTTCTGTGGGTGATAGAATCAGTTTTCAAATGATAGTCTGTCTGTGCGGTCTTTTAACGTTGGCATATTCTATGAGTCTTATTCCTCTGCTGACCACTGACAAATATAGCTTGAAGTGCCTTTCTGTTTCAGTGGAAAATTGAGTGGTATTTAATATCAGATTTTACATTTAACAATAGAGAGAATATGTTACTAACCACTGACGTGTACATGTTTCCTTTTTAAATCTGAACTGACATCCAGGACAACGAATGTTTCTGTAACATGCTCCCCCTTTAAAGCTATTCATTAAAATAGAACTGAAAAAGTTTTAAACGTGCAAACAATTGTATGTGCTGCTCAAAGATGTGCACATATGTGATTGAGTTGTAACAAAAACCATGCACATCAACACCAAAAATACAATGAGAATTAAAGCAGAGGAGCCCTGGTGGCATGAACAGACATAACTAGTAGAGGCGCATTCACACTACAGTTAATGGCCTACTTCCTAGGCTGGGCCAGAGTCCTCATGGGCTTATTCCTCCTCTTTATGACTTTTTACATGGCTGAAATGGTACTGGCTACACCTTTTCATTGGCGCTATCAATACTTTGGGAAGCCAGTGGTTAATTTTGCTCTCATGCTATCCTTAACATTTCTTGACTCTAAACTATCAATCAAATCAGAAAGCCATGGTTCCTCATACTGTTAAACAAAGTACCCTAACTGCCAGTTTGGCGGACGAGACTCCTATGCTACCAGGGGGCCAGGACCTAACCTTAACCCTGTAACAAATCACACTCTGAAGAAAGTGGGACCTGACTGTCCATGAGTCGCTTTTTCCCCAGGGCTTCTGATCACCATTTGTAACCAATGCCTGTATTGTTTCTCATACAAGATGGGAAATACCTAGCTCTAGGAAAATGTTAAATGAGCCAGTCTTCCTATCTTGACAAGTTCAGAGCTGTGTGGTAGAGCACAGAACTCTGATTTCCTAACCATTCTGCCTGCCCACATCTTGTGTTTCCTCTTTGAGACACGGGAGCCAAGTGTGGGCTCTGTACTTTCACTGCAGTCCATCCCATGAAAGGGGATGTGCTAGCTACATGTGAGGTACACAGGGTTCCAGGAACCAAGATCCCCAGTCCATGGCCTATTTTCCTAAAGTGGAATTTGGGATCCATGTCTTCAGGGGTCCGCCCAACATGTGTCATTACCTGATTGGTGCTTTATTCTTTCCCATAGCTGTGTGGTAATGAAGTTCAAACCTGGGACAGATTCATAATTGTTGATTCATGGATATAAAGAAGCAATGATTCGTAGAAGATCATCTAAAATGCTTCTGCTGCTCTTCTGTCAGTTATTGCATTTGTATGGTAGACTGAAGGTGGGGTGCTAAAGGATGCAACTGCTGCTAAGAATATTTCCTTCCATTACACCTTTCTCAGAATCTGAAGTCCTTTATATATGAAAATGTAGCATTTCCATCGTTACTTCACCAACACGAAAGTTAATGGCCTATTAGGGGCCACAATGTGTTACAGAAGTAAACATGTTTTGAATAAACCCTTCCCTGCATGAGATAGTGTCATTGTCACCTACCTGTCTTTCAGGAAGCAGGGAGTTCAGTGGTGGTGACTCAGAGGTACCCCTAGCTTCCTTGTTTTCCCCCACCAGGCAGGAGAGCGGCAGGAGCAATGAGGGGTTGTTTCGTTGCCCAAGTTGGCTAAAGGGGATGTGTGTGAGAGACCATGTAGGGGAGCCAATACTTTAAGTGTTTTCGTTACTGTTATTAAACCATTCCCTGTAATCTTACAATCTGCTAGTTTATACACTTAAGGCAACTTATCTGGCTTTGCTGGTAAGCACTTATGGCTTGTCAGATAATATGCTGTAGATACGATGCAGGGAAACTGGGGGCCTAAGAAGAAGCTGTGTTGCTGGGGGCCCCCATGGTGGGAGAGGCAGGTCTAGAATCAGTCTCTTGGAGGTTGTGACCAATTCAGTTGGTCAAAACCATCCCTCAAAGGAGGGGAAGGGGGAATATTTCTCTCCACCTCCCCTTTTTTTCCTTCTGCTGCTTCTCTTGGATTAAGAAGTTGCTACTACTTTACTCTAGATGTAGTTCTTGTTACTCCTGGCTGCACATGCATTCTAAGTGCCCATAAGAAGAAGAACGCCAAAGGATTGATTCCTGGTACTAAACTTTCAGACTCTGGGGCACCTGTGATATGGCTGAACAGCTGAGTCCTCTCTATTGCCTTTCCTGTCATACAGTGATAACGCTGTTTTTCTGCACAGCAATAGGCTGGTTCCTCACCCGAAAGGCAGCCAAAGCAGCCCCCACAATTTGCCTGGTGCAAAGGGCCTGGGGCGGAGGGAGCAGGTGGCCTCAGCAACAGAAGCACCTTGAATTTTGCAGCACAGGACCTGTTTCCTCTCAGAAACCCAGAAATTACATCCTCAGACATATTTGCCCGAAAAGAAAAGGAAGGGGAGGGATAACTTAAAAAAAAGATACTTCTAATATGGTATTAGACTGTAATTCATAGGGAAATTTATGCCTGAGATATGAGTTTCTGAAAATATGGGTGTTTTTTAAAGGGAAACACTGACACATCCTTAATTATAGAGTAATAAATACCAATGGTGTATTATCTTCCGATATTTCCTTACACAGATATCAAAGCATGCAGCTGTTTTTGAAAATTGATAATCAAGGACAATATAAGTATATTACATCTTGCACTTACAACACACCCTTCAAGTTAGCAGTCTCCTGGAGCACTTAACAGTGAGAAGCGGAGCTGCTTAGAGTAGAAACCTCACTGGACAAATTAGCCTTGAATTGTAACTTAAAAATCATAGTCAAACCAAAATGCCGTCCTTGCCAGGAAAGGCATTCCAAAGGCAAAGAGCAAGCCAGGTCAAAAGCCTCCACTGCGGGACTATGGCGGCAGACGCAAGAGCCCACAGGACTTAATGATCAATCAGAGGACTGTAGAGCAGTAACTGCACCACTGAAGGGTGCATAAAAATTGTGCAAAGCGTTCATGGTAGAACAGGGAGGTGAAACGGGATTTTAACAGAAAGCATTAAGATCTTAGAAAGCTCTATGTTATTACTTTCATTCCAGACAGCAAAAAGACAAACATGGTCCAAAAAAAAAAAAAAAAAAAAGGTATGTGGACAAATGTGGGGGGTAGGAAAGGAAATGAAGGTTAAACAAGGCCAATATGATTCAGAATGAAAGAAGGGAGGGAAGTATAAGGAGCCAGCTGCAATTACTAAATGCTACATTAAGAAGAGCTGAAAATGAGAGGGGGAGGTCTGGGTATTTTACTAAGTGGATTAATGCCTTCCTTGGGTGTCTGAAGTTGCAGATTCTAATTTATTTGGTGTAGGATTTTATTGTGAAATTCTTAAGGGGGTGGGGGATAAATAGGGATAATTATAAACACTTAGAAAGTAGAAAGAACATGTTTTATAAATGTATAATAGACGCAAGGTTTGGAAGCGATGGACAAAGGTATATATATGTATTTAAAGCTGTAATAATAGAACTTAAACGAAAATTAGAGGTACATACAAAAAACAAAAAGACAGGAATAAAAAGATGTGTGAAGCCGAGGATTTGGAGGGACTTGGGGGTGAGTTTTACTGCTGCTCTCCTTTCTCCACCCATTCAAAAAGAAAATAAATCATAACTCTGGCATTCAGAAACCTAGTCATGAACATCCTTTATTAATATAAACTTAATCCTGTGCTGTTCTTTGGTGGGTGGTAAAAACATAAACTAACAACAACTGGCCTGAAACAACCATGAACACTGGAAAGCCAAAAGGAAAGAAAAAACTCCTAATTTGCTCTTTCACCTTATTTATTTTACTGAAGGATAAAGTTAAGAAGGGGGGAAGGGGGCTGCTAAATCACAGGACTAGATGCTTCAAGGGATATTTTAAAGGTTTTCCTAAATCTGTACCTAAGGCGGGATGGGCTTGGAACCTAGTATGATTTGCATCTATTTATTAATTGCTTCTGGGGAAAGTGGGAAATAAGGAAGGCTCTTTGCCTTCAACATCTGAAGAGACAGAGTAGAAACAATCCTGTTCCTGTTGCCTAAGAGTTGTCATCTGGCTGGCAACCAGTCCACAAATGTACTGGCTCAGGCATTTGCCAGACCAATAACATCAGGAATTTTTTCAACTGAGAATATGGATCAGACGGTATTTAAGAATTATTGATACACAGCGATTATTCATCTTGAATGCAAACAGAATTTGGGGGTGTGGGGAAATCATTTAACTTGAACCACATGAAAAAGACACTTTGAAAAACAAAATTTTAGGACTGGGGGGAAAATGGCATTGCTGAAAAATACAAATGAAAAATGGAAAAATATCTACAAAAAGAAGATTGGGAAAAATGAAGCAAAAGTGGCCTTGTTGTCTTCAAAGTGGTGCATCGGTTGCATCAGTAAACATTACTAAAAACAAGCTAAAATCCTCTATTTCTCAAGCTGATCCAACAACAAGCTGGGGAAGGGACAGAAGACTAACTGCAACACTTGTGGGCTCAGGGTGACTCACAAAGGTCAACTCCAAGTTTCGCGTTAGGAATGAGGCACAGAACTAGAGGATTGGACGAGTCAGTGGATGGGCTTTGGGCTCTGACTTCTGAACACTCCTCTACCCTCTGTGGAGCATTTAGAACACCCTGGACTTGAACGGGTGTTTTACATCCCAGGGACAAGGTTATTGTTTAGTGATCATCATAAATTAAAAGGAAAGGCATAAAGCACACATCACTCTCCTTTTTCCTCTTGAGCCAAATACCTATGGGGGAACTTGTGCTCTCCGGCGCTTGCAGCTATGCCCCCTGCTTTCAGCTGGTCTGGCTTTCCCCCTGGATCAGTGATGCTGAGAGACCATACCAGAGCAAATGGAATCTACAAAATTGTACAACTGTGTGTGTGTGTGTGTGTGTGTGTGTGTGCGCGCGCGCGCGCTATAAAGATCATACTGAAGATAATGAATTGCAACACTTTCAGCACCAAACTTTGCAACTTAAAAATGTACGCGCAGTTAAGTTTTTCAGAAGCAAAATGTGCTGGAGTGGAGTATTTATAGTATTTTTTGTAGAGGTTCCCCAGACCTCTGGGTGCATCAGCAGCAAGCTGTCCTCCTACACGACAGAGTGACAGAGCGTGCAGCTGCAATTTGGCCCTAGGCACCACCTACCTAGAGTCACTACCTAATGCAGTTTACATCTGCACAGATATAAAAGAGGCAAGAAAAGAACCAACGACGAGAAGCCCCCCACCCCGCCCGCCCAGCGTTCTGTGTTTCCTTTTGTCGCGGCCGTCAGCTGACACAGGAAAATGTGGTGTATGGTTTTGCCTGCCTTTAATCTGTAATTAAGGATTCCTTGTCTGGGGCCTGCGACCTCTTTTCTCTTTCCCTTCTTGCCTCTCGGGTCTTCCGCCCCGAGTCGGGTCTGGCCCCGCGCCGCGGACTGCGGGCTTCAGGTCGCCTGGCTGGGCCGCAGGCTGTGGGGAGGCTGCGCAGCGCGGGGTCCTCGGTCAGGCCGGAGCGCGCGCCCCGGCTCGTCGTGGTCCCCAGACAACCCTAAGTTTAGTGTCCAAGGAGCTGCTCCCAAGCTGCCGAAAGCGGGAAAGATCTCCCCGCGGACCCCTGAAAGACTCCGGGGCTCCCACTGGCCGCCTGGCCTCGGGTCCGCTCCCCCGCACCGCGGCGCCTTCGCGGCGGGCGAGCCCCAGCTCCTGTCCCCGGCGGCGCCGGCTCTCCAGGCCCCGCTCCGTCGCGTCCAAAGGGGGTGCGAGAAGTGCCGCACCTCTTCTGGGCGCGAGGAAATTGGGGAGGAACGGGACGATGAGGTCACCAAGTCATAACCGAACCCTCTCAGCCGCGTGGAGCTGCAACCCTGAAGCGGAGGGGCCCCCGGGGCTGGTGCAAGGGCGCCGGTCCCAGCGAGCCCCCAGCGGCGGCCCGCGCTCCCTTTGGCTCGGGCTCTCGCAGCCCCGCTGGCACGCGCGCTATAGCGCGCGTACGGCACGACACGCGCGCGCTGCCACGCGCACACACTGGCACGCCTCCGCCACGCGCGCACCGACACTCACAGGCTGACACTCGCACACCCGGCGGGTGGCCCGCGGCTGCCCTCGCCAGCGGTGCAGGACCCGGGCCGCCGCGCGCAGCCTGGGGCGGCGGCTGACGCCCGCGGGCGGAACTCTTTTTTTTCCCTCTTTCCGTCGAAGGGGTGTATAGAATTTGGCTTCTTGGAACTGTTGGTTTCAATCCTCTGTGAGAGAATACGGTGAAGATGCACTAAACAAAAACAGAAATACTGATTTCTAACGTCCTCTCCTTAAATTGAAAAAAAAAAAAATTACCTGAAAGCAAAAACCGAGGAGAGGGTGGGGATGGGCCCGGTGATTTTCCAGGCGAGGGTTCTGTCTGTTAATTTTAAAAGACTCCTGTCTCAAGCGAGTGTATTCAGACATGTGATTTCCATCCCCCCGCCCTCAGGTAGCTTTGCTATTCACGCCATACCTGTGTTTTAGATTACAAACTTTGTTTCTTCTCTTCACCACCAACTGATTATTTAAGAGCAGAAAAGAGGGATTCATTGGGATTTGGGCGGGAGACTATTTAGAAGCCTAACATTGATTTGTCACTCGCTCGGTCTAGTTAATTTTCCAAAAATCTTGGGAAAACATTTAAAATATTAAATTTTAATTTAATTAAAATGAATGTTTGAGGCTCCTAAAATTTTTAAACTCTCCCCCACAATAGTAGTATAATTTATCAGGTGTTTATTTGAGTGTACACATTTAGCATCGTATATGCAAGAGGAAAAATGGCCCTTGTCTTTGGTTTTAGCCTTGCTGTGTGAGTTTCCGTCCATCTAGGTGGTAGCATAATTTTCTTCGCTCCCACGGTTATAGATTGCATGCTAAAGTGATGCACACCAGTGGCCAAATATAAGCGCTCTTCCTGGAGTGTGCATCGTCATTCCTGGCATCCATAACTGGAGATTCCCCTCCCCACCCATATTCCTACCCCAATCTGAAGTAGTCTTCAGATTGTGGACTTACACATATGCATTATTTGGTTGGTTGTCTAAAATGTGAGATGAGCTATGGGTAAACTGAGTTAGGGGAGGAGGGCCTACATAAGCCTGCCTTTGGAAAGCTGAACAAAAGCACCTTGGAAGAGCGTTGAGGAGAGACTGTCTTTAAATAGTGATAATCAAGGCTTTCAAAATCTTAAGATAGATTGAAAGATCTGATTATTTATTCATCATAGCACAACTTAGCAAATCTGAGAATTGTGTTTGAAAACCAAGGGCCTTCTATTTTGTACATCAATTCAGCAAATGAGACTTATTTCCAAAATGTGGTTAAAGGGTTAATGCTATAATTTCAGAAAAGAATCTCCAGAAATGACATTAAGATCTGATACATTTCCCTTTTTTTTTCTGGCAATAATGTTCCCCCCAAGAGAAAATACATACTATTGATATCAAGATAATGTTTCTCATTCTGAGTACAAGTGTCAAGATGATTCCTGTTTATGGAAGTGTTTTTAAAACTGCGAGGACACTTCCACTACTATGAAAGCTGACAAGCCAATGAGAAGGAATTTCTTTTAACTCCGTAATAGCAGGTTATATAGCAAATGAACACTGATGGTCAAATAACCAATTATGGTATAAATATCCTTTGTTTACAGAGAGGTGTTAAATGAACCTTCGGAGTACAAAGGATTAGGCCCATTTTAGCTACCATTTGTTCTTCACTCCATTGTCTTCCCTTAAAAAGACCAATGCCATTGTAGGTAATATGCACACAGAACATACTTCTCTATGTTGATTTTAGTTTGCTTTATTTCAATGCACACTGTTGTTTACTTTTTAAAATTTAAATAAATGTCAGCATTGTATAATTTCTATGTTAACAAAGCAGTGAGCAAAATCCCTTGTATGTTTATAAAATATTATTGTTTAATTCACATAGTTTAGAAATTCCAAATGTTGAGAATAGGAAGGAGGCCAAATACCATCTGTTTATAACTATGATGCATCGTAATATGTGTACTTTTAAAAGGAGTTTGGTCAATCATGCCACTATTTTATCTGCTCGGAATATGTTGAGGATTTAAAATGTAATTTACAGGATTACTTTTAGTGCGTTGCATCCAACTGTGAGTTGTAAAGAAATCGGTCTCTTCTGTTTTTCTCAAATCAATCATGTAAGAGCCTCAATTAATGGAGGCTGTTAAACGTGTCGCGTTTTGCTTAGCTCCAGAATTCTTCCAACTTTGGCTCAGTCCACCTTCTTGATACTGATAAAAACTCCAAGGACAAATGAAACAAAACACTCCGAGCAGTGTCTTCCTGCCAGGAGATAGTCACTTAGAAAGGGAGGCAGGGTATGGAAGCTAATAATTAGCTAACATCAACCCTGAGAAATTACCTGTGAAACATCCTTTGGTACTGAGTTGAAAAACACCATCTGATACTCCCTGTTTTAAAATAGTAAGGTCTTGTCCCTGAGACTGCTGATTGAACTTACCTTTAATTTCAAATGCATCTAATTGCACAGCATTTAACAAAGGGAGTATACTTACTTGCAATAGATGAACAGTTTTTTTGTTGTTGTTTTAAAGTTACAAACTCAAGTTATTCAGTGAGGCATTCTCCCACTCTTTGCAGAGAAACTCACAACTGGGCCTTCAATTCAGGGGGAGCCACCTTGTGAAGTCCAGAGGTGGCATTAGGGTCTCACCTCATGGGATCCCTGTTTCAAGGAAGAACTAGAAACTCAGATGACTTTAAATTTTGGAAAATGTGATTAAAAAGTTTATTAGCAAATGATGGTTGTTGGAAATTTTCTTAGCAAGGTAGAATGAGTAAGAACTGCACTTTGAAATGTTTTTATAGACAAACACATGTAGAAGTATGAAAACACACTCCTAGAGAGCTGGGCATGTTCTGGATGTTTTCCTTCCCAGCTGAGTGTAAACAGGTGTTGCATAAAAGTGACTTTTCTGTCCTGTTAGCAATAGCTATGTTTTCAAATATTTTAGTTTTAACAGCTGCTTCTAAAACTTTATCAACTAAGATTTCTTACCTGTACGTAATTAAGAACATTAGGAATACTTTAAGTAAACAAACTGACATATATACATTTTTCTTGCAATCTAATTTTTTAAAAGTTTTTAAAAGTTAGTTTTGTTTTCTTTCTGGTCAGATTCAGATTCACCACCCCCCAAATGACTCTTTGTTATTACAGAGATAGGCAAAGGCTTGTTTTCCTTTGAATTTAAAACAAGAAAATACCAGACTTTTTTTTCTAAGTAATTGCTCAAGTGAGGGATAAAAAAGAAAAGACGATGGAGAAAGTAGAGGGGAAAGGGAGGTGAGAGAAGCAGATAGAACTGGGATAAAAGAGCCTTGTCAAGGAAAGCTTTCAAAATTGCTTTGGGCAGTATAAAACATAATCATTAAAAGCATCATCATTTCCAAATAAAACCTAGATGGTTGCGTTCACATATTAAACAGCTAAGGGAAGCTCTTAAGTGAAACTTGAGTGGTAATTGTGGATCAGTTTTTCCATTCAAGCCCAACCTTCTGAAGTGAAGCTTATGCTAGATCTCCACTCTCACACAGTGGGAGAGAGTGGGAGGAGAGACACTATTTGCTTTTAAAGCATTTTCAATCTAGAAGTAAGCCATTAAATACATAAAATAAACATGACTATATGTTATGCATTCTTAAGTGTTACCTATTGTAGGTGTAAAAATAGATGATTTTATTTTTCATTTTCCTTTTTTTAAAAGATTTTATTTATTTATATTTAGAGAGAGGGAAAGGGAGGCAGGAGGAGAGGGAGAGAAACATCCATGTGAGAGAGGAATGTCGATAGATTACCTATCATAAACCCTGTGACAGGGAACCTAGCCTGAAACCCCGGCTTGTGCCTTAATCAGAAATCGAACCTGTGACTTCTTGCTTTGCAGACCATGCCTAACCCACTGCATCACACCTATCAAAGTTGAAATAAAGATGATTTTAGGTACAGAATTGTTCAGACAGTTCTTCTCTAGCAGTTAATTTCTAAATAAAACAAACAACTCTTTAAATGTATAAACCCTTTGTTAATCGCCAAATTTAATGAATGGCAGTAGATATATAATCCTGACTGAA
Source organism: Noctilio leporinus (assembly GCA_004026585.1). Classification (NCBI taxonomy): domain Eukaryota; kingdom Metazoa; phylum Chordata; class Mammalia; order Chiroptera; family Noctilionidae; genus Noctilio; species Noctilio leporinus. The sequence continues at coordinate 71,544 of PVIW01001836.1, read as the reverse complement.
TGGCATGTGGTTCACATTTCATGTGCCTTTTAGAGCTGACCATAGCAATGACTCACATGTAAATCACCTGTAGTCATGTTATCTTTTCTTTTTTTTTTTGAAGATTTTATTCACTATTTTTAGAGAGAAGAGCAGGGAGTGATGAAGAAAGGCAGAGCAGCATCAATGCATGGTTGCCTTTCACTACCTCCAGCCAAGGACCTGGCTGGAGACCTGGCTTGCAACCTGGTTATGTGCCCTGACTGGGGAATTGAATGTAGTCATGTTATCTTGACAACCAAACATCGCTTTATAAAATATACCTTAATAAATTACTGTAGAGCCCTAAGGTAAAACCATATAACTTAACCAATACTATGTGGGCATTTATAGATACCATATTTAAGCAGGGTAAAAGATTAAAGAAAGAAATTAAGAATAAGAAAAATGTGTGGGAGACTACTTGCTTTTTCCAATTAATCTAAAACATGCCAGAAGCTTTTCTTCATTTTGCTTTTTATGAAAAATTATTGACCCCAAGAAAAGTCAGATGAGGACTACAACTAAACAAACAATAAAAGCAACAACAACAAAAATTGCTTTTTTAGGAGAGAAATATGAAACATTGTAAATTCACCCATTTTAAAAATGAAGACGAAAAGACATAAAATTTAATACACCCAATAAAAATAAATATTCTTCAGTTTCATAGGATGGCTAATTAAGGAAAAAACCCATGTGGAAAATTTGGAAGAGAGATTAATCTAACAAGGTAATTAACTCTTTGCTCCTTCGGCTTTAAAGGAGAGTGCAGGATAAGATTTCTTTTAAGTTTGGACTTGCAGTGATCTCAGGGATCAGATCTGCCTCTACAAAAGAACTAAAAGGAATCCTAGTAGCTCTGCAACTCAAGCCCACTTCCACTCTCACTTTGTCATCCAGCACCTCAGTCCCTGAGTTCTTTGCTCTTTAATTGAACGCCTGCCCTTTTTCAGATAGTGCACATTCTTGCTTGGTTCTCTTGGACCTTCCATGATGAAATCTGCTATGTGGTATCCATTCTAGAAATTCTTGAGAGTTGAAGATGCATTTTTCATGCATCATCGAATGTAGTCTTTATAACAACCTTGTGATTCAAATAAACCCCAAACTTCAGAAAAGGGACTTGGAATCAGCTGCTAGCACACTGCAGAGTTGAGACTAACATGGTGCCCAGTTTCTCCCTTTTCTTTAGACTAGATTTCATACTTTGTTCTTCATTTGAACTGTGGACATAAGAATAAATTACAATTACAGTTTCTGTACTGAAGGAAAAAAGGAAAATGAGGAGCACTAGAAGCTGAAGGGAGATGGAGGAGAAGAAAAAGAGGGGCAAAATGATTGCTACGGGGTTTTCTGTCAAGTAGAAAAGGAGAAATCATTAAATTGCTCCCCCTTTGCTTACAGAGATTAGTAAGGAGGGAAGCACTTCTTCAACTTTGTATCATATAACACAAATACTAATTCCCAAGCTATCATAGTGTTTTGTGCTTTAAAGGACAGAAATTTGAAGTAGATAATCTATTGACAGAGCTCCTTAATGAGTTCTTGGCTATGTGGAGGAGGCCACAAGCTTAACTTTGAATATAAAATGGAGTAAACTTTTCTGTTTATGAAATTAATAGGAATTTGGGGAAATTGAGCAACAAAGCCTGGTAAAGAGGGAAAGAAAATGGGCATAGGGTGGAAGAACATAAAATAGGACTTAAACATATCTAGCAGCAAATTGTCCATGGTGGGCTACAGTTGACTATTAATTTTTTTTTAAATATAGGGCTATATTACACTCAATTCTAAGCTTTATGTTTCAAAGCAATCTCCTCTGAAACCTCCACTGAAAGTCTGTGATGCAGAGTGGCTTGATTTACTTCTACATTTGGGGAATGAAAGCAAAGTGAAGATGGACAAGGTGACATTGCCGAAGGAGTGATTCAAATAAAGATGAAATTTTGTGGAAGCAGGAAATAAGGATCAGAGATGAATAGGAGAATGAACACTAAGAAATAAAGGAACCTATAGGGTAGGAGGTCTTTGGAAAAGCCAGGTAATAGTTGATGAGTTAGCTATTTGGCACTTTTGGCTGCTCAACATCTACCTAACTTTCTATTGGAATCTAAAGTTCTATTTGAGGAATTCATTCTTTCTTACTCAACAAAATCATGCTTGGGAACTGAATCTTGCCTTAAATAGAGGAACAAAAAGACAACATCAAAATACCAGTCCATCAGACCCAGGGCAGCCCAACAAGAGTATTTGGGTTCTGCTTCCCAGCTTTGAGAGACCCTTCCCAATCCCAAGTGTGAATGTCCAGCCTCCTGTTGACAAGGTTCTCTCAGATGAAAAATGAAAACAAAAACACAGAAAGACCTGACTCAGCTGAATTGCTTATTAAGGAAAAAAATAACCATTGGAAATAGTAAATATCATGGTACCTTCTCTTTGGCTGGCCCCCAATGTTCACAAGAGGGCTACAACAATCTAGCTAGCCATCATTGCAGATGCAGGAGAGGGAATCGATCTTGCTGGTAATTGAACAGGCAGTGGTAATGGGAATGGGAGAATGTCTTCTATCTATTTGGACCTAACCCTGAGCTGTACAAGGGAGGGAGAAACAGACCCATGAATAAAACTGAGATGACATTGACAAAGACAAGCAGGAGGACAAGGCTGCTGCAATTTCTTTCAGTAAATATGTTCATGTCTAATTTAGTTAGATTTGGTCCCTATAGCTTGTGGGCAATGAATTGTAATTAATATACTTGGTTACAGCTACTACTGGTAGTATTTAAACCATATTCTTGAAATATATTCATGTACTGATAGTATTTAAATTAAACTGTTTTCTTGAAATATATTCGTATGGTGACTACCGTGATAGCCAGGCCTAGTCATTCAGTTCACCATGAAGGGGATGGAGCAAGTGCCAGTGTCTGGGAATCCAGCTGCAAACACACGTGCTGTGGGCATTTGCTGCGGTCCCCACAGTGATTTACTTAATGTAGGGTTGCAGTCAGTACTGCTAACTCGTACTTATCTGTTTTTATAAATGTTTCCTTATCAATAGGTTCACAATTTAAATATCTTTTAAATGAGTTTCAATCAAGAACTGCAGGTGTTTCATCATACAGAGTGCGCACAATAAAGTGGGAATAACTTTGCATCTCCTTATTTCACATGCTTCCTATTAGTTTGGAAAAACTAGGTTTCTAAGTTATGATTTAACATCATTGTTTCAGATAATAAAGTAGTAAATTCTGAGAGCAACCATCTTGTCAAAAAAATATGATGTTAGAGCAACCATAGTTTCTGGACTGTGTGCAGGGTGGACTGCTAAGGAAATTGCAGACTTCAATAACATCCCTTTACCTTCAGTTGGCAACGTGAAGGTGTATGATGCTGATCCTGATGTTGCCACACCAACAAGGAAAATGCATAAGGTACGCAAGGATTGCACAAGTCCAGACATTGTAACATGGAATCCAGGAGATCATCAATGAAGATCCAGGAAAGTCAACAAGCTCCCTAGCAAGAGAACTGCAGATGTCGGATGCAACAGTTCAAAAGATTATTGCTGAAGATATCAGGTACAGATCGTATGTTCTTAGAGAAGACCAGTTTATGACATAGCAGACAAAGGAAAGGCACTTTTGAAAAGCAAAATTGAAAAATGCCAAAGATTTCCCAAATCCCTGTACGTATATAGTATACACACACATACACACACATATATATTGTGTATATACCCATATTTCTTATCCCTTCATCTATTAATGGAGTCTTAGATTATTTTCATATCTTGGCTATTGTAAATATCCTTCAATGAACAAAGGATGCATATATCTTTTAAAATTGTTTTTCAATTTCTAACCTAAAAAACAAAACAAATAAACACAGAAAACAGAGACAAATTCATACATACAGAGAACAAACTGATGGCTGCCAGATGGGAGTCGGGGGATGGGCAAAAAAAGATGAAGGGGACCAAGTAAGTCATGGAGATGTAATGTACAGCATAGGAAATAGAGTCCGTAATTTTGTAGTAGCTGTGGGTATCAGGCAGGTACTAGACTCACTGGAGTGATCATTTGGTAATGAATATAAATGTCTAATTACTATGGTGCACACCTGAAGTTAATATAACATTGTATGTCAACTACAATTAAAACATAAATAAAAGAGAACTGCAGACAAAACGTGCTACTATATTCTGGGCTATATATGACTTGCTTCTTCTTTAACTTGTTAATACTGTTTTTTAAATATGTGTGGATTTTAGAAATGTATCTTTTAATCATCTAGAATTTATTGACCATGACTTTAAGTTTCCCAGTAACTGTTTTTCAAAAATGTGTTATATCTTGTTTTTATATTTACTCCTGAATCCCTTTTGTTCATTTAGCACTTCATTTAGTCATTAGTTTCTTCTTTGTTTATTAAAACAATTGTTTTTAGGTAGCTAATATGCAGGTGTAAGACATTGGGGTAGCATGAAAAAAAGCAATGTTAAATATTTGTAGAATCTAAAACCTAAGGCTTGTAATTTTTCCCATTGTGCAACATTTGTAAAAGTAATAGGACAAAAATGAAGAGCACATGGGCAGTTTCTCCCTTTCCTCATCTTGTTAACGTAATTTCTCATGTTCAGAGGTGAGTCCCATCCTGGGAATCCTGCTTTGATAGACAACTTCTTCTGGGCTTTAGGCCTGAGAATAGGGAGGAAAGGGAGAGAGAACAAAAGTGCAAAAGGTTAAATTTGGGGGAGGAGGTTATCTTGATGTGAGGCTGGAATTTGAAGGCCGATGTAGAGGAGAAGAAACAGCTGCCTCCATGTGTGAACTGGATGGGACTTTTTAAGGATCCCCATGCCCTTCATCTTATTTAAAATAGAAATGAAGAACTAGAGTTATTCTGAAATTATTTCTAGTTGTTGCACTGTTGTGTGTTTTTCCTAACAATGATGTTGTTCATGTCGGTTATCATTTTGTAGTGCCCATGACTCTATCTGATTGCTAGTGACAGAGACCAACTCATACTAATCAGGCATAAAATTTGGCCTTAGTGTTGAAAAGTCCTAGAACACGATCTTGGGCATTAGGAGAACACACTCAACCACCATCCTCTGGCACCTGGTGATCTGGTTCAGTCTCTCCCCCGCCCTCTGGGTTATTTTCCATCTCTAGGTTATCTATTCATAGATGTGGTGGGAAAGATGACTCAAGTATTTCACATGATTCTCACGGCCTCAGAGAAGAAGACCTATCTTATCTAGCATCCTAATCTCTCTCTGGTATGATGGACACTTATTCACTCCACCTGGCTCACTTTCCTACACTTGTGATAGTGGATTCAGAAGAATTGAGCAAGACGTTATTTCAGATGGCTGCCCCAGTGTTACACAGGGATGGCTCCTTTAATCCATGCTAAAAGCCAGTTTCCAGCTATGAAGCAAAGGAATTAATTATGATAAATTGACATTGTATCTCTTGGTAAACAGAGGTCTTCTTAGTTGGGGTATATACACTGCTATCACCATACAGGTTTGAATGAAAAAGTGTTTATCTCTAATGGGCTTTTCAAATGTCTTTCAAAGGATCACACTCCATGGTAGCTTTGAAATGTTATTGGACATGCAGAAATAACATGGAAATGGAGCCACCAGACAAAGTTAGGGAAAGTGAAGTTAACACGTCACTGGAGAAATGATGGACTTGCACTTAAATGTCATCTAAAAACAGTCAGATCCTTTGCAGACCCCCTAAGATGAAAAAATACCCACCAAGAGATAAGCCCATATTTCCTTTTGTTATTAAGACATCCTCAAAAGAATTGCCTGTCATCCCCTGCACAGTACAATTGACATTATAAACAGATTGTTGAATTTCCAAGTTAGAGAGGCTCATACGTTTTGAAAGATTATCATTCAGATGACAAGTATCTGTCAAAAACTACTTGATTTTTATAAAAGTTTTAAATTTCCAATGATAAGAGAATCAGTTATGGGGGTAGTGTCTGAGTTAACCAAATTGAGAAGGCAAACAGAACTCTGGTATTCTTTTGTGTGCCTGAAACTTCCCCAAGCACTCAAGGGGTCAGATCCTGAGCACAGGCTCTATAAAGGACCTGTCACTGGATGATGTGCACAATTGATGTGACCAAAAGTGACTCAGGAGTTACTTTAGACTCTAAATATGGACATTTGTTCATATTACACAACAAAGGGTTATGCCTTTGTGTAGACAAACATTTTGGGGCAATCTACTGTAAGTAAACAAAATAAAAACTTGTGTAACTGCTGATTACTATAGTTATGATATATTAAATTACTGTTTCTAATTCTTGCCTGTCATGGAATTATACATGGGTGCCCTTTACCTTGTGACTTTGCAGCATTTCCTACTAGAGGCGGTGCAGTCCCCTACTCACTGATGTTAGTCTTGGCTGTGACTAACCTTAAACAATGGATTTGGTGTAAGTGACCATGTGTCCATCCCAACCGGAGCACTTAACAGGTATTAATATGTTCCCTCTGCTTGAACTTCGCCATTCACCAAGAGAATGACATGGACTGAGTAGCTGCTAGTCCTAGGAGGACGTGGAAGGAGATGCATAGAGCAGACCTGAACCTCACCTGCAGTCTGGACCCCAGAAGTGGGAGCCTGAAGTTCAGTCTCATACAAGTGAATTTCAGCAGCTCATAGGTTCATGAGGAAGAAAGAAGCCATTGTTGTTTTAAGTCACTGAACTGTAGAGTACTTTTTTTTTTTTTTAATGCAGTATTATAGCAATAGCTGACTAATAAAGTAGTATTTCCTTTCCCTGCACGTATTTTGAAATTGATGGTGCATCTAACAATTCTTAGCATTGAGGATCAAGGAAATTCACTAATTATACAGCTAATCATTTAATTAGAATTATAAGAAGTGGTACAAAAAGGATGTGAAGAACACAAAACAGAGACCTAATCTAATCTGAGAGGAAATGTTTCTCGGAGGAAGTCACATTGAAGCTGAGAGGCAGCCCTTGGCTGAGCAAAGTTGGAGGTAGGGGGAGAAGCTCTCCAACTGAAGAGAACAGTTTGCAAAGTCCCTAGGGCAAGAAAAAGAAGCTTACCATGTATAGAGAAGTATCTGGAAAGCAGAGAAGAAACAGCAAAGTACCAAGAGAAGAGACGTTAGAGGGATTCAGTTCACCACAGTATTATGAGCTGAATTGTGTCTCCCTCTAAATTCATAGATTGAAGTAACTCAGAATGTGACTGTATTTGAAGACAGGGTGTTACAGTCAAAATTAGGTTGGTAGGGCAAACCCTAACCCAGTCTGACCTGTTTCTTGTAAGAAGAGGAGACTAAGACACACAAGAGAAGATCATGTGAAGGCCCGGGGAAAGACTGCCATCTACAAGTCAACAATAGAGGCTTAAAGAAATGAACTCTGCCAACACCTTGATCTTGGACTGCTAATCTCCAGATTCCAGAATTGTGAGAAAATAAATTTGTGTTGTCTAAACCAACTAGTCTGTAGTAGTTTGTTACAAGTCTATCTTAGTCCATTCAGAAGGCTGTAACAGAAAGTCTATAGGCTGGGCAGTCAATTAAAAAAGAAGAAGAAGAAGAAGAAGAAAGAAAGAAAGATAAGAAAGTTGTTTTTCATGGTTCTGGAGGCTGGAAAGTCCAAGGTCAAGGTGCTGGAAGATTCAGTGCTGGTGAGAGCCTACTTTCTTGTTAATAGACTGTCATTTTTGCTGTGGTGGAAGGGGTGAGAGAACTCTCTTATAAAGGCATTAAGTGCATTCATGAAGGCTTCTAATCACTGCCTGAAGGCCCCGTCTCCTAATACAAATCACATTGGGGCTTAGGATGTCAATTTATGAATCTAGGGGATGGGAATGGGGACACAAACATTCAGTCTATACCAAAGCTATAGCAAACTACTGCAAGCCCAATTCTAAGTACTGAGCCATAAGTAGTAGCTACTTAGTATATTTTTGTTGGATTAAATTAATGGTGGCCATGAAATAGAATAAAGGATTTAATTTTTTATTTTATCAAAAACCGGATAGCCATCGATAGTTTTAAGCAGAAAAGTAAATTTATCATATTTGGATAGCAATTGTCCTGTGCATGCAGTCTAAATAATGGATTGGAAGGGAGGAAAGTTAGAAACGGGTTAATGGTACTCCAGGAGAAGGTGAGGGTGGCTTTCACGAAAGCAGTGGCCGTAGAGATAGAGACAAATGGATTTTCCCCTAAAGCTGAAAAAATGTAGTTTTTTTTTTTCCAAGAAGATTTTATTATTATTTTTCAGAGAGAGGGAAAGGGAGAGAGGGAGAGAAACATCAATATATGGTTGCCTTTCACCTGCCTCCAGCTATGGATCTGGCTGGAGACCTGACTTGCAACCTGGTTACGTGCCCTGGCTGGGAATCAAACCAGTGACCTTTGGGTTTGTAGGGTGGAGCCTTATCCACTGTGCTACCACCCAGGGCAAAAATGTGGTGGTTTTAAAGGTATATTAGAGACAACTTAGAAGGGATTTATGAACTAAAAAGTAGATCTGAGGTTATAACAAAATTATATATAATACATGCATTTGCAATATGTACATATAATTTATGCACACAAAAATATATACAGAAAGAGAGGTCAAATGAGAAAGTTCTTTATAACTGGAATTTCATTAGGATTCAGTAGAAGGAATGGGAGAAACATTACCTATTAAGGCAGACTATATACAAAGGAATGCTAATGAGATTGGCAACAAACCTCTCACTTGCAACATAATAGCAGAAAAATAATATCTGCAAAATGTTGAGAGTAAAGAGCTGCCAATCAACAATTCTATATATTTCATACTGTCATTCAAAAAAATGGGTCAAATGCAAATACTTTTTTCCAGATAAAGAATGAGAAAGCTTATGACTCACAGGTCTTTCCAGAAAGAACCAAGTCAGAATGTTCTTCAGAAAAAGAAACTGAACCCCCAAAAAGGGTAATATGTGACTGACAAAACAAAATGGAAAATGCGTACATAAATCTAAATAAGCATACTTTGAATGAAATAATAAAAATAACCGTTTGGGTCCATAATCGTAAGATGGAAAATTTCTTGATTTTGCAGTAGTTATTTCTGAGGAAAGAAAAGCTACACTAGGTTGCTTTATTAATAGTGGACAGAAGTTTGATAACTCTTCATTTTTGGTGTGTGTTTGAATGTATTATAAGAAATTTAGAAATAAATTAATTATCTATTTTTAAAAAGCAACGTGGATCTAAAAGTTTGGGGAACAACAGCATACAAGTAGAGAATAGTCAGACTTTTTAAGTGCAAGTATATTCTTGTATTATTAAGAGGATAAACATATTCGTTAACCTTAGGCCTTACAGAGTATAAGAATAAAAATAGCCCTGACTGGTGGCATAGTGGGTAAGGCATCAACCTGTGAACCCGAAGGTCACTGGTTCAATCCCCAGCCAGGGCACATAACCAGGTTGCAAGCCAGGTCTCCAGCCAGGTCTGTGGCTGGAGACAGATAAAAGGCAACCAACCACACATTAATGTCTCTCCCTCTCTGCCTCTCACCCTTTCCCCCTCTCTAAAAATAATAAATAAAATATTCTTAAAAAAAGAATAAAAGTAAAATATATTACTTCAAATAAGAAAAAATTGTAAAAAACCAACAAACTTGATTGACTGCTAAAAAGAACAAGAAAGGACAAAAACAGGTCCTGGCCTGGTTGTACAGTTGGTTAGAGCTTTATCCCAATGCACCAAGGCTGTGGGTTTGACTTCCAGTCAGGGCATGTATAAAAGCAACCAATGAATATATAAATGAGTGGGATAATGATAGATGTTTCTCTCTTTCTCTGTCCCTTCCTCTCTTTCTTAAAATTAATTTAAAAACGTTTAAATAAAGATGATAAAAAGCACAAAATATAATGGTGTGAGCCCAAATATATAAAACATTAAACTAAATACTAGCAATCTAAAGTTGCCAATTAAAAGAAAATATTAAATGTTTAACTTTTAAAAATTTAAATAAATAATTTTTAATGGAAATACATCCAAACGTTAAGATTATAAAAAACTTAGAAGTAAAGTTCTAGGAAAAGAAATACAGGCAAATAAAAGCTAACTAATTGGCATAAAATGCAAATGTTATTAAATTAATATTTAAAAAATAGACTTAGCAAAAACCATTTTTGAAACATTGTTAGGAATAATTGTACATAGTGATAAAAAGTCACGTGGAAGATATAATAATTCTGAACTTCTATGTACCACATAGCATACGTTCAAAATATATGAAGCAGATATTGATAAACTTTTAGGAGAAAATGGGCTAAAATCATAATGGAAACATTTTAACACTCATTTCAATAATTGGCAAATCAAACAGGCAAAACAATCTTAATAAGGATTTGGACAACACAAATTCCAAGAGTGATAAGATTGATATATATATTGAACTTTGAACCCAACAGTCTGAGCATATGAAATCTTTTCCAGCAAACTTGGATCATTCACCAAATTGGCTACTAATCAGGCCTCAGAGAAAATAACAACAAATATTAGAAGGAATCTGAACATAATTAATTCAAAAATTAGAAAATAGGGCTGAATACAATATCATTAAAGTAGCAATCAACAACAAAAATTCTTAATATATTTGAAATGAAAAATACATATTAATTTATAAGTTGAAGAATTAAAGGGTAGTGAAGACACCATAAAGCAAAACTTAAATAATATACTTCTCCTTTGTGAATAATTTAGTCTGAAAGCCAATAGCTGATACGGAGAGAGGTAGGAGGATCTGCAGGGGTCAGGGGAAGATATCAAGATTCACAGAGGATGAGGAGCACATCCATTCAAGGATGGCAGACAAACTAGCATGAGGAATCAGCATGAACAGTGTAAAAAGGTATCAGCACAACGTAGTCAGAGCCCAAGCAGGGAGAGAAAGACATCTCTATGGGGAAGGAAAGCATAGTGGGGATTAAAGGTTAGTTGCACAGAGTAACTAACTATTTAAGATTGCTTAAATAAATAACTGAACAATTACGGAGGCTAGTGTTCTCACCCTATTGGGTATATGGAAAAGGGAAAAACTAGAATGGACATGCGACTTGAAGGTGTTGCCACAAACTCATATACATTGACAAACATGGAAATGATTTTAGATGTAAACCCATGCTCTATCTTCTGATAGAGCCTAGAAATAGTAACACTCTAATACTATGAACATGTAGAGCACCTAGATTTTGGCTTCTAAATACCATTTTCCACAAAAGGGCAATGGATGATTCCTAATGCTGAGGGGAGGAAAATTTTAAGAAAAGTGTGCAATATATACCAGAAACCAAGGAAATGTTTTAAAACATAGTGGGGACATATCAAAAGAACCTAGAAGATAGCCTAAATGGACTACTGCTGGCCATATTGGTCATAATTTGGGTATCAAAATCAATACTAATAGTAACTCATAGAATTTATAATACTAAGTAACATAAGGAGTCTTGAGACTATACTAACAAATAAATGAATGGATGGATGAATGAATGAATGCATACATGCACAAATGAGTGAATTGATTTTAAGTTTGATGAGGAACAGGATCTTTACATGATGTCAAAGTGTCTCTCCATAGAAGGAGGTAACATAAATTTATGGTGGAAAAGTCTGGAAGACATTACTTTTATCATGTGGTCAAAATGAACACCAGTTATCCGATCAACACATACCCTGTTATATATGATGTTTTCAAAAAAACACAGCATCACTTCTACATTAGAACCTACATCTAATCACGAGGAAATAGCAGACAAACTTAAACTGAAGGATGTTTTACAAAATAGCTAGATCCATCTCTAAAAATATCAAAGTCACCAGGGCTGGTGTGGCTCAGTGGGTTGGGCATGGTCCCACCAACTTCACCAGTTGGATCCCGGGTGAGGCTGCACACTGTCCCCAGTCAGGGTGTGTTCTGAAGGTAGCCAGTTGATGTTCCTCTTTCACATAGATGCTTCTCTGCCTTTCTTCCTCCCTCTCTTCCCCTCTTTGTAAAATCAAAACTAAAACTAAAATAAAATAATATCATCAAGGATAGGCTGAAAAATACTGTTGCAAGAATTGGTGAGATGACTGTGGCCTGTAGAATAAAGGGCAAGAGTATATCAGTTTATTTACTGATTTTATTGGTTGTGTCACAGTTGAGTAGTAGGGTGCTCTAATTTGCAGTTAACACACAGTAAAATGGGGTTAATGAAGCATTAGTAATTAACAAATATTCAGGAAAAAAGCTTTTCGTGCTCTATTTCTGTGTCTAGCTTTTTTTAAAAGCCCTCACTCAAGAATACTTTTTTTATTATTATTGCTTTTAGAGAGAAAAGAAAGGCGGGGGGGGAGAGATTGATGTGAGAGAAAAACATCAATCAGTTCCCTCCCGTATGTGCTCCCATTGGGGATCAAACCCACAACCTTTTGTTGTATAGAATGATGCTGCAGCCAACTGAGCCACACAGCCAGGGCTGTCTAGTCTTTGCTTTGTGAGTTTTTAAAAAGAAATATGTAATGTTTCAATCTTTAAATAAAATAATCAATAGCAAAATTAAAAATGGGTGATGTAGCTTAAGTAGGACCTAGAGGTCAATGTATAGCCTTCACAATTTACAACTGAAAAGATAAAAATTAATGAAGTTAACTATTCTATTTGATAATCTAAAAAATAGTCCAACCAACTAAACTCTAAAAAATAGTAAGAAGAGGAAAGTAAAATATCAAACAACAAAATGAATGAAATAAAAGATAAGAGAGAAGATACAGAGGGGCCCTTCTCACCTGTTGGGCAGCAGTTAGGACTTTCTTACTCATGTAGGCTATGGATGCTCTTACTGAAATTTTGAATTTTAAAACCTTGGGCATTTCTGTATTACACATGAAGACCTTAAAGATCTTAATACATGATACTATTATCATAAACAAAAAATAAAATAAAAAGCTCATGTTTTTCACCCAATATTAAATAAAGATCTGATAGGCAAAAGAAAGAGAAGAAATAGAACATGATCAGAAACAAACAAACAAACATGAAGCTTAAGTATTGGTGGTATATCTGTAAAGGGATTTTGGTCCAAACCCTCCCTCACCTGAGCAGGGAGTCATGCCCATGGTCAGGGGAATCTAGAAGCAGAGAGGTATCTGGTATTGTATTTGAGGAGATTCCAGGAAGGCCTGCAGCCTCAGTGATTCCCCTTTGGCCACCACAGCACAGGGGCAGAAGAGAGATGGCTGTGTCGGTGTTCAGTAACCTATCAGAAAGAGACTCAACTCTGTGTGCCTCACACCCCAATGAGTCTCTGAAAGAGCCATGTATATTCTATAGGCCCAAAAGTCTGAGGACATTTAGCCTAAGAAAAAGGGTTAGGGCAAGGTTAGATAAATGAATAAGGTTCGATTAGGGTGGTGATTATCTTAGACACTTGCGTGGATCAACATCAGAGAACCAAAATTGGTAATAAATCTCTCAGTGAATGTCAGCATAAACAGACAATGGCTTCCATCTTAGCACCCTCTTTCCTTGTAAACTATTCTAAACATAGTTCCAAAAGTATTTCAATAACTGTTGTACAAGTTATTAGATGGATGGGTGGATGGATGGATGGATGGATGGATGGAGTGATAGATGGATGAATAATCAAAGGGCAATTCCTAAATCACATCAATCTGTCTGTTTTAGCATTTCATGCCTCTAAAAAAGCAGCCAAATTACCCTTCTTCACTGGTGCCCATCCTCACACTACTTTCCAAGATCATTAGCTATTACTACTGGGAAAATGACAGGTACTTATATGATTTTCATTCAACTGAGAAATATCCCCAAGAGCAGTAGATACAGCCAGTGGCTTTGCAAAATTGTACACTGAAAAAAAATTTTCTTGAGAGCTTAAAAAAGACATTCCTCCCAAGTTTCCTGCTTTACTGAAGAAAATAAAGTAAAGGGCATTCTTCTCTGCCCTGTTTGGAATTTTCTCTTTTTATCTTGGCCATGGTAGGTTTTTACTGCATACTTAGGGAGACCTTCCTGGGAGCAAATTTGTAATTCTAAAGCAGTCTATAAATGTACACTCACACAGCATAAGCAAACCAAGATTTTATGCACAAGTTCTCTCTATCTTAGATTCTGTAATTCTTAAAGGGAAATGTGGGTGCAGTGGGGTGTCACAACTGCTGGTAGAGAGGTCCAAGGGAAAAAGAGTACTGCATGATGATCAGACTTGGCAGTCCCCGCATACAGCATGATCATATTGTAATACTGTTTGATGCAATCGTATGTTTGATCAGTTTCAAGAGATGAATATCACCTCACTTCAAACAATATGATCCAGTCTCATTGTATGGAATTATGGCTGCTGTCAATCAGCATATGGTATAACCCTTAAAGTGCCATCTTTGGGGAATGTCATAAAAATGATTGCAGCACTTGCATTAATTAGTAAGTTTTTGCACTAAAACCAAGCAAAACCTGTTAAGGCAATTTATCTGCTGTATCTCAGTTCATTTTTCTCTTCATAGAAACATGTATACAACCCATAGATGCGTGCATTCTGCTAATTAGCACAACTTACTAGATCATGCTAGTAAAAATGCTATCATGAGTATAAGCCTCCTCTCCCCACTGCCCCATATGGATCAGGAAGCTATATTTTCCATATTTTGTTTTATGACCCCCAAATATAGCCCTACCTTAAACCAACTAGTCTGTGAAAGTGAGAGGTGGGTACCAAGTAAGGACAAGCGTTAAATTATCATTAGGTCTATGTTCTTGACAAATCAAACCGAGAATTTAAAATCAACAAATAATAGGTAAGTGGCATGTGAATATGTTTTGATATGATAAATACAGTCTCAGACTCTTTCGAATGTCAGTTTCACCTTATGAATGTTAATTGTTAGAAACAACATTTTGAGGTAGAATTTTTTTACAATAGCTTTGGAATATTTTCGCTCTTTGTTGTGGTTGTGTTTCTCGGTTATCAGTTATTTCTTTGTCTTAGGTTTTACCATCATAACCCCATCATACCTATTATTTTTATTTTTCCTACTATGTACATCATTTGAGAGGTGACTGCTTTGACGTGGTACATACTAGTTTTACCAGAGAACACACTTTCTCAAGGTGACTAATACTTCCCAATTTAACTGAGTTTATTGGCAGTGTACATATCATTGGTGTATTATGAACTTTCACCTGAGGAATTCCTCTCCTACCATGTCTCCCCGCATTTTTGTTCTCACTTTTCCCCAGTGGCCTCTAAGTCCATTGTCAAGTGAGCAATGACCTGCTGTGGTAGACACCGCCTAAGATAGTTCCCAGATGGCTTCCTGTCAAGATGGCAGCATAGGCAGACATGGCTCATCTCCTTGCACAACCACATCAAAATTACAACTAAAATATACAACAACCATCAGTCAGAACTGCCAGAAATTGAATTGAATGGAAGTCTGACAAGTATGGAATTAAAAAATACCTCATCTAGCTAGATTGGTAGGAAGGGTGTGGAAACAGAACTGGCTGTTCCCTTACCTACCTGTAGATAAAAATTTGGAAGGGATATTGAGGATCGAGGAATCCTAGCACCACATCATGCCCCTCAGCCCAGGGTTCAAATACCAGAAAGATAAGTCCCCACAATTTTGGGCTGCAAAAACCAGAAGGGATTGAGTGGATGGAAGAAACTGCTGGAGCTGTAGGCAGTTCATCTTAAAGTCCCCACATAAGGACTCACTCCCTGAGAGCTCCAGCACCAGGGTAGCAGCTTGAAAGGCACCAGTGGTGCACAGGGAGGAACTGAGGTGCCTGCCATCAATGTTAGCACAGGCCATTGTCTCTTTTCTAAACCCTCCCACCATAGAACCTGCAAGCTGGTGCCATATCTGAGACTCCATCAACTTGGCTAACATGTTTGACCCACCTTGGAGATCCTCAGAGACTCCACCAAACCCAATTTATGGGCCCAACCAAGCTGCTTTTCCATGTGAATGGCTGGTCTTGGCTCAGGCTGCACAATTTCCTAAATCCCATCAAACAAGCATAGCTGCCTCAGTGAGCCCCAGGCCTAGCACTAGCAGCAGTATCTCAGGTTGCTTTATAGCTCAGGCAGGATAGCCCTGGGGAAAACACAGGTGGGGGCTGACCTTGGCCTGTACTACCCAGTGTACAGGTACAGACCATGTCAGGGCACCACCACCCTACCCCTGCACAACTGACCCTCCATGGAGGGTGGAGGTTGATGCTAAGTGGCCACAACCCAATCCCTGCATCTGAGTGACTTGGGTAAATTATTCCCATTGATCTGCCAACAGCAACCAAGGCTCAACTACAAGAGAAGGGTTTACTCAGCCCACATAAAAGGTGCACCTCATGTACCCATCTTGGGTGATAGAGAAGACTGTGCCACTGGACCCTACAGGACATCTACTAAATTAGCCCACACTACTAAGACAGGGAGTCAAAGCAGTTCTATCTAATACATAGAAAGACAGGGAGGCTGCCCAAGTGAAGAGACCAAGAAACATGGCCCACATGAAAAAACAGATCAAAACTCCCCAAAAAGAGCTAAGTGGAATGGAGATAAGCAATTTATCAGATACAGCATTCAAAACACTGGTTATAAGGGTGCTTCAGGAACTTAGTGAGGACTTCAACAGCATTAAGAAGATCCAATAAGAAATAAAGGATACACTAATTGAAATAAAGAACAATTTACAAGGGAACAACAGTAGAGTGAATGTAGCTGAGAATTAAATCAATGATATAGAACATAAGGAAACTAAAAACAACCAATCAGAATAACAAGAAGAAAAAGAAACCCCCAAAAATGAGAATAGTTAAAGCAGCCTCTGTGACAACTTCAGGAGGTCACATTATATGGATGCCAGAAGGAAAAGAAAAAGAGCTAGAAATTGGAAATCTATATGAAAAAAAACAATGAAGGAAAACTTCCCTAATTTAGTAAAGGAAATAGATATGTAAGTCAAGGAAACACAGAGAGTCCCAAACAAGGTGACTACAGAGAGGCCCACTCTGAGACACATCATAATTAAAATGCCAAAGGTTAAAGAGAAAGAGAGAATCATAAAAGCAGCAAGAGAAAAGAAGTTAGTTACCCACAATGGAGTTTCTATAAAACTTCCAGCTAATTTCCCAAAACTTTGCAAACTAGAAGAGAGTAGCAAGAAATGTTTAAAGTCAGGAAAAGCAGAGGCTTACAGCCAAGGTTGCTCTACACAACAAAGCTATCATTTAGAATCAAAGGGCAGGTAAATATCTTCCTAGACAAGAAAAAACTAGAGGTCATCATCACCAAACCATTATTATATGAAATGTTAAAGGAACTTATTTAAGAAAAAGATTAATACTATGAATAATAAGATGGCAAAAATATATAAATCTATCAACAATTGAATCTAAAAAACAAACTAAGCAAATAAGAATAGAGTCAGAATCATGGATACAGAGAGTGTTTTGATGGTTGCCAGAAGGAAGGGTGGTATAGGGGAATGCGTAAAAAGATAAGGGAATTAAAAAGTACAAATTAGTAGTTACAGAATAGCCATGGGGATGTAAAATACAGTATACGAAATGGAGCAGCCAAAGAACTTTTACACATGACCCATAGACATGAACAATGATGTGGGGATGGCCTGAGGGAATGAGAGGGTGCTGAGTAGAGGAGGAAAAATCAGGACAACAGGGATAGCATAATCAATAAAATATGACTTAAAAAATAAAAAGTATAGAACACATACATGCATACATGCTCATAAAAGATAGTTCCCAATGATCCCTGTCTCCTAGTATTTGGAAACTTATGTAATCTTTTCCCCTTGAGTATGGGGAAAACCTAGTGACTTGCTTTTAATGAATAGACTATGACCGAAGTTATTGGATGTCACTTTCATTATTAGGTTATAAAAGACTATGCAAACTGTCTTACCTGCAGAGTGTCTCTCTTGCTGGCTTTGATGAACCAAACTTCCATGATGGACAGCTAACACGGCAAGGAAGTGAGGGCAGCTTCTGGCCAACAGTCAGTAAGGAACTGAGACTCTCATCCCAACAGAGATGAGTCTTTAAGGAACTCAATCCAGCCAACTAGTAATGTGAACTTGGAAGCAGACCTGGCCTCAGTTGTACCTTGATGTAACTGTGGCACCACTTAATATCTAGATTCCAGCCTTTTGAGAGACCCTGGAACAGGAAATCTTGCTAGGATGTGTCCAGATTCTAAGCCCAAGGAAACAGTGAGGTAGTAAACGTACATGGTTTTAAGTCACTAACCTTTGGTTCATTTGTTACTCAATAATAGACAACACAACTATTATGTCTTAGTGAACATACTTGGTACTCAGTACAATTCCTTTTCTTTTTTTTTAATCCTGAGGACATGTGTATTGATTTCAGAGAGAGAGAGAGAGAGAGAGAGAGAGAGAGAGAGAGAGAGAGAGAGAGAGACATCAGTTGGTTGTCTCCTATACATACCCCAGACAGGGATCAAACATGCAACTTAGGTATATGCTCTGACCAGGAATCAAACCCATAACTTTTTTGGTACATGGAATGATACTCCAACCAACTTAGATACCTGGCCAGGGCACAGCGTTTTTTGTAATGAGTGGTAAAACAGTGCAGTTGAGTTAGAGACCTTCATATTTTTGCCTTCAAAATATAGAAGGCCTATACTCACTAGCAGGCTATGTAGAAGTGTTGGCCAAGTCCACAGAGAAACAGAGAAACTGGGGAAGTTTTTAGGGCCATTCCACAGAGATCCTACCATGATTTATGGGGCTAGAGGTATTGACCAGTGTTTACTCTTGGGGTAGGATAGTAAAGCTGTAAAGTGTAAAGGTGTTATTTCTTTTTCCAAGGCAAGATTTGGCACAAACACTTGTTGTTGGGGCTATGGAAATATTAAATGGTTTTTATTCATGCCACCAATGCCATATTCTTAGATATACCTTCCTTCTTTCTCAGATTATTTTCATGTTGCCACATCATGCCAATAGTTTGTTGAGTTCTAGGCTTCATGGTAGGATTGTTCAAAACTACCATGAGACCCTTTAGAAAAATTAAAATTAAGCTGCCTTATTACTAGTAGCTGTTACGATCTGTCATAATTTGCAGAATGGGTACAGAAACAGGGGTACATAATTTGTAAATTATTTTATTATTTACTCAATTATCTATATTAATAGAGGGGAACAGTGATGAAAGTATTTAGTCAATAATCAAATGCTTCTTATTTTAAGATTATATATATATATATGTATATATATATAATCCTATATATAGCTTCTCCTAAATGTATTTAATATAATATTAAGACCTTGTTTTCTTGATTCATATCTACTATTGGTGCAAAGAGACAATCCATTTGGATAGGAAGGGGAAGTCAGTTTCATACTGAACACATTTCATGGGTGGGCCATGTGTGATTTATCAAAAATTGATTTATTTAAAGGCCCCTAAGTAGGCTAGCATTTTAAAAACAATGGGAAAAATAAGACTTCTTTTTCTTACTATTAACAAAGATTTTTAAAAATGAATTATATCCAGGCTGGGTTATAGGAGAAATGGGTTATATACAGTTGGTAGGAATATAAATTGGCATAACATTTTCAGACAGTAATTTAATGAAATGCTTCAACATTTTAAATCCATTTCATGTCTAGGAATATATGCCAAGAAAATAAATCTGAACTTGCAAAGATGTTAAAAGTTGTTAATTGAAGCACTGTTTATAAGAATAAAAATGCATGCAACCCAAATATCTGTCAATAGTTAAATACATTATGAAATTTACAAAATAGAGGCTACCATAGCCAGTTAAAGAGAAACACTCATATTATGAAAAGATTTCAATGATATGTTGTTAAATTTTTAGTTATTGAATAAAACATATACTATGTTTCCAGCTTTGTTTAAAAAACTGCCAGCCCTATATGTGCATGGATAAACAACTGAGACCACCAAATCACTGAAATGGGTTTTCTCTAATAAAGGAATGATTACAAGATACTTGAATGTTTTCCAGTAAGCATGTATTACTTATTAGTCAGGAAAGACAGCTATGTTCACTTTGACAACTTCTAGATGTTAGTTTTTGCTTTTACTCTTTCAAACACTGAAAAAATATTCAACATATTATCATCTGTTTGATTTTTGTCTTGCAATTGCTCATCTATTTTTATTCATTAGTCCAGTTAAGCACCTGTCACCTGTCCTGTGGTAGTCACTGAAGAAATTATGTTAAGAGGGATAGCCTCTGATTCTAATGAAAAATACATGTAAATTTCACATGAAATAAAATCTGTGTATGCTCAGTTAGAGTAGATGTAAGCTAAGATAGGGTCACAAGGAGGGAGTGATCAATTTACAATTATGGAACAATTCATCTTTGCAGGTATTTCATTCACTATAAAATGATAAATGTCTTGAGACTGATTCTATAGCATATCTTTTTAAAATAAGATACTTTTAGGATCCAAAATCTTGCCTATGGTGTGCCAAGTGTTCAAAGAATACCTTTATAGTCATGTTACTCATTGCCAGAATGGTACTTTTTGAACTTTGGCATTTAAGACTCTAGTTCAAATGATAGAATATACAGTGGGACATTGGAATGGATTTAAAAATGGAAAGCACACAAAACAAGTAAGCAATAACTTCAGGCAGGGTAAGACTCTATGTGTCTATGATCAAGTATCTAGAGTACCCAAGATAAGCTATTTCACACAGTTCCCACTGAGCACAGGGTAAGTGTTTGAATAGAACGTCTATATTCTAACAATGCTTGGTAGGTTGATTATATGTGTACGAGCACATATGCAATCCATATGGAATATTTATGTGAATATATGCTTGCAAAATGCATACTCACACATATATATATTTGGAAATCAAATATTGAGGAACCACGCTCATCTTTCATCACTCAGTTTATTCCAAAGGGCACATTATATGGTAGAGCACCTATCTGAGAAAATGTTCCATCAGGACAGGCAGCCATGGGGCTCATTAAATAGCCTAAAGCAGACAGACCTCGGGTGGCACACCTGTGCTGAGAGGGCCACTGGCTTGGCAGCTTCTGTGGTAGCCCTGTGAGAAAGCAGCATTGGCAGAAACACATTGCTTCTCTCTGCTTTCAGTAGTCATATTTGTGCTCTTCCTACCAAGTGTGTTTCAGTATCCCTGTTTATTAAAAGAAAGAAAGAAAAATAATGCTTAATCAACCCGTTTCACCTGCCCAATGTGAAAATATGAGAGACCTTGAGTACATGAGAGTATTTTGAAAAATTCAAAACAAATTGCAAAATTCAGACGTTGATATCAAATAAAGGATGTGTGTGTGTGTGTGTGTGTGTGTGTGTTGAGTAAAATATTTCCACTAAAAATGTTAACTGATGAATTCAGTGAATCAAAGTGTGACCTGCCAAGAAATAGATTTGTGTTAATTATTAAAATTAGATTATAATTAACACACTCATTAATGATCTACCAATCAATATCAATTGAAGGTTTATTATTTTAAGGAGGATGGGCAATTAGTAGTTTGACACCATGAAAAAGAGATAACCAACTGACTGATGGGTCTTCATCAGGTTTAATTTTAATTCGTTTTAAAAGTATCTTCTCTAGGAGTGAATTTAAATGTACATCACTCCTTCTCCTTTCAGAAAATGAATATATATGTTGTTTAAAAGGCATATCTGAACAACAAAGAATGAAGCCTGGCATATGTAACAAGAAATGAGCACATCTTCTAAATGGGTTGGATGGTTGGTGTAAGTTCTATTCTCTTGCACAGTAATATAACTGGATTGCTCTTTAAATTAAGTGAATTTGTATGTCGCTTTTTCTTAATGGAATCAGTTTTGATATACTCTGTTCGTGCTGTTACAAGCTTCGGTCTAAGGGTTCTTTGTATTAACTTTTTAAAGTTACATTACAAAGAGGTTTTAAGAATTCCCAACAGGCTTTTATTTAACCAAAGCTTTTGATCTTAAACCTGCTGGGGCCTAGTGAAATCCTTACCAATTCTCCAGTAACTCCTCACTATTGGAATTTGAAAAGACCCACCTGAAGGATTGAACTCCCGGTATGGCTTCAGCCATCCTTTAGATCACTCTATTCAAGCTGGCTGTGAAGGGGCCTGGCCCTTTGTGATCTGCCAGGCAGCCTAAGGTGTCCTTTGCATAAGTTGTACTCCTGAGGAAATAAAAATCAGGAGGACACAGGCCCATACACCTTATTTCCAACTATCTTCAGTTAAAGGGAACTTGCAGGGGGTCTGCTTAACATCCTTTGCTACCTAAATACCTTTTGGACAAGGGAGCTCAATAAAAGACCTTTCATTGCATCCATTACCCTACTGCGGTGCATAACAAATTAGATTTTAAAGGCTACTTTTTCTCCTTACAGCTAGTTCCATCATTTTCTTTAAAATTTCAATGTAGTGTCTAGTGGCAGACTATTTTATAATATACTTTAGAACTGTGTAATGCCAATGATGAGGAGTATTATTTCCAAAAAATTAGATTTATATTAATATAGACAAACCATAGTTTGAAAATTAAGTAGAAAATTGATTGTTTAAAACATGTTACATATAAAGCAAATACTGTTGTTAATAACTTTTTTAACATATAAATGTGCATTAATTTTTTATTTGACCCCAAACTCCCATTTAAAAAAAAATCTTGCAATTAAAATTGAAAAATATCAGTGCCACATAGTAACTCATTTTGAGAAACAATAAAAGAAGATGTTTAATTATAATCTTAAAATTATTTATTTATTTATTGAAAATCTTATTTATTAAAAAAAATTTTTTAAACATTTTATTCATTATTTTTAGAGAAAGGGGAAGGGAGAGCAGAAGAAAGGGAGAGAGATATCAAAGTATGGTTACCTTTCACCTGCTTCCAGCTGGGGACCTGGCTGAAGACCTGGCTTGCAACCTGGGTATGCGCCCTGACTGGGGATTGAACCAGCAACTTTTGGGTTATGCAGGCTGGCACCTTATCCACTGTGCCACCAGCCAGGGCTATTTATTTATTTTAAAAACATGGTTGAACAGAGATTTTAGGTCATGGTAACACCAAGCATGGAAAACAAACGTAACTTTGCAAAAATGCAGTATTTGCTGCTTTGTGTGAGAAAACCAGATTTGCCTATGGGCCGCTTCAATATAAATCTTTTTTTTTTTTTTTTTTTTTTTTTTTT
>PVIW01001836.1:0-48142 GCA_004026585.1 Noctilio leporinus | reverse complement strand
TTCACTGCTTGAGGGCATACTCTATCATGCTACACATGTACCATCTATTACTACACATCAGAGGAATCAGGATGGTTTCCCCCTTCTTGAACCCTCCTTCTGTGTTAACTACAGAAAAAGTGGCCTGGCACCATCTCAATTCTGAATATGTGGTAGTGTTATCAGGCAATGTGGTCAATCTGGCTTTCAGAAATAATACTGCCATACCCCTTGAACATGACACAATTAGTTCATTTCTTGACATTAATTTCCATAACATTTGTTACACATCTGATTGGTAGATATCAATGAGTAGCTGCCTGATGGAACTTTATTTTCTTCAATTAATAATAACAAATTATAAGAAATTAAGATGCTATGAAATTTTTTTTTCTGGAAAGAGGACTCAAAGACTTGCAGAACTGTTAAGAATGGTTTGAATGGTGAAAAATGGTTTTTGGTTTTTATGGGTAATATAATACAAGTGTTACATATTATATGCTGTGCTACAATAATGTTCTGTTTCTTTGCAAAAAAATATATTTTCATGCATAGACAAAAGATTTACTAAAGCATTTCTTGTAATCTCGAATTGACTGTCATTCACTCTTATAGTGTAAGTACTTACAATTGGGGGGGTTACTCTATAATGTCTATCATTTCAAAAAATGTGCTATGGAGATCATTTACAGGGTTATCAGCTAGAAAGACAAGGGGGGAGAATGGGGAAAAAGGTGCAGGGATTAAGCACAAATTTGTAGGTATAAAATAGACAGGGGGATGTTAAGAACAGTATAAGAAAGGGAGTAGCCAAAGAACTTATATGCACAACCCATAGATATGAACTAAGGAAGGGACTGCTGAACAGACTAGGGATGCCAGGTGGAGCTGGGCAAATGGGGAAAAATTGGGACTACTCTAATCGTATAATCAACAAAATATTTTAAACAATTAAAAATGTGTATCACCTTTTATTTTTAAAAATGCACTTCCAAAATATGTATAGCCTTTAGAAATACAGCTGCACTTAGAAGCATGTTCACTAGTGCATTAAGCATGAGAGTAAAAATTACAGTTGATCTAAATGTCCATCAGCATGGGATTGCTAATAAGACAGCAAACATCCATGGTAAGTCACAGAATTACTAATGGTGGAGCTAGGATTCAAACCCAACAAAGCCATTTTGGTTGCAAAGCTCATGAATTTAATTTAACCTTCTACGATAATGCTCATATATACTCACAGAATGAGACAGTTTTGACATCATGAAATGGAAAAGATGGATAAGAAGTATAATTTAAAAAATTAAGTCCCAAAGAGGAACTACGGTATGTTGTCATTTTGGTAAAAATGATATCCACACATTAGAATATTGAGAGAAAAGTTTAAAGGAATGTGCACCAGGCTACTCAGATGAGCATTTCTACAGGGGCTCTCATTTTCTACTTTATAACTTTCTGTAAAATTTAGACATTTTATAAATATGTATGATAAAAATAAAGCTATTTAAAATATTAACATGTAATTATGACAATCATATAAGTAATAAATTATTTTATCAACACATGCAGCATTTTTTAAGATCTCAATGCTGATGGTCAATTTACCTTTTAAAAAAACAAAGAAAAATAAACTACATCACGCAGAATTTTCACAGTATGGGCATTAATTATTGCAGTCTCTTTTGAGGAGGATAGTATTCTATGATAAAGAAACGTAATACGGAGAGATTTTTATTTTATGTAAGAAAGTTTTGCAAGTGACTTGTCTTATAGCTATTGAAAAAAAATCCCTGTTTTATCAATAGAGTTATGTGTCTTTTTATTTCACATCCCCTACATTGGAACACAAAATATTTATTCTTTTAACGTTTTGTAGGGAGGAAGGATTCTCACAACATTTCTAATATTTAAAAAAACACTTAGTACTTTTCCACTTATAAATTGCTCATACGAGCAGACATTGCATCCTGCTTCCTAAGGAGGGAAAATATCTGTGTATTTTATTCCAAAGTTACAAATAATATTTGATACACTATTAGGCTAAACTTGGGATCTGGGCTGTCTCTAGCTCTTCTTGCATTTCAGCATTTAAAAAAAATAATCAGTCATGGGTAATGCTTTCAAAAATTCTATTCCAAAGCTCTGCTCCTGGATATCATATGATTTGAAAGGTAATAAAAAACATTTTTGAGGCAGGTGAAAAGCAACCAGACATTGATGTTTCTCTCCCTTTCTTCCTCCCTTCCTGCACTTCTCTCTAAAAATAATGAATTTTTAAAAATGTCTTAAAAAAAAAATAAAAGGAGCCCTAGCTGGTGGCGCAATGGATAAGGCACTGGCCTGCAAAACCAGCCAGGGCACATAACCAGGTTGCAAGCCAGGTATCCAGCCAGGTCCGTAGCTGGAGGCAGGTGAAAGGCAACCATACATTGATGTCTCTCTCCCTCTCTGCCTCTCTCCCTTCCCCTCTCTCTAAAAATAATTAAAAAAAAAAAAAAAAAAGAAAAGAACATTTTCAAAAATGAAAGGTGAATCTAGGGAAATGGCATCTAAAGGAGTAAGTCAGCCAAATGAAAACTTGACCCAACATCAAGCTCTTTGTCAGAACCACAGCTGCTGCATCAACCAATGTGACCTGAAAGGAAGGCAGCCTGGAAATCAGGGGCTGAAGCTGGAAAGCTTGCTCCAGCTCCATTGGCAGGTAGCCCTTCAGCTGCCGTGCAAGCAGAGTATGGGCCCAAGGGTGCTGGATCTGGGTTTGAAGTGAAGTACAACCAATATTGTCAACAGCAAGATAGTCAAGTTAGTACTAATAATGCATTCGTGGGGAGATATGTTGTTTTGTTCTTTGGATTTTGTGGGAGGGAGGGCCCAGGGAGAATGCATTAACAAGTCTGAAAGCACAATGTAGCTACCCCTTTGTTCTTAGAGCCTGGTTATGGCGGTCCAGTTTTCCTTGATCGTTTTCATTCCTTCAGGTAGTGTGTCTTGCTGACTAAGTAAGATCTTGTATAATACGGAAAGAAAGGTGAATGCCAGGTTTAAAGGGGAGGTGTTAAGGTTAGAAGAAACACAATACTCAGTTTTAAAAGGAAAGTGGGTTTGTGAATTTGGCATTAACAGAGATCTGTCATGTTCCTTTTCTACAGCAGAGAAAATAGAAAATAAATGACCATTGTTGTGATTAGCAAACTCACTGTTTATTTAGCGTCAAGAATGCTGCTAGTCTCTAATAAAAAATTATATAATCAGCCTGCACACCGAGAAGTTGCTGGTTTGATCCCCAGTCCGGGCACATGCTTGGGTGTGGGCTGGGTTCCTGTTTGGAAGTGTGCAAGAGGCAACCAATCAATGTGTCTCTTTCACACTTTCTTTCACATTGATGTTTCTCTCCCTTTCTTCTTCCCTTCCCGTCTCTAAAATGAGCAAATAAAACATTTTTTAAATGATATAATCATAGTGCGCCTCCTTAAACAAAAATGAGTAAATGGAAAATACACGTTTATGGCAAGTCATTTTACAACACCTTTGAATCGACAGTAACCTGCTTGCAAAGAGCAGGCACTTCATATATGTTGAAAACGGAATATAACTTGCTGAATCCTGAGTTTGTTTTTGCAGCCCGTGTTCCTCCCTGAACAATCACCCAGGTGTATGGCCTCCTGGCTTGCATTATTGCACCCTTACACTTGTGCTGAGACTATGTACACCAACTTCATGAAAAGTTTTCTTTTCTTTTTTATTTTTATTTTTAAGATTTTATTTATTACTTTCAGAGAAAGGGGAAGAGAGAGAGGCAGAGAGGGAGAGAGACATCTGTATGGTTGCCTTTCACCTGCCTCCAGTCATGGACCTGGCTGTAGACCTGGCTTGTAACCTGGTTGGTTATGTGACCTGGCTGGGGAATCGAACCAACGACCTTTGGGTTGGGTTCATGGGCAGGCGCCTTATCCACTGAGCCACCAGCCAGAGCAAAAATTTTCTTAATAATTAACACATTGGTCAATGTAGTGAACAGCAACTGGTCAGGGACTCTGAGCATAATATGTGCTCAGTAAATGCTTGTTGATGTGAATGATGGTCAGTGGGCATTGTGAGACATTATAAAGAATGTGAAAGACATTGTAAATTCTTAACTTTTAATATGAGACACAAAAGGTATAGGACAAACACAAATGAAATATAGTAGAAGTATACTGGCAGATACAGAACTTTAAAAGAAGTATCATACCTAAAGAATAGGCATTTGTAGTGGAGAGATGTTAAATTTCCAATGTGGTTCTAATGGGAGAGATGGATAAAATTTATCATAGATGTTGAATTAAGTACTTATTATTGGCCAAGCACAATGTTAACTGCTTTAGAAGTATGGCCGACTATCCCATTTGATTTTCACTACAACCATAATGTAGGCGATATTATTATTTCCATTTTATAACTGTGACACCTGGGATTCAAATTGACAAAGTAACTGCCAGAGGGAGGCCAGCCAAGGTCTGCAGTCAGAAACATCTGGTTCCATGGGCCCACTTAAGGTCATTTTCTGTTATTTGAATGTTTGTTTTGTGTCCCCCCCAAATGTAAGTGTATGTTGAAATTCTAATCCTGGGTGTGATGGCATTAAGAGGTGGCGCCTTTGGGCAGTGCTTAGGTGATTGGAGTGGGCTGTTCATCAAAGGGATTAGTGCGCTTATAAAAGACACCTCAGAGAGCTCACCGCCCCATCCATCACATGTGGACATCATGAAAAGATAGTTATTTAAGAACAGGAAACAGCCTTCCCTAGAACCTGACCATGGTGGCACCCTGATCTTGTCCTGCCACCTCCAGAGCTGGGAGAAATCAATGCCTATTGCTTATAAGCTGCCCAGTCTGTGGCATTTTGTTATAGCCACCCTAACAAATTAAAACAACATACCACATATGAAAGAACAGGCATGTTACAGTCATGAGACTGGAGCATCATTCAGGCATAACCACAGCTGTAACAAGCACATGTAAGACTCAGTTGAGAACTGAAATAGGAATTGGCTAAGAGTGTACCTCTAGAAATCCAATTGCTTTCTGCCTCCTCAACGGCCCATGTTTGTAGCTCCTAACTGTTGAGTGTTGCCATCCTCAGGACCCTCTCTACATCTGATACTGCTCCTCCCTCTGCTTCTCACTTGCACATGCTCTCTCCAGCCTCCTTTCCCCCTAAAACTTCTGACTAATCAAAGTTTCTTGTGTCGTGTGGTCTTTGCTCATTGACTGCTTCCAGTGAGAAATGCCTCCTGTTCTCTGCACCTCTGTCCTCACTATGGATTTCCTTGATGTCTCCTTTCACAGGCCTCTGAGACTGGCTCAGCAGTCAGCTGGCTTGCAGTCATGGCTGTGGGAGGAATTCTGTCTCCTCAGGCCACTCCAGAGACACAGGCTTGGGCAGGAGATAGCAGCCTTTGGGTAGAGTGCTGAGCTCCGATTGAATTGGCATGGCCAGGTGTGATGGTTAATTTTATTCGTCCACTAGGCTAGGCTATGGTACCCAGGTTTTGATCAAACATCAGATGTTTGGATGTTGCTGTGAAGATATGTTTTGGACTCATATTGAAATCAGAAGACTTTGTGAAAACCAGATTACTTTCAATAATGTGAGTCCCCATCCGACAGTTGGAAGTCTTAAAAGATTGAGGCTCCTGTTAGGAAGAAAACATTTGGCCTCCAGGTTGCCTTCAGACTCCAGGTGCAGCGTCGCTTTTCCCTGGGTCTCCAGCCTGCTGCCTGCTTTGCAGATTTCAGATGTGCTAGCCCCCACAATGTCATCAGGTACTTCCTTAGCATAGCTTTATATACATATATACACCCTCTTGGTTCTGTTTAGCTGGAGAACCCTAATTAAATAGACCAGGGTAGTAGGTTCATAAAAACAGTGACCTCTGATAAGAAAAGGCACTGTGTTCAATATCAAGAGAAATGGTAAGAATGGAAACTAACTAGTTCATCTGAGAAATGAGAGTCAAGACAAAGAATACCTTAAATAAATAAACATGAGTTGCCTTTACATGGGCACATGGGATATCAGATGTCAATCATAAGAAAAACTCTATTATATATAAAACTAGCACTTCCAGTGAGATAAAAATAAGTGGGCTGGCTTAGCTTAATTTCACTTAGAGACACAATTATTCAAAATCTACATCTGTCAGGCCTGGTATGTACATGATCTCATTTAATTATCACAATATCCTGCCAAATTGGACCCTGAGATTTAAAGAAATAAGCAACTTGTCAATGGTTCCTTAGAAAGAAACTAATGGACTCCTGACTATGGAGTGACCCAAACAAGGTCACTCATTACTTGCTTCAAAGTCTCTTATGGACTTGCTTTCACCTCAGGACTACCGTGCAACGCATTCTTGGTGGGGACACCTGTCTCTGCTTTGTGTTTCCTGATCTTTTAATTTGCAGCCTGAATGTTCTCTTCTGAGACTCATTTTCTGCTCTCACCCAGGCTGAATCAGGACCACTTGTTACAGCTCTTCAAGTTCCTAGCATTTTCCCTTCATAGCACTTGTAATTTTATGTTTGCATAAAGTCATTTCCTTTTTTAAATTTTATTTTAATTTAATTTTAGAGGGAGGGAAGGAAACATCGATGGATTTTTAAGCCTCAATTGTTCAGGTGATGTTGACTTTCCAGCAGAAGGCAGTAAGCTAAACATCAAAGTACGTAAAATTAAAGAAGATCACAATCCTATACTTTTTACTTGCTTTGCCCATTTACAAAAATATTTATCAGATTTTGGTAGGTTTAAGCATCAGGGGTTTCACCATATTTGTAATATCTGCTTCAAACTTGTCAGGTGACCTTAAAAGGTATTCATGTATTGTAGGTTTAGTCTCAAGTTTGAACAATTAATGTCTTTGTATATATGTATATATATGTGGACATATATACATGTACATATACTTATATACAAACACACATATATACTAATATATCTTTTAAAATTTCCAATAACAAATGTAAAATATCTTACATTTTGCAAAGTTCAAATAGAATGTAAAATTTGACTTTCTTTTATGAATTCGTGTTTTATTTTGTTGTCTTATGACCCATCATTAATGCTAAATATGGACAATGCATACATATAATTAAACCTTCATATGTAATTCTTTATCAGATAAGAATGTGCTCAGCCTGAAGTCACAGAAAACCATAAACTCAGCTCAAACAAAGATGTTTCATTGTCTCCCTTAATGGAATAATGGCCTTGGGTGTTAGGAAAGATTTTGATACAGTTCTCACGATTCTTTCCTCAGCCATGTTGCCTCAAGGCTGCAAGATGGTTGAAACACATCTAGACCGAAAGAAAGCAAAAGCTTTTCCAGAATCCATATTAACCTTCTCACCATGTCTCACTGGATAGATGTGTGTCATATGGCCTTTCCTAGCATAAAGGCATATTGCCAACCTGATCAAAATTGGCATTCTGTTTTGCAAGAAAAAAGGAAAAAGGATCTTGGCTTTTGGAGAGTCAGTGAATGGTGCCTGCTGGACTCCTTTGGAAACAAACCGTTTTCTAATTAACATCATACTAAAATGAGTGAAGTCCAGTGTTTAGGTACAGGGGCTTTATGAAGGCATGAGAAGGGAGACCTTAGAGTGCCTCTTCCCCTAACTTCTGTCACTACCTCAAAGAATCATGGTTTTTCTTTTTGTTAAAAACAAAACAAAACAAAACAAAAACTTTTAACAATCACTTACTGTACTCCCTCATTTTATATATGATGAAATAGAAAACTAGAGAGGATAAATCAATCATTTATGGTCACAAAATTAGTGGCAAATCTAGAACAAAATCGCAGATTTCCTGATTTAGTCCGATGACCTTGCTCTGTACCACACTGTTTTTATTTCCCACCGCTTGCTTGTTGCCGTATAGTTGTCTCAAATGGGCATTTGCAATTGAACTCTCTCTCTTCATTTCAATTGTCCTTCACATTGAGAATTCTATGTTCCTCAAGTGAATCCTCCACATTATTATTTCCATACCTTCCTTAAAAATTGTTATAGAAGCATGAGTATTGGCCAATAGGTTTCAAGTGATCGTTTAATTCCATATTCCTTCACTGTGGTTAATGAAATATTTGGCTTTTCTATGATTTTAAATTGCGTTTCTATTTATCATGTTTCCCTTTGTAATTTTTCCCTACTCCTACTTAGATTTATTATATCTTGCTTTCTGTTTGTTATTAAATGAAAGTTACATATTCTATCTCTATTCTTTAATAATGCTCATAAGTTTATTTAACAAGCACATTTGACCTATTTGTTTTAATTTCCAATTACTACACTCTTCTACCATCAACATGTTATTTTACTTCTCCTTTGTTTTGACCCCTAAACTAAGGCATTGCATTTTTACCTCAATATTTATTTAAATCTATTCACATATTTAATTAATTATTTGATTACTGTAGTTTGCCATCCTTCTCCTTTCTCCTGGTTCACTGTTCTTCTTAAGTATATTCTTTAGCATTTTTTTTCCTCTTAGAAAGGAATCTGAGGATGATAAACTCTATCAGTCTTTACTTTAAAATGTATCATAGTCTTATCTTTCATATAATTGATTTGAATATAAAATTCTAAGTGGACAGTTGTCTTTTCCATATTACTTTGAAGATATTCAATTTTCTGCCGATTCCATTTTTATTTTTAAAAAGTCTCCTTTTAGCCTGAATATTGTCCTTTAGGTAACCTGAAGTTTCTTTCTAGTTTCTTATTGATTATTTAGAGAATAAGGAAGGGAGGGAGAGAGAGAGCAGAGAGCGAGAGTGAGAGAGCGAGAGAGAGAGAGAAACATCCCTCACGTGTGAGAGGGAAACATCAGTTGGTTGCCTCTCATATGTCATATGTGCCCCAACGGGGAGATGAAGGCCACAAGCTGGGTATGCGACCTGATCAGGACTTGAACAATGGCCTTTTGGTTTACAGGACAACACTCCAACCAAGTGAGCCACACCGACCAGGGCCCAAGGATGTTTTTTTATTATTGACCTTAAAGAGAGAAAAAGGGAGGGAGAGAGAAACATTGATTTTTATCTCCCCAACAGTGCCCTGACAGGGATCAAAACAGAAACCATTTTGGTGTATGAGGAGGCCATGCCTTACTCAAATGGGCCATCTGGCCAGGGGCTCATTTTTATAAGTTTTATTTAGTTATTTTTCAAAGTTGCCTTTCCTTTTTACATTATGCTTTGTTCTTTCATAGTTATTTCTATTCGTTCTTTAACCTATTTTTTCACTATAAACATTTTATAAAGTCAGATAATTTTATTATATTAAAACATTAAGGGTACTAACCTTTCTGTTGTGTATCTCTTGACTCTCCCTTATGGAAAATCATTTCTTTTTATATCTTGTCATTTTTGTGTCATGAGGTTCTTGGGTACCCCAGACTGTCAGTATTGTTAAACTTAGGTTCAGGATTTGCTTCTGTCAGGTTCATTGCCTTGTGTGTGTGTGTGTGTGTGTGTTAGGTTTTTTCGATATTTTCAAATCACCCAGGTAGTAAAAAGGTGCACTCTAAACCTGCATAAGGTGCATCTTTGGGGGTTTGATATTTGCTAAGAATTTTTCTTCCTTTGTAGCAAGCAGGAACAAAAGTCCTTGCTGTTTACCTAACCTACTCCCTGCCATAGTTACTTGGCTTTGGTCATGTTCTTGCCACTCTGACCACAGATTTCTTTTTTCACTTTTGAAGCAGAGAATTTTATTTTGATCTTCAAGTTGTATGTTTTATTTTTTGTTATATCACATCCAGTATTTCTGCAAGTTAGCAGAGAGTTTCCCTGATGTTAGAAACAAGAACCCTATTATTAATATTATTTATTAATTTTATTAAAATACTATTTATCAAGAGATTGCTGCCATTCTTATTATTCTTGCCATTTCTCTGCCATTTTAAGAACAGAACCATATGGCTGCTGAAATCAAATCCTTAACTAACCTGAGTTGCAACTTTTCCAAAAATTGGCAAAGGAAAGAAAAAAAAAAAGATGAAAGAGAATATATTTTCAGGAATGGAGAAAATAATATGATGGTACCCCAAAGAACATGAACAAAGATGCCATGGGTTAATGAGAAGGGAGGTGGGGATGCTAAATGGAGAAGGTACAAAGCATTGTGGGTGATGAGAAGAACAAATATCACATATGCCTATTATGTGCTGAACAGAATTCTTGGCACTTTTATGCATATCTGGTGTGTGGCATCGACAAATGTATAAATGATGCATGATTGTTTCATTTGATAAATCAATTAAATCATAGAAAAATAACTTATTCAAGGTTTAGAGAGTTAGTAAAAAACCAGAGTGAAAATTCATGCCCAAATCTAAGTGTTTTCACCAAAACTGGGGCAGAACCGGAAAGGTCACCCTCCACTCTGTGTGGAACAGAGGACAGATGCCTCTGCTTTTCTCTTCTTTTCTCTGCCAGCTAATTACCTCTCTGATTAGTACAGGACAAAGGAAAAAGCGCAGAAGAGGAGCCTGACAAGGTCGAGAAGGAAATGGCTGGGAGAAAAGAAGGTGATTCATTTAGAAGCCCTTTGTCCTCAGGAAATGTAATAGGCCTCCTAGGAGAAGAAAGTCAGGGTCTGTGGGGACAGCTTGGGCCCTGGAGAAAGCGTCACCCAGATGCGAATGAGAACAGAAGAGCGTTCTCAGACCTCCCTACCAAAGCAAGCCAAAAAAAAAAAAAAGCCAAAGCCATAAAAGGTCTCAATTCTTCCTCCTCTCTATTCACACTATTATAACTGCCCTGTCCTGTATCTTCCAAACAGGGTCTCCTTCAGGAGAACTAAATTATCCAGCCGGTGTTCCTTAAACATCTCTATAGTTCACAGGATTGCACGTCATCTTAAATTTCACCAAAATTTAAATAAGGCTTGCTGAATGATTATGGGTATAACCCCCTCCAAACCAAAATGGTGTTACCTGGAAATTAAAAAATGGAACGTACACTGTAGGATGACATTAAACATCCTATGTTCAAGTTGCTAGTAGTGGAATGAAAGTCGTGTCAGATATTTGGTGAGGTAAACTCACTTTGTCATTGAAGTTCAATGTCCCTTTATTTAAAAAAAAATTCTTGCTAATTTTTTATCACTATTTCCACTATGCAATTTTTTTTCGGAGGAGGGAATAAAGGTCATTTTTAATCTCCAAATTCTAATTTAGTGTTATCTCACATCAATTCTTGATAAATCCATCATTTAATATTGTCTATTCTAATTACAGACAAGTTTGAGTTTTCAATCAAGAATGATAGTTTCTTTTGCCTCTTTCTTGGGTGCTTGCAAAGCCTGCTTAAATATTTTAGAACTCTGGTGGACCTCCCCCTACAAATCTTAACTTGCTCAGGCCTTTGATCCCTCTTTCTCTTTTAGAACTACCTAGGTTAAAAATTAAGCCCCTGCAGTGAAGGGCACCTGTATTGGCTCACCCTATTATGCAGCTATACTGAAATGCTTTACAGCTGCCTAAATTAGCATAATTAAATCCACATCACTTAAAAACCTCAATCACCTCTTTCCCCTTCACATGTAGATGGTGACATTTGTCCGAGGTGGGAAGTAACAAAAGAACTTTTTAACAGTTGAAGATCTGGCTGAAAAGAAGGGTAATAG
Organism: Noctilio leporinus; assembly: GCA_004026585.1. NCBI lineage: Eukaryota > Metazoa > Chordata > Mammalia > Chiroptera > Noctilionidae > Noctilio > Noctilio leporinus. The sequence goes on along the minus strand of PVIW01001836.1, from coordinate 36,487 downwards.
GATTGGCCTATTGTCTGGGCTTCACCTTAGGACTGGGAGCAGTGGTCAATGGGAGCTGTTGGGCCCAAATAGGATACAGTTTGCATTTCAATGCTGCCGGCAGGCAGGGCTGGCCTGAGAGCTGTGCATTTTACAACAGGCCTCTCTCGCTCTTTATCCTCCATTAATGAGGGTAAACAAAGCACCATTATGACTTTGGGGAGGATGGCCATTTTTAAACTAGGCAGGCCTGCTGACCTCAGGTTAGTGACAAGACTACACCGTGTGGTATAGGCAAAGAAAATTCCTGGAGATGAAAACTGACGTGGGGTCCAGGGGTTAATTTCTGGAACAGACAAATTTGCATACAAATGAAAAATGATGGGGTTTCCGTTCTCCTAAATTTTCAATGTCATCGGCATCCAACAGCAGTCCTTGCTCCCTTGTCGTTGGAAGAATATTCATGACTTGAGAAGAAGGGGCACCTTGTTTGGTGTTCAACTAGATGCAGGTCAATGACTTCATTTGCAAACCTTCATTTGGAGGGTGAATTTTTTGCGCATCTTTGCCATCCTGAGTGATATTTATTTTTACAATCACAAACTTTTCTGAACAGACATCGAGTGGCATATGGTTGAATGCTTTGAGCATTTACCTTTTTCACCCTGGTGACTTGCTGCCGTTTTTTTTTTTTTTTTTTTTTTTTTTAAACAATACTGCACAAGATGACAACTTGGTCTATGTTGATTTACTGGAGATGAGAAGCAGGACATGACCATACTTATTCATTTTTTCCAAAACACACGATGTTTCTTCATTCTTATCCTGATCTTTAGTTATGTCCTTTTGCATATTTAATACATTATTTTTATTTTTTTTAGAGTAGTGTTAGGTTTGTGCAGAGAGTTCCCGTACCCTGCCTGTCCCCACAGGCACAGCCTTCTCCATTATCAACAGCCTCCTCTCCATAGCCGTACATTTATTACAGCCAATGAACCTACAGAGACAGGTCATAATCACCCAAAGTCCATTCTTTACATTAGGGTTCACTACTGCTATTGTTTATTCTGTAGCTTCGGGCAAATGTATGTACACATACCCATCATCATAGCATCTCACATCATTGGAATGTCATAGTTTTTGTTGCCCAAAAAAAGCCTCTGTGCTCTGCTGATTCATCCCTCTGTCCTGCCCACAAACCCTAGAAAACACTTTTTACTATGTCTATAATCTTGCCTATTCCAGAAAATTCTCTAGTTGAAATTGTACAGCACAGAGCCTTTTCAGGTTGGCTTCTTCCACATTGTTATATGCACTGACATTTCTCCAGGTCTTTTTAAAAAACATTTTTATTTATTTTATTTTTTGTTTGTATTCATTATTTTTTAGAGAGAAGGGCAGGGAGGGAGAAAGGGAGAGAAACATCAATGTGTTGTTGCCTTTCACCTACCTCCAGCTAGGGACCTGGCTGGAGACCTGGCTTGATACCTGGTTATGTGCCCTGGCTGGGGAATTGAACCAGCAGCCTTTGAACCAGCAACCTTTGGGTTCGCAGTCTGATGCCTTATCCACTGTGCTACCAGCCAGGGCTCCATGTCTTCTTATGGCTTGCCAGCTCATTTGGTTTTAGTGCTGAATATTATTCTATTGTCTGGAGGTACCACAGCTTACTTACACATTTAAAACTGAAAGGTAAGTTTGTTTGCTGATGACACAATTCATCCCTGCTCATTTTCATAATATTAGAAAAATGTATGTAAGTCCTAGCTCCCAGAAATGACTGCCAGTTGGTGTTTCAGTATATATACTTTCTCACTCTTTTCCCATGATCTATTACTTTGAAACCATCACCATAGAAGGCTGAAATATTGGCTCGTGCCTGTGGCAGAGCAGACCCTCCTAATGAGCTCAGGCTGTCCCCAAGGAAGTCCTGCCAGTGGCACCTTGTTATGACAAAGAATCTCTCTCTGTTTGCCACTGTATCATTTGTGATCTGTAACGCCTCAAATAACTTTCTGAGTCCAGGCATTTTCTTTTTTCTTATTTATATATATATATATATATATATAAATACATATTTTATTGATTATGCTGTTATAGTTGTTCTAATTTCTCCCTTTTCACCTCCCTCCACCAAGCACTCCCCATTTCCTACAGTAATCCCCCGCTTAGTTCATGTCCCTTAGAAGGGGCAGAGCCTTAGGTAATCTCCTGGATATGGAAACTCCTCTGAACCAGGTTGATGGAGTCTCAGATATGGTGCCACCACTCTCTGGCTCTGTGTGGGAAAGGGCTCAGAAAAGGGACAATGGCTGCTCCCTGGTGTCTGATGTTTCGTCCAGGAGGAAGCTGTGCCCTGGCACTTGCCTTGATGCCAGACACTTCGCTTTCTCCCTGTATGCCACTGGTGCCCTTCCAGATGCTGTGCTGGTGCTGGAGTCCAGAGGGAATGAGCCTCAGTGAGCCCTAAATCTGTTGTGGGCCTTTTAAGAGGAGATGCCTGGGAATCTTGCAGTTTCTTCCACATACAACCCCACCCCGCACTGGTTTTTTACAACCAGAAGTTATGGGGATTTATCTTCCTGGCACTGGTACCCTAGGCTGGGGGTCTTGGTGTGGGGCTGGAATCCCCTACTCCTGAGCTATCTCTCCAGATTTTTATGTACCACCTGTGGGTGTGAGACCAACCCATTATGTGTCTCCACCACTCTTATCCATTTGAATGAATATGGCTTCTTTAATCCTTGGTTGTCAGACTTTCATACAGCTCACTTTTCTGATGGTTCTGGGTGACAATTGTTTTGTATTTTAGTTGTAATTTTTCCTATGGCTTTGGGAGAAGGTGAGCCATGTTTACCTATGCCTCTATCTTGACCAGAAATTAATGTCTTCCTTTTTCTAAAATATAAATCGCTCCAGATGTTTTTTTTTATGATTGTTAAAGTACATTAAAATTCTTATTTAAATTTAGGACACCGTTGAAAGGTTACATTTGTGCAACGAAGCAATATTTCCCTCAGTTCTTCAGCTCTTCAGAACTGCAGGGTGTTAGGCAGGCAAGCCTTACTCTACATTTATAGGCCCTTCAATTTCCTTGCAGCTTCTGTGAGCAGTAGTTCTTGATACTTTCTATTGGGTCATTGACTGCTCTTCAACGCTTTACTTCTTCGTCATGGGTGAGATGCCTCTTTGGCAGCTGATTCTTGTTATTTTTTCTCCTTCTGAAACATTAATAAAAAAAAGAACCATGCATAAACTTTAGAAATCTTATAAATCCAACTTTCAGGATAGAAAATGATTAAGAAATTCCTTAAAGAAATAGCATTAAGGCAGCTGAATTGCTATGCTATATAAACTATAAAGGCAACATAATAACATGCATTGGAAGAAAATATATCTGCCTACACCTGGAACTTCACATGTAGATATAGTCTGGTCATACACATATCTGGTAAAATAAGTACCCTTAACGTATGTGTGAGTTGATTAGAAATACTTTAACATTTTTCCTCAATTAAGTTACATTTATAATTATGATTTGACAAAGGGGTATTTTGAAGCAATACATAAAATATCCCATAGCCTAGATGTCCTGTTTAGAGTTCTATATTGATTCTAGTCTGCTTTCACCTAACCTCATGCAGCAAATATCACAAAGACATAATTAGAAAATTTGGTACAATGTTAAACTCTGTTCACTGTACGATGGAATTGTTTGACTGATGAGTAACTGAAGCTTGTTTGCATCCCAGTGTGTAGTAAAAGGCGAACTTCAAAGAAAATATTATATCTCCTAACTCCAGCTCCTAAGTGTCCTGGAAGTATAATACAACAAGGCTTAAAACTCCCTGCTGTGGAAAGGCCAATTTGCTACTGAAACTACTGTTTAGATCACTATTGAAACACTGGTTTGCAAAAGAGTTCTTATTAGATAAATATAGTTAAAGCCCAAAAGGCAGAAGGAAACTATACCCAACTCATAGGGAAAAAGTAGGGGGTGGGGAAGTCTTTAAAGTTGGACAGTACATGTTGACAAAATTTGGGGATTTTAAAACATGTATCTACACATTTATTTTATAAATTGTACATAAGACTGGCTCCTTTTCCAGTGCAAAATCAAATATTTAGATTTGCAAAAACCTATGGAAGCCAGATTTTAGACAAAAAGAGATATTTTTTTGTCAGACTGTCAGTCTCTGAATTCCATCACAATCTGTTCAGCTGTTTTTGTTGCAAGCAGGCATAAAACACACTGGGTAAGTGTGTGTTTGTATTTATTATTAAAATGCGGATGTAAAATATTGCTTTCAAAAAGTCTTCACATCTGGTATGCATGTGTTGGTCACAGAGAAGTAGGTTCAGGAAGGACAAAGCTGAAGGTCATACACGGAGAGGGTACAATGAGAATGCTGAAGGTAGCATCTCTTTTGCAAAATACAGTTTTAGGCTTTAAAGAACATGACCCTGGCCTTTGCCTCAGTAACTTTTCCCACACCTAAAGTACTGATTCTTGCCTTGAAGAGGGATGGCAAAATAATTTGTTGGTAGTAGATCAAAATGTTTTAAATTGTCATGATTCCTTTAGCCCATCCTCTGCACTAATCAAAATATGATAACATCATTTAGTGTACATGTATGATTATCTGCAAAGATTGCCTGAGAGAATATTAAAGGTAGAACTTGAACCTCCAATTGGTGGGACATTTTATTAAAGAACAAACAAACAAATATCAAATTGTATGTAATTACATGTTTATGGCTCTGATTCTTCTTCTAGCTAGGGCTTTCTGATGTATGACACTTGATATATGTATAATCATACCTAGTAGCAACAAGATTTGAGATGATAAAGCTCTTTAGAAAAGGAGGATAATACAGATAATCATAATCATAATTGACTGCAACACAGTGAATACTTGAAGTCTTTTACATATTTTAAAGATGCCCAAAAAACCTTTTACCTTTAACTGAGTCCATTAGTCTGCTCAGGCTGCCATAACAAAATACCCACACAGATTGAGTGGTATTTCTTTTTTCACAGTTCTGGAGGCTGGGAGGTCAAGATCAAGGTCTCAGCACGGTTGGTTTCTGGTGAAATCTTTTCCCCTGGCTTACAGATAACACTTTCTTGTTGTCTTCTTCACATGGACTTTCTTCTGTGCATGAAGTAGAAACTAGGATGTTTCCCCTTCTTATGAGGACATCAATTCTAGTGGATGAGAGTCCTACCCTCAGGACCTCCTTAAAGGCTCTATGTCTACAGTCACATTGTAGGGCTTCAACATCTGAATTTGGGGGACATATAATTCAGTTCATAACACCAAGAGAACACACTGGAACTCCAGGTTCCTTGCATTTGGCTGGCCGTACACCAACTCAGTGCAAGACTAGTCCCCACATTCTGCACACAACTTCTAATTTGCTGTTTTATATGTTCTTCATTGTAACACATGGGGAAAATGAATGTTGTTGCTCCATAAATAGGGTTTGGTGGATAACTTATCTACAAATATAAAGATTTAGGAGAAAAATAATGAAAAGGATTCTTAAGGGTAAAAAAAGGTGGAGTGCTATTTGGAGAGAACATGACCTATCTGAAGTGCCAAATTCATCTAAGGATTCTCTTGAGATCACTTCCATTTTCAGACCTACGGATCTGTGAATTCAGTCATATTCAAAATGCAACAACTTCACAAAGAATCCACTGAAACATAGTAAAACTGGTCTTCCTTCCAACATTTAACAAAAGTGAATATTGCTGCTAGACTTACAAAGGATAATAGGATTCCTGGGCTTGGTTGTGTACCTGTGTCAGAGACTAGCTGACTTTTTCTCAGGTCCCATTTCCCAGCTTTCTTCTGACTGGGCTAATGCATGGGTGGCAAATACAAGGCCCATGGGTTGAATCCGACCCTCCACCTTGTTTTATCCCACCCAGCACCTTCAGCCCATGGGTTGAATCCGACCCTCCACCTTGTTTTATCCCACCCAGCACCTTCAGCCCATGGGTTGAATCTGACCCTCCACCTTGTTTTATCCCACCCAGCACCTTGTTTCTACCTGGCTCACTTAACTGTTAAGGAGTAGTTACTAAAATTACATTCAGCCCTTTGAAGGCAAACTTGAGGCTGATGTGGTCCCGGTGAAAATGAGTTTGACACCCCTGGACTATGGGATTAGATCCTGATCAACCGGAAATGATGTACACCACTGCCAGGACTGGACAGAAAATCATCCGTGTGATCTTTCATGATTTTTGTTTTCCTTTCCAAGTAACAATGGTGGGCATATGTTGAGAACGTATGATAGAGAGCCTGGGTCCCATAGTTATCACTTGATAGAAGCACCCATAAAAGTTCTTTTGGGGGAGCAAGAAACATATTTTGTTGTATTAATGCACTGGGGTTTGGGGATTGTTTCTTACAGCAGCTAGCCTTAGATGTTTTTACTAACATAATATTAAGGAAAAGTTTTGAAAAATTGGGACAACACACTAAGTTTTATCTATTGAAATATATATACATATATATACATATATATATATATATATATATATATATATATATATATATATGTATATATACATATATATATACATATACACACACCATTGAAGAAATGCCAGACACAAATACAAAATTTCTAATTGTCTTAAGAAATCAAGTATATATAGTTGCTATTCTGGCATCTTCGGTTTCCATCACCAGGAAGATTCTGACTAGAATCTTCCCAAATCAAGTATTAATTATTGTCTTCCACTAAGTGTACTTTTCAAAAACAGATTTAAAGTTTCCAATCAGATGCCACCAGCAACTCCCCCCTGCCCCCCTCTCCTAAAATACATCCTGGTGAGAATTCTGCATCTTCTGGGTTTCATATTCCTGGCAGACCATTTGTGTAAGTTCAGGGCCCACAAATGAGTTGTACCTGATGTGTTTACTCTAACGAGTTTATAGTGGCTATGAAGGAATCCGAGGTGAAGCCTGAGATTATTGGAATTTACTTTGCTGCGAAAGGCCAGAGAGTGTAGAGTGATGGTGCATGTGTCCTATACTAGATATTGCTGGCTGATACTGTTTCTAAATATTGCATTTCTATATCTGTCTATCTACTCAGATAGCTCCATTCTTGTTGAAAGTGTTAAAACCCCCATTTAAGGCCATACACACATTCCAGTAACTACCATTCAATCATGCAACAGTGTGGGGTGCCATTTTTAGAGCTGTGTTAATTTAGGTCAGACTTGTCCGACTTACTCTAATTTGTCTGACTCATCTCCAATTATCTATGAAGATGGCACTGTGTAAGATCTGGTTTTGAGAATGAAGAGTTCACAGACATACTAATAGATTCTGTGCCTTCTATTAGATGATGGGGTTGGGAAGTAAGCATTATACACTGTTGATGGCAGTGTACATTGCAATAAATTTTCTGTAGTATAATCTATTAATGTGTATCAAAATGTAAAATAGATCTATACTTTGACTCAGTATTTGTATGTTTTGGACTTTATCTTAAAAAGAAAAATAGACATTTATATTTAGTGATATCAGTTGTAGCCCTTTTTTATAGTATTGGTATAACACTTTTTAAAAAAAAATTTCAATTATAATTGGCATTCAATATTGTTTTATATTAGTTTTAGGTGCACAACAATATTGTTAGAGATTTATATAATGTATGAAGTGCTCCCCTGATAAGTCTAGTACTCACTGGAACAATTATTGACTATATTCCCTATGTTCTAGCTTACATCCCCATGACTATTTTGTAACTATCAATTTGTACTTTTAATCCATTTACCTTTATTTGTAGTCTCATTTTTAACAGTAATTCCATCAAAAAAGGGTTGGTTAAGTATATTATGATGTGTATATATAATAAAACAATATACAACATTTAAATAAGATAAAATAGACTAATGTGGCACATAATAGAATATAAAGTGAAGAATGCAGGTTTTAGAATATACGTAATGGTTATTTATCAACTATGCAGTTTATATAACAGTATGAATAATATTTTATCTAGTGCTTTTATAAAAGTCTTCTGTGATATCAGAATAAACTGAAAATACATAACCCACCACATAATGAAAGAGGGTACATTTGTGTCATAGAATGGAAGCCAGGAGAAAGACAAGATCGAGGTAGCTCTATATTATATACTTATTGTTTAATTTTGTTCAATTAGCATATACTACCTTTTTATCAGCAAAAGTAGTATAATTGTTTTATTTTGAACAGAATAAAAGGGATCCTAGACGATGATAATTTCTTTATTTTCTTCAAGATAAAATTCCTAAATATAAGAATTTAAGAACTCTTCTAGAAGATACATAGGTGTTCTAATATGCATATAAAATATTTTAAAATTTACCCAGAACCACAGAGCGAAAATCAACCTAAAGGAAACCATAATGGTCTTCATTGGGAAGTATGATTTTTAAATATAAATTTTTATGGATGTCTGCCATTTCTGGTAGACCATATTTTACCATTTAGACCATATTTTACATGCCTGGAAAATACAACAAAAAGTAAAGAACCCAGTCAAGTAGGTCAGCATGTGTAGTGGGTGGCCAAACCATTAATTTTTCCTGCCTCAAAGCACTCCCCTTTCTAGGATATTGAAGTATAATGACAGTTGCCTGTGATATTTAGCAGCCCTGTGTGACCTCTCCTATCCTGGTCAGTGGGTAGGCATGGGACCTCTATGCATGAGAAGCAGCATAGCTTCTCAGTCTTTCTTCTAAAAATTGCACTTTTGAACACAATTACCCAGAAAGTAGTTGAAGCATCCTTAATCCCCAAGACTTCTCTACTTTTGTTTCATTTGTTTTATTTTTCTGAGGCCTGCTTATCCATTTACTCAACAAGTATTCATTTAGGTGTCAATTACCATGCAAAATAGTAAAATATATCTGCCCTAATATTCTACCTGAGACCAATACTAAATATAAATTGGCAAACATAAAGTGATTGAGAAAATAGTAAGTGCTAAAGAAATAAAAAATAAAGGAGGGCAGGAAGAAGGCTGCTTCTCTGTTGGGATGGCATTCCAATTTTAAGTAGGGGCTGAAAGGAAATCTCACTGAGAGAAGAACTGTGAGTTGGTATGGGAGTGAGCCACATGGTGATCTGGGAAAACGCCCAGAGATGCTTAGGTCTGAGGTGTGATTGTGTCCTGGATCTTCGAGGAGTGTGTGAAGGAAGCAGGGAGGAAAAGGGAGAGAGGAGGCAGGAGGTGAAGTCTGAGTTGCCTGGGGGCCAAGGGTAGGTCAAGTAGGACCTCCACTGTCAGAGTAAACTTGTTGGTCTTGTCCCTGAGTAAAATAGGAGCCATTGAATAATTTAAGTAGGTGAGTGACCTTACTTGGCCTATATTTAAACATGATCTACCTCTCCACTAGGTTGAAAGTGGCCTGAGGAAGGACAATGGCAGAAGCCTGGGGACCAGTTAGGAAGCTTCTGCCTTCATGCAGGCAAGGGCTGGCGGTGGCTTGGCCACGTGTGATACCCTGAGGTAATGAGAAGCAGTGGGACTGGGAAATGTTCTGCTGTTCAGCTTTTCCTGACTCTGAGTAACTGTGTAGCCTCCCAATAAATTAGTTTTCTCTTTGAAATTAGGCATTTTGGATTTTCAGTCTTCTAACTCAAGAATCCTAACAGATTCAGGATGTCCATAAATAATAAGAAAAATAATATTTTGCTAATTCTGTGACCTTGGATACACTAACCAATTTGTACCTCATTTCTTCATCTGTAAAGTAGTGGAATAATGATACATTGAACTATATAAAATTGACATTTTTGTAGGCTAAAAATGCTCTAATACTGACTCTTTCATAGGACACCTCCAGGACCCACTTGTTGCTGGGAGGATTAAGTGAGTTAACGCAAGTCAGACATATAGAACACTGCCCAGTACATTGTATCATCTAAATAAGTGTTAACTATTACTGCTTTTATTATCTGTGCTTTTGCATTTCCAGTTTTCGTTCACATTTGTTGTTTTTCATTTAGTCTTGAGACAGCTTTCTGGAATAGGCAGGGCAGTCAACATCATCCACAAAGCTTTCCCCAGCACTTTGAAAGGTATGCATTTATACGTCATGCCATGTGGTTTTTCAAAACAATCCTATGTGCTATGTAGCACATGTATTCAAATCTACTTTGCTTAGTTAAACTAACTGATGAAATAAAAAATAAGAAATGTGTACATGTTTGATTTTTTTCATAATAGATAGGGATAAATACCCTGATATGGGTATTTTGATTGACAAAATGCTCAGAAACAATGTTTGGAGCTCTTTTTAATTTATTTCTTTGTTTCTTTCTTTCTGTCATTTATTTTTATTCTTATCCAAGGACATTTTTCTATTGCTTTTGAAAAAGGAAGGGAGAGAGAGAAATACTGATGAGAGAGAGAAGCATTGATTGGTTGTCTCCCATGTACATCCATACTGGAGATCACACATATCCAGATTGAGGATCAAACCAGTAACCTATGTATGGCTCCGACCAGGAAATGAACTGGCACCCATTTGGTCACAGGATGATGTTCCAAACGACTGAGTCACACTGGTCAGGGCAAAGTTTAGAGCTCTTGATCTTTAAGACACAGCTCAATGATCACGCCCTTTTTGAGAAATCCTGTGATTTCAGGGTCAGAGTGGTTTTTGTTGCTCTGTTCTTCAAGCTCCATAGTTCTTTGCTCACATCTATTAGCATAAAGAGATGTTTTGTGAATATTATACGTAATATTGCAACCTTTTGATTTATGCGTCTTCTCTCCTCTGCTTCGATTCCTTATTTATCTCTGATTTCTTTACATCTAGCATAGTATCAGACACAAAGTAGCTGCCTAATAAGTGGTTAAAAATTAACAAGGAAACAAGTGAAGGAATGAATTAATAATTATTCTCTTTGTTTTATTCATCAGTAATCCAAAGCCCCAAATAGCCAACTGTGTTGCCCAATTTTACACAACTACTAACTAAGTCAGGAATCAAGCCTGGGTTTCACAAAACCTTGTCCAGAATGCCATCAAATGTGGCATAAAGCTTCAGACCAAAATGAAACAGTAGGTGTACTCTGCCTTGATTGTGCCTACCAGACGAAAACCCACCCCAGATGGCATATCCAATTTAATCAACATCACCTGTGAGCCAAACTGAACAGTAAATGTTAAGACAGGATCACTAATAATGGGGACCTGGAATGTAGCCAGAATTAAAACAATGATCTGCTTAACAATCCCTCTGGGCTGGATGCATGTGGAGAACAGATAAATGCTGGATATCGAAACAGCTGTTCTATGGCAAACTGAAATGGGGCAATCATAGATAGCAAAGGGAGAAGAAACACTTGAAAGTTGTCTTAAATAAAGTAGTGCTTTAAATAGTGTGTGACCTGGCTGTGGCCTTTTGAGAAGCAACCACCACGTACAAACCACCCTAGCATGCAACACTAGACAATGAGGTAGGTGGCTTTTGGTGAGCAAAACCTATGGAATTATAAAAGGCAATGTCAATTGGTAACCATTAGTCCCTGATACACATGTATTAGTCCAAACATCACCTTGGACTATGAAGGCCATTGCTCCAAGAGAAAATTCCATGTCACTGTTTCCTGAACTTTGTCTCCTAACATGATCATTTCTTTCTTTGTTAATTATTTATAGGTATTGTATAAACTACCCTATTTTTCATATACTGTTTAGAAGGATCAAGCAAAAAAAACCCCAAAAAACAAAAATGTGAACAACAATATGGTGATTGTGGTGGAGAGGTTGGGGTGGGTGGAGATGGAAGAGGGTATAAGGTAGATAAATGGCAATCCAAAAAATGCAATAAAAAAAGAAAATAAATAAAATTCATATGAAAAGGCACAAGTCCTAGAATGGTTAAAATGACATTAAGACTTGCTATATAGCTGCAGTAATCAAGATAGTGTGGTATAGAGGGAATAATAAATGCATAGATTAATAAAATAAAGGAGAACAACCAAAATATAGACCCACACTTTTATTATGCAAGTTTTTTTATTTTTATGTAAGAATATAGCATTTGACCTTGTCATTTTAAGTCTAACTTGCCCTCCTTTTTATTTATTTATTTATTTATTTATTTATTTATTTATTTATTTATACAATGGGCTAAGGATAGTTTATTCAATAGTGTGGAGAAAATTAGACAGACACATACAGAAAAAAATGAAACTAGACTACTTTCTTATGCCACACACAAAAATAGTTCAAAATTGATTGAAGAGTGAAATATTAGACCCAACACTATAAAAATCCTAGAAGAAAACATAGGCAATAAATCTCAGGCATTGCTCATAAAAATATTTTATCTGCTATATCTCTTCAGACCAGGGAAACAAATGAAGAAATTAATAAAACAGGATGACATCAAACTAAAAAGTTATTGCACAGCAAAAGAAACCATCAACAAAATAAAAAGGCAACCCACTGAACAGGATAGTTAAGTGGAGATATTTTAGAAAACAGAAGAGAAAGTGGACACTCAAACTTAAGGTGGTTGGTGTGTGTTTTGTGTTACATTAAAAACTTTTTTGAGCACTGAGGATATACTACAGGAAAGATGGTTCAATAGAACACAAACAATCTTGGCTTTTTGGAGGTAACAGTAATTAATGACACAAAGAGAAGATCTGAAAGAAAATTGGTGATCCATTAGGATAAAACAGCTTTACCATTTTGGTAGTAATTAATAAACATCATGCTGGAGAGTATGATGCTAAGTGAAATAAACCAGGAAATTAAAAACAAATACCATATGATCTCACCTATAAGTGGTACTTAATGAACAAAATAAAAACAAACAAATGGGCAAAATAGAACCAGTGACATGGAAATAAGGAACCAACTGACAGCAACCTGAGGGGAGGAGGGAGAGGGATAATGAGGGAAAGAAGAGAAGAGTCTAGGCAAGGAACAAGTATAAAGGACCCCTGGATATGAATAACAGAGTGGGGATTAACTAAGAGAGCAAGGTGTGGGCATAAGGGAGAGCAATAGGAGAAAACTCGGGACTGTAATTGAACAACAATAAAATAAAATAAATGAAAAAAAATATTTCCTCTGCCAGCACGTACTTCCCCCAAACTTTCCATTAATTTTTAAGACTCTAACACTACTAATTTCTTTAAAATTATGCAGAATTTTATCTTACTATTCAAACTTCTGTATTTTTCTTTAAGGAGCTGTCTCAGAGACTCCTTAAGATGGTATGTGTTCAATATTAAATAAGTCATCTTTTTATTTTTCTAATTTTTCTATCTCAGTGAATGATATTATTAATCATCCAGTAATTCAGCCAGAAACCCTGAAGTCATTCATGACTTTTTTTTTTAATATATTTTATTTATTTTGCTATTACAGTTGTCCCAATTTTCCCCCTGCCCCCTTCAATCTAGTACCCCATTCCCTCCAGCAATGCCCCACTTAGTGCATTTCCATGTGTCATGCATATCAGTTCTTTGGTTTCTCCATTTCTTTTGTTCTTAACATCCCCTGTCTATTCTGTAACCACCACTGTGTACTGCTTTTTTTCTGTTTTCTCATTCATATCCAGACAATTCACCATTTAATTAATGCCTTCTAACTGTCAGCCTCTCAAATCATATTCATACAAAGTTTTCTTTTCATTATTTCAAAATGCCTACATTAATTAATTTGTTTAAAGAATTACTTTGCCTTCTTTTAGATGTTATAAATATGCTATTCTATTCTAGTTTTTGCTGTTGATATTTTTATTGTGTTTTTGCATTTAATTCTAACTCAACCAGAATTTTTTGTGGAGTCTGGTGTGAGATATAAGTCCAAGTTAGTTCTCTATACCAATAAATTGTATTAATAATATTTACTACATAATTTAAAAAATATTATTATTATGCAATGTCTTTTCATCACAATCACAAGTTGTCTTCAAACAGAAACCAAATTTGGTGTTCAAAATATTTAACAAGTACTTGCAAACCAAAAGGTCACTGGTTTGATTCCCAGTCAGGGCAATATAAGCAGGTTGCAAGCCAGGTCTCCAGCCAGATCATAGCTGGAGGTAGGTGTAAGGCAACCATACATTGATGTCTCTCTCCCTCTCTGCCTCTTTTCCTTACCCTCTCTCTGAAAAATAATAAATAAAATATTAAAAAATATTTAACAAGCACACACAGGCATGGAGCAATCAGAATGCCAGCTCAGTGTGATCCTTGCTTGCATCAGCTGCTGTCTGTTCTTTTGGGCTGGTGACTCTGCACTGTGACATGTAGTAGGTCTACATGCACACAGTGTTCTTCGATAGGACTTCTTTATTATTATTATCATTATTTTATTTTTTAAAGATTTTATTTATTATTTTTAGACAGAAGGGTAGGGAGAGAGGCAGAGAGGGACAAAGACATCAATGTATGGTTGCCTTTCACCTGCCTCCAGCTACAGATCTGGCTGGAGACCTGGCTTGCAACCTGGTAATGTGCCCTGGCTGGGAATTGAACCAGTGACCTTTGGGTTCACAGGAAGGTGCCTTATCCACTGTGCCACCAGTCAGGGCCCGAAAGGACTTCTTAAATGATTGATTACCTAAATTAATTTTATGCTTATCTGTCCATTGAGGAAATTTATCACCCATACAACTGTATTAAAATAAGCATGCCAATTCCAGACCAAAGACTAAAACTAAGCAGGCAACCAATTAAGAAATTAGTTGTTTAAAAAATATTGTTATGTATTCAAATCACTTAAAAATACATCTTCTGCATCACTGTGCTGATGTTTGGGGATATAGAGATAAAAAGAACTGTGCTTACTTTCCATAAGCATTTAGGTTTGTAGAAATACAAATTATTACCAGTACCACTTTTTAGTCAACTACAATATGACTAAAAGTTTTAAGAGTAAGTTCAGCGTGATCATTGTAAATGCTGTGAGATCACTATAGGTTAATAAGTGTATAGTTGCTTTTTATGCATATAAACATTGGATATTGGTATCAAAACTTCCTGGCAAGGGAATTTTGATCACAGCCTCCCTGAAAGGATACTAACAGCTTTTCTGGGCTACTCACAGCGCTGGGGAGAGAAGCCATTGTCTCATAAAAGAAGCTACTTGGTTTTTGAAAAATGCATTTTCATATTTTAAAATACCACTTTGTAAGATGTACTACAATTGTGGGTTTTTCTCACATGCTCTTCTCTGAATTATTCACTAAGAATTTAGGTAAACTGGATCTTAAGATCAGTTGCAAGTTGATTTTAACTTGCAACCAAAAAGTCTTCTCATTCTTAGCCCTAGAGTTATCAAGAGTAATTTTCACTAAATCTCAATAGCCCTATGAAAACACTCAATGAAAGGGTATTTATACAGTAGGCAAACTGCAGAAAAACAAAGAAAATTTGCATTTATTTCCATTGTCCTTGTTTAGTTGGGTCATTTGATCCAAGTCGGTACATTGTTCATCATCCAGTTCATTTGGTTTTTAACTAAAACATTTAGCAATACCATTTTAAAGTGGGCAAGTATTTGTTGGGGTTCTTACCAAACTCTGATATTCCCATAGGATAGATGCAAGACTACACAGATATTATTTTAACTCTCAAGGAGCATATAGTCAAATTAAGACAAACATATAAGCAAGTGAGAACCACACGAAATTACTAACACTTGTGGAAATGCATGATCAAGAATGAATGAGTGCCACAGAGAAAGGAGTGGTCACTTCTCTCTTTCGTTGTAATTTGGCCTACCACGGTAGCATCTTAAATATGGCTTTGGGATTATTATTGATATTTATCTCTGTCTCTATATCTATCTATACTTATGTCTACATTTATATCTATTTATGGAGAGGCACATCATAATTTGAAAAGAATGTGGGTGATGAGACAAGAATGATCATAAATGCTTTCCACCACCATCGCATTCCAGGTTATTTGTTTTGTTTTGATGCTGGTCTCTGCAATTCCTTCCAGGTGACCAAGATAATTCTATTGTCTCTCTGACATTGTTTGTTGTTGCTAATGCTTAAACTCCAACTGTAAAGCAACTTTATCAGAACTCTTCAGTGCCACATCATAGAGAACAGATATTGAAATAAAGGTTCACTAATTTAAAATAAAAAATAGAACATTCAGGTGTGCCTGTGGCCACCAGAAGATTGGGAGAAATTGTATTTTTAATAGCTGAGTGATACCAACAATAGGCTCTTTCCTGGATATGCCAACAGAGAAATTTTGTTAGCAGTATTCTGTGAGCAAAACACTTAAGGGAATGTATGTATACAATAGTTAAAAAAAAACGGGGTTACTGACACAGATGCCAATTTGGTGGGGCATATGGAACATTTACACTTGCCTTTTTCTTTCTTTCTTGCTACAGCTGGTGCTGATTTAGTATGTGAAATTTTACTAGCAGGAGTGCTAATCAAGACCGAGATTCTGTAAGGATTTAGTCATTTATGTAGGGGAAACTACGGGTATCATTAAAAAGTAGAAGATCATCTATGGAAAAGCATTATCATTATCAACCTCATTTTTAAACCAAACAGACACAATGGTACTGTAAGAATCACTTTAGCAGCCGAAAATGTCAGAATGTTTTCCAGATAATGTCCTCAGATGATTGCACCCACAGTGTCAACGTGTGGTAGGGGCACGTTCAAATTTGGTAGTGTCAGAGTAACTCACAAGGGTAAGCAACTTAACACTTAGTTGTTTGACTTTTGCTTGTAGTGGTTCAGAAATGCTGACTTTTGGAAGCATGAGACTTTTAAGAAACAAAATTTAATTGCAACGATACAGAAGATGAATCCATTTTTCTGAATCATTTGGAGGAAGAGGTGAGAAATGGAGAAGTGGGAAGGCTTTGATTTTTTCCCCTTATATTTTTGAACAAAGAGTTTTGCAATGTGAGGTCAAATTTCATAGCATAATCCCAGGGATCATACAGGGGTTGAGAAAAAAAAAATTTTTCCCGTGGCAATCATAGCGTTGCTGGTATATTAAATATGTTGTACAGGTGGCTTGGTAGAGTTGGAGACCTGCTCGGCAGCTACGGGACATCTGCTGCCTGAGGAGACTTGCAATACGGCAGGGCGGTGTTTGCAGCTCCCTGTGGAAAGGTGCCAGCTGCCCAGGGCTCAGCTTCTACAGATGAGCAGAGTCTTGTTGGTGCTTCAGATGAAGCGGTGCATCATGCCCACCCCCTGTCTCGAGAGGACGGCTGTAGTGAAAACCAGTTAAATGCGGTTGGGCGGGTTGTAGATCATCTTTCTCATGTTCCCGTGGGCTTTGTCCATCAGTGTGACAACAAAAAGAAGCCTGCAATCAAGCTAGTTTTATTCTAGTTTCATGTTTAAGTTCTAATACTGCAGGTTACTAATTATTTTCGTGATTAATGTTTCAAGCATTCTCAGAAGATAGCTGAAAGACTGCTAAAAGGCAAGCAACAAAATGTTTTATTTTAAAATAGCTAATGGTTAGAAATGTTTTAGGTGGTTGGTTAAATTGTTTTAGAATATCTTGACATAAATATGGCACCTTTAAAAGCACAATGCATATAACTTATGAGTAACTATTTTAACTAATTAAAATTTATTTATTGAGTATTACCACACACCAATCTCTATGTTAAAAACAATCTACAGCTCTTGCTCAGAACCTAGAATATTAATCAATAATTCTCAATTATTTTATTTACTCAGCCTTTAATAACATTTTAAATATAAACACAACCTTCTGAGCTATCTGATTAAAATTGAAATAGATGAAGACATATCCTTAAGTATATGGAAAGAAAAGGCTAAGTAGGTTTGCACTGAAGTGTCAAATTTTAAAACAATGAATACAAACTTTCATTTTCCCCCTTTAAAAAAAATTCTCTCCATGTACAATAATGCTTACAAAATGAAGTTTCCAGAAAGCAAAGGAAAAATCTGCTAGCTAATGGGATATTTGGTTTCTTAAACACATAAGAGAATAATATAATTCTTTTTAAAAGGTAAAAATTAGGGTAAAATCAGAATTTTTAGTCACTTGTTAATATACACAATATAAATTGTAGTGATTTCTAAATACTAATTCTTTCTTCCTTTCTTTCTTTTCCTTCCTTCCTTCCTTCCTTCCTTCCTTCCTTCCTTCCTTCCTTCCTTTCTTTTTTTCTTTCTTTCTTCCTTCTTTTCTTTGTTCCTTCCTTCTTTCTTTCCTTCCTTCTGTTAAGAAATTCTGTTAGGCAATGTTGAAGGAAAGAAATTATTTTTGAAATTACACCTGTTGCATATTATTAGAGAATTTCCTCAGTGAGGCCATAATTTATGTGGAAACATTTATGATAGGTTCTAGGAGGCAAAAATCCATTCTCTTCCCTTCAAACTATCTTAAATTTGTCCTTAATGATTTATTATGTTGTCATCCCTGTGAATAAGAGGAAAACTGAAATGCTTTATTGGAAAAGGAAACAGGTATTCACTCTTTGAAAATATCAGGTTAGCCAGCTGAAACATGAATTAGGATGGCCTACACACTGTTAATGGAGACAGAAAGCATAAGGCAAACCTGAACTGTCTGCAGGTCAACTTTGACTTTTGCTTTCCAAATGTCTGTCAGTCATTGTTAGAATCTAAATAGATAGTATGTGTCAATTGGTAGAATTCAATAATATGAAACTATTCAGCAACTTCATGGAGCAAGTGAATTTTGTGCTTATCTTTGTGTCTCAGGTATAACCTTCCTTTTAAATTTTATTTTATTTATTTTTATTTTATTGTTTTTATATTATATTCATCCCATTTCCCCCTCCTCTGCCTTCCCCTTCCTCATGCCCCCCCCCCCCCTGCAATCAGTCCCACAAGTTGTCCATGTCCATGGGTCATCCATGATAGTTCCTAGACTAAACTGTTCCCCTTCTTTCCTCTTTTCTTTCTCCTTTCCCCTTCGCTCTGCACACTGAAAGTCTGTTCCTTGTCTCTATGCCTCTGGTTCTATTTGGCTTGTTTGTTTGTTTTGTTCATTAGTCTCCTGTAATGGGTAAGATCATATGGTATTTGTCTTTCACTGACTGGCTTATTTCACTAAGCATAATACTCTCCAGTTCCATCAATGAGGTACAAACCTTCCTTGATAGCAATATTTTTACCCAGGAAGGAGAAAGCAAGCCCTTTATAGAGTGCCATTGCCTTTTTAAAAATACATTTAGAAAGATATATAATCATATGCTGTGTGTGTATGTGCATGGGTATGCTTATGTGTTGGTGTGTCTACATAAGCCAGGAAGGTGCTCAGACCAATACGTTTGCCAGTATTATGACTGCTCCTGTTGCTATGATGGTACCTATCACAGTGGCAACAGAAAGCCATCCTTTATTTTTTCTTCTGTCAGAATACCCTTGATTTCTAAAGCTAGTAACATTTGTGGCACCAGAGACTAATGACACTGTGACTGTAATGTGCTCTTTTGCCAGAAATATTAATAATAGGAATAAACGAAGTACCTGGAATGAAAAATGAAGTGGAGTTCCTGGGATAGATAGAGAGTAGATTATAGACCAAGAGGTGAGAGAAGAACAGAAGAGAAGATTTGAGATATAAGAGTCTTAAAACTGACAAACCACCAAACGTCCAAAGTGACAACACTGGACCCACCAACTTTTCCTGAATGTATGTGGGAGGTGCATGTGCTACAAGCAGCTGGAGCTGCCTTAATTTTGAAACATTTCATTCAGAATAACTTTAATCTGGCTCTGAGGAGATTATGGAATCAAATGTTGAAAGGTAAATGTTACTCATTTCTCCAGGGCCAGAAGAATTCTGATCACATTAACAATTACTTATCAAGCTCTGGCTGGTGTATCTCAGTGGATTGGCACCAGCCTGTGAACTCAAAGGTCTCTGGTTCAATTCCCAGTCAGGGCACATAACCAGGTTGCAAGCCAGGTCTCCAGCCAGGTCCTTAGCTGGAGGCAGGTGAAAGGCAACCATACATTAATGCTCTCTCCCGTTCTTCCTCCCTCCCTGCCCTTCTCTTTAAAAATAATTATTAAAATTTTTAAAAAGATCCCAAAGTTGTTTCAACTCAATTGACACACCATGAGAAAGAGTGCCTTGACACAATTTAAGAAGGCAAAGTTGAAGTTACCCTCATTTTCACACTAAGGGATCTATTGCTTCAGCCATTGAAACAGGACTGTTATTGTCCCTATTGATTTTTTATTAATTTTTTATTTATATTAAGCTTTGTGCATTCCAAAGTTCTTTTGCACAAGTATCTCATACACTGAAACATTTAGATTAGGTTCTTTAAATCCTTATATTAAAAATTTAAGAGGGAAGAAAATTCAGAACATTGTTAACATCCCAAAGATATGAAAATAGCTAGAAACAATTCAGTCAAATTCCTAATATATCATGTTCTTGGTTTTCCAAAGATTGAACTTCATTTCCTTTCCTTTATGGATTGAGAATGTGTCTTAGTGACAACCATGCTTATACATGGTTGTAACTCAGTAAATGTTTATTAAACTAAGCTCCATTACAATAAAGTCAGATAGATATAGATTTTAGTTCTAAATCTGTCACTTAACTGCTTTTTCTCATAGCTTATTCTCCTGATACTTAAAATTAAGAGCAAGTATTCTTATCTTAAACTGCTGTAGTGGTACACTGGTAAATGTTTAATAGCTTGATCACCCACCCACCCCCACTGGAAAAAAGGATCTGGTGTGTAGTGTAGCTTTTATCAGTTTCCATGATGTAAATACTCCAACCATGGACAATTTCAAGCTACCCACATGATGTCACTGAATGCTGAGTTGGTAAGAGATATGGATAATGAACACTTTGGCCTAATAGAAGACAGCTCCAGCATGTCCTACATGGCTTTAACTGTATGGTTTCCTTTCATAGAATTGCTCTGTACTACTGTACTTCACAACAATAAGGATATCTTAAGAAATAGCAGTTTAGTGGATGCTGTTGGCACCGTGCTGTTGGATCCCTTGCATGCTGTGATGTATCCATTTCCCAGCTGCTGTGGGTGTAGACTAATAAC
Organism: Noctilio leporinus; assembly: GCA_004026585.1. NCBI lineage: Eukaryota > Metazoa > Chordata > Mammalia > Chiroptera > Noctilionidae > Noctilio > Noctilio leporinus. Next base: position 15,439 of record PVIW01001836.1, on the reverse strand, counting down.
CATTTATAGCTGGCCCCTCTTTTGCAGAATTGCCCTTGACTAGGAGGTGTCTTACCCAGGAAGTCTACATACCACTTCCAACTCTGCCCCTCCTGTGATGGACTGTAGGCAATGATTGTCTCACACAGGGGTAGCAAAGTAGAGTCATTTTCCCTCAAGCTGAGACCAAGTATTGTACAATTTTTACTCCAGAAGTTCTTAGGAGAACAGACTGGAGCCAAGACCACATTCTTCCTTAGTTTCTTCCTCTGCTTCTCCCTGTCTCCTTCAGTCCTAGTCTTTTGAAAGTAGCCCCTCAATAAATAACCTGAATAAGAAAGAATTCCTTTCTTAGATTCTGCTTCTAGGGAACCTAGGTTGAGACAACTGATGTCAGGAGGTAAGTGGAAGGATAAAATTCTGAGGCTGGGCTCCTTGTTGGCTAAATGGCAAGAAATGAGCAGCTCATTAGTGGTGGTCAGTTAAGCATCCATCCCAGTTGTACTGGGGTAGTGCCATTGCTGAGGCTTTCATCTATGATGAACTGGGATGGAGTGCAAGTAGGAGGAATGCCATAATAGGTGTAATAACATCTCAGGTGCTAAGAACTGTAGGAACTGTGGAACTGGATGGCTATTGTTAAGTGCTACTGATTCAATGAAGAGAGAAAATGACAGGCTCAACTCTATTAATCAACAAAGAATTAGCCAGAAGTTCTCCTTATAATTGAGGCTTTCATCTTCTAGGTCAGACACAGCTAGCAATCAGACAACTGTTGATCATCTTGTACTTATTTATAAGAGTGGCTGAGTTCTCGGATAGGCAAGTCTTTTGTGTCAAAGTTAAGCCCTGATGAGAACAAATGGATCCTGAGACTTGGGCAAGGACTTCTGGGTAAATATGCTTGAGAACCTCAAATCTGCCAATTACTCCTTAACTTCTGGTTCTGTTGAAGTAGCGTATTCTTTATTGGAAGTTACAGATTCTCCCCTAGCTTCAAGACTATGAAGAGACATCAAATAAGGTAGGTCCTTTACAAGGTAATGTTTTCCCTTCTTAGGTCTTCTCTCATTCTTGTTTTGGGATGGATCATCAGGGTACTGGATCAAGTGAAGCTCCCTCAAGGGAGTTGGTCAAGGGAGAATTTGTTGATAGTGGGTATTCTCCCATGACATAGGATTTAACACTCTGACAAGGGCCTGAAGAACAGCTGGGATATGTTGTTGGGATTGTCTGGGAAACCAGGTAGAAGCAATGGTCTGCAATAAATGAAGCAGAAGTCCTAAAACTCCTGTGGATGAAACCATAGAGGATAGGGTTCCTAAGGCTCAGGGAATGAAGAATGCCACACTGAGTCCACCACATGAGGCTAAGGACCCTGTTGGACTGGCCAAGTTCCTTACAAAGTCTTGGAGGACATTCAGTTTACCAAGGAGGCAAGAAATACATACTGATGGAGACACCAGGGTCCTTACGAAGTCAGTAGTAGGATGTCCTCTGTAGGCTAGGGCTAATGGTAGGAGGTGCTTTAATAGAACTAAGCTCCCTAGTAGCAGTGGGGATGTTAGAATCCATGAAGTGAGGTAGCTGAACACATACTGTCAGAAGCAGGATGATTCGATTACCATGATGAATAACATGTCATAATGATAGGCAGAAGAGACTGACTCTTAGGGAATCTATGATGATAGTTCTTAATACATGGCATTCCTAGAGGCAAGATAGATGAATTTCCAACAACACTTTACACTTCTTTTCTCTCTTGTCAGTTTTTAATATAGTGCACCTTGCACTTCTTACCACTAAGAGGGAAGTATAACATCTGGTTGGCCTCTTTGGGTTTGGGTGCAGCAGATCTTATACTTGGAAGTACTACTACAACCCACTTCATGGGTGACAGAGGAAGATTTTAGCTTTGAGAGGGACTTAGGCTCTAGTGCAAGTAGGCCCACTCCATGGGCCAATGACACAACAGATTCATGGCATTAGAGAGATCTGTGGAAGAGAAAGACATCATGTGGAGCCTCTGGCAAGTTCTAATGGGCAAGTCACAGAGGAGCCCCTATGGTTTGGAACAAGGCCAGAGCATCTGCAGCAGAGAACTATATGCCATTTGGAAAGTAACTCCCGACATTCTGCTGAGCTCCATAGGAATTAAGCACCTAACCATGGGACATCCAGTGAGTGGCCATGTAGCCAGAATTTCTCATCCTGACAGAACACTGCCAGACCCTGATACAGTAATATCCCTTGAGAAGACCAACAAGGTACTTGTGGCAGTTTTATACTATGGAAGGGATCTATCCATGCACCAGGTACTGGTTTGCCTTTCTGCTTGTAGATTATTGGCCTGAACCACTGGTGAGTATTCACTGAAGGCCTGACTTACTGATGGGCAATCCCGCTTAACATTACCTTGGACCAAGGGGCCACTTCGTAGTAAATGAGGTGTGGCAGCTGGTATTTGTTCATGGAATATACTGAATGGCTTCTGAAAGGCATAGATATAGCTAAGGAGCTGGCTTAGAGATGACACACTAAAGGAATGGGGTGCTGTCTTTTACAATGTACTATACAACTGTGGCCTCAGTATGTAAAATACATGGATCCGGGAATTTAGGGGTTGAATAGGAGTGGCCTCCCTCCTCGTCACTCCTAGTATCCCACCTGATGAATTTGTACTTCCTGTTTCTTCAGTATTGGTCTCTGTAGGTCTTGAGGTCTGATTCTCAGATAAGGATGCTTCCATGGTGGGTGGAGGTCATAGTAAGACCCCAAAAACTCAAAGGCATAATTGCTGTCACATTACTTTGAGCCCTCCTTATAATTGACCATGATTATCACAAAAAGGTAGGGCAGCTGCTACGTAAGGTGGAATACACCTGCCTCTCCTGCCTATTGTAACTTGTAGTTGTGAAGAACAAGTACAAAAACTATGGCCTGAGAAGGATGTGGAAACACATAAAACAATGAAGTTCTGGGTTAAACCTGCAGGCAGGCCACCTGGATCAGCCAGAAGGCTAATTGAGAGAAGGAGCGTCTAATGTGAGTGAAAAGGAGAAGAGAGGGTGAATATCAGTTATTGCCTCAGATCAACTGCAGCAGTGGGGCTGTAGTTTGTCCCATTAACCTTCCTCTTGTAGGTTTCCTGGAAATTCTGACAAACCAGAATCCTGTCGGAGGCTGTGCCTGGATGGACACACTTAGTCATCCTTGGAAATAATATTACTTACAATAAAGAATTTTACAAACTCTCTTCTGTGTAATATCTATAGTTTTTGACAGATCTCTGTCAAATTATTTGATACAGGTTCGAAGTGAGTACATGCACTAGTGCTTGCATGTGTGTGTCTATGTTTTTGACATGATAATGTTTGCAACCTTAATAACCACTCCGTGATAATAACCAAGGTTGTTGGAGTAGGTCATGAATCGTGCCAGCTGGCTCTCCTGCAAATTCATGCCATCCAACCTCGGCTGGACCCTCACTGCTGTTCAGCAGCCTTTTTGTCTCTAGTTGTTTTCCCTGTTGTATTTCCCACAGCTGCTATTCCACACCCTTTCCCTTCTCCTCAAGTCCAGAAAAATATTCCTTTACATCTCATACCAGCAGATGACCTCCAAACAAACTTCACAGCAATTAAAGCTATTCTGGTCCAAACTCTAACTTCTTAGTGTTCACTTGGCTTTGGGGTCCTTGTTCTCTTGCAGGTCTCTCCCTTTTCATTGCTCCCTCCTATTCTACCTCCCACTCTTTAAACAGCGCTTCCCTAAAGTTCTCCTTGGTCTTCATCACCATCCTAATAAGAGGCCATGCACAAAAACACATCAACATTCTCTCACCTCTTTTGTCAATTGTATGTTCACAAAGTTTATCTTTTAAATGTGCCTGTGGTTGACATTGCCCAGGTTAGAACCTCACCTTTTCCCTCCTCATCATCAGTGGTAGCCACCGTGTCTCTTCAACATGTCCACCAGATAATCTTTCTAAAATATAGATTTCATCCATTTTCCTACACGGATTTGGCTTTTCCATTTTATTGCAAATAAAATGTTTTGCATTTTATTATGAACACAATATTTTATATTGTAAAATATAGCACACTAAAATAATGTATGTCATACTTAAATAGCATTTTACAAATAAAATGATCACTGCTCACCACTCAGCTTAAGAAATAAGATACTGCCTTTGCTTCTGAAAGCTTATGTTTTATGAGCTCCTGCTCAGTTGTATCCTCCTACCTCTGTCTCAAATGTAACCATCCTGAACTATGTTAGTTATTCCCTTATTTTTTAAAGTTTACCATAGATATGTATATGTTAATCTATGTAGAAGTTGTATATGTTTAAATAAAATATGTATTTCTATGTTGTTTTATTTTGTCTGCATTTAAAATGTATCTATATAAGAAATCATAATGTATTATCATACAACTTGGTATTTCCCCTCATATTACGCTTTTGAACTTGTAATTTGTGGTTCACTGTTGCATAGTACCCTACTTCAAGAATGCATTCCAATTTATATTTTTATTCTACTGTTACTGGACATTTGGATTGATTTGTCCTTGCAATAAAAAGTATTGGGAAAATTTTTCTTGTGTTTCTTCATGTTCATATATGCAAGTGTTTCTCTAGGATATATATCTAGAAGCGATATTGTTGGGTATGCACAACTTCACCTTTACCAAGCAATTCCAAATTTTTTTTTTTAATTTTAGTTTTAATTTTTTATGTTTTTAAAAAAGAGTTTATTCATTATTTTTAGAGAGGGAGAGGAAGAAGGGGAGAGAAACATCAATGTATGGATGCCTTTCACCTGCCTTCAGCTATGGACCTGGCTGGAGACCTGGCTTGCAACCTGGGTATATATGCCCTGACTGGGGAATCAAACCAGAGACCCTTGGGTTTGCAGACCACTGCTCAATCCACTGAGACACACCAGCCAAGGCCCCCAAATTGTTTTCTAAGGTAGTTTTGCTGATACATCAGCAGTGTATGAGAAGTTTTTTAGTCTGCATATTACCAATACCTGGCATTTTCAGACTTAACTCTCTTACCATAAAGCAACAGCTTAATTAATTAATTAATTAATATTAAAAAAGTCACTACCTGGTTATTATATATTCTTGATTGGGACCCAGAGTTTTTCAAAAGCTTGTTCTGATGGTTTTTGAAAACTTATTATCTGCTTTTGGGAGGGGATGGAGCCCTATAGTTCCCATTCCATCATTTTTGGTGGCGTCATTAACCTTTGGACTATTCCTGGCTTTTTCTTTTTTCTGAGTCTATTTTAGAATCAGTCTGTTAATTTTCAAAGCAATCTGGTTGTTTTTTACCAATTAAACTTTTTATTTTGAGATAACTGAAGATTAACATGCAGAAATAATACAAAGATCTTATGTATCTGTTACTCATTTATCCCCAGAGGTAATATCTTGCAAAAGTACAATATCATCACCAGGAAACTAACATTGAAATAGTCAAGATACAACACTTCATACCATGGAGATCATCGGTGTGGCCCTTTTACAGCCACGCTCAATTCCTTTTCATCTTCACCTTCTCTTTAGCCCCTAGTGACCACTAATCTGTTTTCCATTTCCATAATTTTGTCATTTCAAGAGTGCTATATAAGTGGAATTATACAGTATGTTACTTTGGGCTTTTTAATCTCTTAGTATAATTCTCTGGAGAGTCATCAGAGTTGTTCCATGTATCATGAGTTATCTTTTATTGTTCAGTAACATTTATTTTGTATTATAGATGTACCGTAGTTTCTTTAACATTCACCCATTGAAAACCATCTGGGTTTTTTTCACTTTTGAACTATTACAAATAAAGCTATTATAAACACTTGCGCGCAGGTTTTGTGAACATTAAGTCTTAATTTCTCTGCTATAAATACCCAGCAGGGCAATTGCTGGATTGCATGGTCATTGTGTATTTAGTTTCTGAAGAAAGTGCCAAACTGTCTTCCAGAGTGGCCAATAATAACCTTCCACTAGATTTCTTCAGACACCACTGAAGTGGGGACGGAGGGATGTCAAATTACTACCAAGTGTGGATGGAAGTCTGGACCCCAACATGGTCTGCACTGTCAGCACGGTGAACGGAATGAAGTCCTAGCCTTTTCTGATGGTCACTTATCCTTCCTTGACACCAGTCCAGCAGGATGTTGAGTGCCTCAGTACAACTTGGCAAAAGTGGAAGTCCACAATACTAGCCTAGCTTCTGCTGGGGGGTAGAGTTGGATTTATAAAATTTTCCATGTTGTTTAGCTGGAGTAGAGTCATTATTTCTCAAATATTTCTGTCTTGCTGAGATGCCTTCTTCTTTGTCTTTGGCTAGATAGAGCAGGCTTTGGAAGTTTTTATGGTCTGTGATCATTTGGTTTCTGGTTTGCAGCCTCACTGAGTTTCAAATTCAGAATAAGTGAGAGAAAGGAAAACCAGGGAACTCACTGCCATGACATCCCTCAGGTACTGTGGGCTTTGGTCTTCTTTCCACCTTTTAGCATTTCTTTATATTTGTTTATGTATAATTTTTAGTCATAAGTTGTACTGAAACATTAGTGAATAGTATATTCATTATGTTTTACTGGATGTGGAAATCCTTCCTGGTTGGGGTTTTAATATAAATTGCATTGAATGTAAACACCAACTTGGCGAATGAACATCTTCATGCTAGTAAATTCATTTATCTATGACTATAGTATATCTTTGCATTTAAGGCTTTTAAGCCTTTCTTGAGTTCTTTTAATAAAGTGTTATAATTTTCCACTTAAAGGTCTTATATATTTTGTTTAATTTATTCCTTAGGTACTTTATATTTTTATATACTATTTTAAGTAGTATTTTATTTTATTTTATTTTTAAGATTTCATTTATTATTTTTAGGGAGAGAGGGGAAGGTATGGATGCTTTTCAACTGCCTCTAGCTACGGACCTGGCTGGAGACCTGGCTTGCGACCTCATTATGTGCCCTAGCTGGAGGATTCAACCAGTGACCTTTGGGTTCATAGGCCAGTGCCTTATCCACTGTGCCACCAGCCAGGGTGCATATTTTAAGTAGTATTTTAGAAATGATACATCCTTATCATGTGTTGGGATATATTGAATGCTGTTGACTTTATGTTCTACTGGTATATATTTACTTTATTAAAATTTTTATGTTTTATTAATTTGTCTTTAAACTTTGAAAGGTAGAAAGTTATGTTACTTATGAATTACGCAAAGAGTCCTATCTTAAGTAGTGTTACCTTATTTTGAATATTGAATACTTTGATTGTATCTGTGAAAATCAAAAATTGATTTTCATTTTCTTCTTTAATCTTTAGTATAATGAAGTAATTTCATAATGTCCTAATGTTGAATCAACTTTAAATTTATGGGCTAATCTCAATTTGTTAATAATGTATTATAGTTTTTCAAAATTGCTGTATTAAGTTTATTAATATCATTTATCCTTGGAGATTGGCCCATAATTTTCTGTTTCAAATTGACTCTATGGTTTTGGTATAAAGAACATGCTAGTTTCACCAAATATGTCACAGAGCATTTCTTCTTTTTTCTTCCTTAAAAGAGTAGGATAATCTGTTTCTTGACTGCTTGCTAGAATGCATCAAAAGAACTATTTCAACAAGGTGTTTTCTCCTGGGAGAAATTTTAAATTATGCTCTCGGTTTTTTGACAGAGTTCTAAGGCAATTTAGATTTTCTGTCTTCATAACTATTTTTGGTTACACAATTTTCTAGAAATCTGTCCTTTTCACTGATTCATTCAAATTTAATCAAATTAATGTAATATTTCCTACTATCTGTTTAGTATGTACTGCATCACTAATTAAGTTCCTCTTTAATTCCTCACATGGCATATTTTGCATTATTTTTTTCCCCTTGATTGTGCTAGTCAGAGATGGCCTCCTTATTAGTTATCTCATCATAGAACTAACTTTTGGTTATATTGATGCTTCATATTATAACTTTAATTTTCATTTAGTTATTTTTTGCTGTATTTTGTCTTCTTCCTTTTACTTTGTGTTGATTTCCGTTTCTGCTTGGGCTCCAGGTTTGTGTCCCATCATGAACGCATGACTCCCTGAGATTTAGCTGCCAGGTCAGCAGGAATTAGCAGGTACCCAGGGCAAAAATCCATTCCAAATTCTTACCCTCTTAGATTCTTTGTGATTGATTCCTAGGGACTCTCTTATTATTACACAGTTCATCCAGTCATTACAAAAGATGCCTTATTTTTTGCTGACCTTTTTTAAAGGTGTGCTTTCCAGGAGAGCTTTCTCAGAAACTACTCTGCCTTAAACTGAAGTCCTCAGACATTCTCTGTGGCTCCTACTGTCTAGAAACTGTGTCAGAATTCCTTAGCATAATTTTCTAAGCAATGTGACCTCAACTTGGCTTTCATGGTTTTGTTACTTGCCAGGTGATGTCTTTTTCCATATAGAAACCTCTTTTTAATTTTTCTGCCATTTATTAGTGATATATTCCTAATTTCTCAGTCCTTTGAACACATGTTCACTCTGCACTATAATATTCCTACCAGGCTGTACAAATATCTTTGCACTTCTGTTCAGTTATTTGGTAAAGGAATGAAGTTATGCCCACCTCTTCTGCTGGACTTTGAGTTCACTGACGCAAGAGCTATGTCTAACACAAAGTAGCCATTCACTCAGTGCTGAGGGAATGAATGAGTATAATTTTGAATCTGTCTTCTCACTTAACATCTATTTTCTCCTCAATCCCTGCTTGCATTCTCTGGCTATTAAAACAATTACCAGTAAAGTAATAAGATTCCATAGCCACTGAGACTTTTCTTTTCTGCAGATTGAAACACCTGTGGCCCAGCTCTTAAATGGCATTAATTAAAATACATCAACCATTTTGGCTGTGCCTTTGGGTTCCAGAATGTAATTGCTTATAATGAAACACTAGAGCCATAACTTGATGGTCTATAGGTTTCTCCACTATTTCTCTCCATGATAAAACATATAATGGTATATTTTGCATGTGACTGTCTGTATTTTATATGCGGCACATCAGTATTGTGTAAATTTTGTGAACAACTCCTATTATCTTTGAAACCACAAAAGCAACAGATATAATTATAGTCTGAAGAAGCTATAGTGTTTCTAATATACCCACAGTAGTGGTATTACAATGAGAACGTTCTGTTCGCCTGCAGCTTTGTGCTCAGGGACATCACAATTATACTCAATTTTAACAGAAACTTCTGTCCTTAAACAAAAACAGCTTGTTTGAGAGTCTCAGTGTTCTTTCTTCTGAATTCTTTGACTCTTCACTGAATAAAAATGGGAGAAGCGGTAAATATTGTGGCATAGCTTGATTCTTTGTTACTTCCAGGCTGGTTTTTACTGTCTCCCAGTAATAGGTATTCTACTTTGCTCCAATGGGGAATGACTACACATTATTTAAAACTTCTTTCTGTGCATCTGCTACTTGTCAACTCATGATCTTCTGATCCTTGAAGATTTGACAACCCTGTGATTTGCTGTAATGGAATTACTGAAAAGTTATCAACAAAGACATTGCAATGTAAGAATGCAAAGTTAAGTCCTTAGATGTTTGGAGGGAAATGAACTTCAAAAGGGAAGTAGTGGCTGCAAAGAAATACCTGAATCATACAATTTCTGGTGCAGCCCTGCATGTCTTTAATTTCGTCAACTGGGAGAGAGGATGTTTACATTGCCTTCCCTTCTCCTCTGCTGCGACTTATTTTTGCCTGTAGCTTACTCATTTATACTTCATCGAATACACCCCAGACTGGGAAAGTCAAATCAAAGGAATACTCTGCCTGGAATTAGAAAAACTGTGTTTCCTGACATTTTTGCCACTGACTGTGGCAGAAAGATTGGAACAATCTTTTCTGGGCTTTTATGTCTTTACCTATAAATTTTAAACTGTAGGTTAGAGCTGTGATCCTCAATTTGTGGTCTCTGGACCAGTCATATTAACAAGGTTTGAGAACTAGTTAAAAAAGTCAATTCTCAGGCCTCACTGAACACCACTGGTTCAGAAACTCATAGGCTGGAATCCAGCAATGTGAGTTTTAGTAAGCCCTGTAGGTGATTCTAATGCACGGTGAACTTTGAAAACCACTGGGTTAGATAAACGTGATAAAACTTCCAACCATAAACTTCCATGAATCTCTGTGAATTTAAGGGTAACTTAGGTCTAAATTGGATGTAAAGTAGGCATATTCTTCTGCTTCTAATTAAATGTAAAATTTGGATTCCAAACACAGATTTAGGAGCATATGTAAGAAAAAAAGAAAAAAGAATGTTGAACGTGTTACTCAAAAACATGTGAGTACTCTGAAACTGCTTTTGAATATAAGCATTTGTAAAATTTGCTTCCATTTGACACTGCAAAATGAACTTGGTATTTCTGTCATACATGTATCTTGATGAATATTTCCACTGAGTGATCACCATTGCTTAATGGTTGTGATTTCAGAAAACAATTTAAAATTATTCAGATTTATTGAATTCATTTCTCATATGTATGGAGGTTAACAGTTAATAATCTATTCTACCTAAGTGCACATATGGCTAAAACTTTTGTTATTGAATATTTGGGACTTTGGTCTTCTGTATAAGGAAATATCCTTGTTTTTAACTACTTCAGCATTTACGTAGCATAACAGTCTATTCTACTAATGTAGAATAGTCTTTGGTAGTGATTTTGATTTTCTAGGATTGGTATAATTATACCAACCAAAGCTTTATGCTTTCCAAGGTTGCTGAAGAAAGGAGTTGGAGAATCTTTTATTCTAAGTCTAAATAAGTTAATGAATATAAATATTCAACAGAGAATATAGAAAATAACTTTTAAAATAAAAATGCAACATTATAGTAAATTTATAAAGTAAAAATAAGAACTGGAGGATGGGAGTGGAGAATTATTTTATATTTTGCATTGATGAGCAAGATAGAATCTGAAGACTTTAGAGAGTGGCCAGATCTCTTCTTTTTTTTTATTTAAGATTTTATTTATTATCTCCAGAGAGATGGGAAGGGAAAGAGGCAGAGAGGGAGAGAAACATCCATGTATGGTTGCCTTTCACCTGCCTCCAGCTACGGACCTGGCTGGAAACCTCTTCTTCTTTTTAAGAGATTCCAAAGTTAACCCAAAGACAAATAAATGAGTATATGTTACACATAAGTTCACTTTTTATGACCTATTTTAAGAAGCACATGAAAAGTTAAATAAAATATTAATTGGTTTTATTTTTTCTTTGCAACTAAAAATGGCTGAGTCAAACTAAAGACATTAAGAACTATATTTGTAATACAAAATCAAGTGAAGTATAAAAGATATTTTGAGATGTTAGTCATTCAATGAGTATTTGTCAAACTCATACTATGTACTGGAAATAGTGATATTGCTTGAGCAATGGATACAATATCTACGCACCTTGTTTATTAGAGATTCGTAGTTAGAAAGAACAACATGAAAAAGTGATATGCAGCTCTTGCTGGTATGGCTCAGTGGATTGATTGCTGGCCTGTGAACAAAGGATCACAAGTTCAATTCCCAGTCAGGGCTGTGGGCCAGGTCCCCAGTTGGGGGCGCATGAGAGGCAACCACACATTTATGTTTCTCTCCCTTTCTTTCTCCCTCCCTTTCCCACTCTCTGAAAATAAATAAATAAATACAGTTTTTTAAATAAAGTGACATTCAAATTATAAAAAACAAAGTGCAATAAAATATACAGAGATGTGTAGGGACTACAGTCATAATGCATAATACAAACAAATGTAGGCTAGTCTGGGGATCAGGAAAGATGATATATGTTGTGGTATGTGTTATGTTAATGGTCACTCTGTTATTTGGAGAGTAGAAGGTTGGAGGCAAAGTAATGTGAAAATCCAGTTAGGAGGCCGTTCATTAGGGAAAGCTAGCTCCATAGTTGGCAGCCTTCAGAAGAGGCTCTCGGAGATCATCTGAGGCCTCTTTTCCACAGCTAGCACCAACTTGCCAGCCACATGAGTGAGCCACCTGGCAAGTGGATTATCCAGCCTCAGTCAAGCCTTCTGGTGATTGCAACCGGAGTCTTTGTTTTGAAATGCAACCTCATGAGAGACCTCAAGTTTGAACACCCATCTAAGTTGCTCCTGGCCCTGACTTACAAAAGTTTTGTTATGTAATAAATATTATTGTTTAAAGCTGTTAGGTTTTGGGGTAATTTATTATGTAGCAATAGATAAATAGTATAAGGGTAATTTTTGGAGATAACCCGAGGGTGCTGTTTACGATTGTTTCAGTAATGAGTACCTGGCTCATAGTCCAGTAACATCATGAAAGACAGAAGGTCATGATGTTATTGTCTTCCCATTGCATAGTTTCTTGGAATTGAGGTAAGACAAACCTACTGAGTGACAGGAAATATGAGGCAATGGAAGTGGGATTCTGAGTACAGAAGAAACATGGTCTTTGTGCAAAAATAGACCACTCAGGAATGTAGACAATCACCTTTGATAGGCATGACAGACTTGTAGACAACCTTGACCAGTACTGTAGAAGTCAGAAACCAAAGTTTCTTGAAGACTATAAAGTTTATATCAAAGCATTCCTGTTTATGTGCATCCTTTTTTGTTTCTACCATAAAATGTGATCACACTGATTTGCACAGAAACTGATTTGCTCTTCAAAGAAACTACAGGTTGCTGCTCAGTGACTTGTGTTATGCTAGGCTGGCTAACCATGGATTCTGGGTTGATTTGTTCTTGTATTTTGTACATTAATATTTCCTTTGTATCAAAGATAAACTTAAGCCCCAACCCCCACTACCCAAGTATTTTGAAGAAATAACTACTTGAACACCAGAAGAGAGCAACTGAGTTAAGTATGCATTCCTAAAGCAAATGCTTAGAAATTCAGAAGTAGTCCTAAAACTAGTCATTATTCCTGTGTTTTATAGCTCACAAAATTTTCCTGTATCTTTGAAATTTTATTTATTTATTTATTTAAAGTAGATATCTAAGAGAATGAAACTTAATCATATTTTATTAATACAATGTTGGCATAATGTTTCTATATATCAGACTTTTTCCAATATATAATTATGAAATGGCAAATAAAAATAAATATTCAAATTTTTTAGTTGAAACATTTTGAAAGAATGCTTTGCAATCAAAAGCAGTATTATACATAAGAAATATGCACACATCAAGCTCATATGTGTTATTTTTAAGTGGGCTAAGTTTGAAAGAAAGATAGAGTCATGGCTTGAGTAAGAATAGGGTAAGAGAGAGTATTCCAGGAAGGGAAATAACAGATGAAGTGTTTGGGAGGGGAGGCAGACAGAATGAGATACATACTAAGCTTAGCAAAGTAGAATTCTCTGACTGGAATATTGAGTGTGTGCTGAACAATCCCCTCTTGCTGAAATACCTTCTTGAACTTCAACTTGTCATATGAAGTTCTCTCCTTATACTCAGAATACATATATTCTTAGATGTTTCCCTGGTTTCCTGGGAAGAAGATGTAAAACCTTCTACCCTCCTTCCAAATATACTACTTCCTTTCTCTATGGAAACTCTTGCACTGATGCTGGGAGGCAGACTCAGAAAAGTTAGGTGAGAACCAAAGCAAGGGAGTTCCAAACAGTGAGAGCTGGAACAGAGCTGTCTAGGCACAGGGAGGTGCACCTGGAAACAGTATTAGTTTATCAGTGTGGAGGGGCCAATGAGAGAAAGGAAGATTTGTGGCCAAGATGAAATCACACAAGTGTCATATTTATTCCATACAAACTTTCAGTGTTTTCAAATAAAGGACTGCCTTCCAGTGTTTGAAACAATGAAAACCATGGATATTGCATATTGTTCTTGTTAGGTGTCTGTTTGGTTCAGTATCTTCTAATAAGGACAACTGAACAACAGAGTTAAATATGCACTTTTTAATTGTAAAAACAATGTATTCTCTTTGAAGAAAATTTGGAAGTACAGAAAAGTACAGAGAAGAAAGAAGAAGAAAAATCCACTACCCAAGAAAACCACACAATTTATTTGGTATATTTCTATCTTCCAGTCAACCTCCCCCCTTTTTTTCTATGCACTGTTGCTTAACACACACACATGCACACACACGATGTAATTTTGTATCTTTCTTTACTTAAAAAATTTAAAAAAAGAAGATTTTATTTATTATTTTTAGAGAAAGTAGGAAAGGGGGAAGAGGCAGAGAGGGAGAGAGACATCATTGTATGGTTGCCTTTCACCTGCCTCCAGCTACAGACCTGGCTGGAGACCTGGCTTGCAACCTGGTTATGTGCCCAGGCTGGGAATTGAACCTGCTACCTTTGGGTTCACAGGCCAGCACCTATTCACTGAGTCACCAGCCAGGGCTAAAAAATTTTAAATGAAGTGTGTGTATGTATGTCTTGTAATTACCACAAGAAATGACTAAGTTATATTTTTATTATGGGTGAAAATGTAGCCATTGGTTTCTTAACTGCCCCTCCCTGGATATTGAAGTTGGTTCGATATTCACTCTTACAAATAAAATTGCAATAAACTTCTTTGCATACTAAGTTATTTCTGGATTTAAGGATTTCTTAAAGGATAGACTTCTGGAAATGTGATTTCTTTGTCAAAAGATAGGAACGGCATGTATGTTACTATTTATGGTTATATGAACGTGAGCTTGATTCTTTGATGAAGTATATTTTCTCTTTACAATTAAAAAATTCTAAAACATAATTGCCAATGATACCTCAGACAAGGGTCTGATCTCCAAAATATATAAAGAACTAATGTGACTCATCATCAGGGAGACAGACAGCCCAATTAAAAAATGGGCAAAGGACCTGAATAGACAACTCATTGAGGAAGATATACAAAGGGCCCAGAGGCATATGAAAGAATGCTCAACATCACTAGTCATCAGAGAGATGCAAATTAAAACCGCAATAAGATACCACCTCACACCTGTCAGAATGGCAATCATCAGCAAATCAACAAACAACAAGTGTTGGCAAGGATGCGGGGCAAAGGGAACCCTCATACTTTGTTGGTGGGAATGTAGGCTGGTGCAGCCACTGTGGAAAACAGTATGGGGTTTCCTTAAAAAAACTAAAAATGGAACTGCCTTTTGATCCAGCAAGTCCACTACTTGGACTATACCCAAAGAATCCTGAAACACCAATTCATAAGAACCTATGCACACCTATGTTCATAGCGGCACTATTTACAATAGCCAAGTGCTGGAAACAGCCTAAGTGTCCATCAGTGGATGATTGGATCAAAAAACTTTGGTACATTTACACAATGGAATTCTATACAGCAGAAAGAAAGAAGGAACTTGTACCCTTTGCAACAACATGGATGGAACTGGAGAGTATTATGCTTAGTGAAATAAGCCAGTCAGTGAAGGACAAATATCATATGATCTCACCCATTACGGGACAATAATGAGCAAAAC
>PVIW01001835.1:0-261764 GCA_004026585.1 Noctilio leporinus | reverse complement strand
GGTAAGGAGAGGGGAGGAGGTAGGGGTAAGGAGAGGGGAGGAGGTAGGGGTAAGGAGAGGGGAGGAGAGACGCCAATAAATCCAGAGACCTGGTATGTTCCCTCCAGCAGGCCACTGTCTCCTTTAGTTTTAACCAAGTAACGTGTAAACTCTGTGCTGTATGTAAAACTCTATGTACCTCATAAACTATAGATTCTCCTAGGTACATCATTTCTTACAGTAAGATTTTGATAGTCTCAAAGAAAAAAGTTTTCTAGAAAATAAAGTTGTTTTGTTATCATGAACAGTAAAACCGATCACCCAAATATCCTTCCCTGCCCTGACCAACAAGCGCATGGAGAACGGAGACCGAAACATACGCGTGTATTTTCCAATGCGCTGTAACGGACAACCACCGAGCAGAAGGCTCTCTGCTAGGTGCTGGCCTTCAGGTAAAGGCTCTGGGGCAGTAGAGGACGGACCGAGAGGCCAGTGAGGGGGAGAAAGAACGCCGGCTCGAGGGGCTGAGGACTGAAAAGCAACCAAGAGGAACCCACGCAGAGTCAAGGCCTTCAAAAGAAGCAGGGTGTTCGCTCTTTCTTACCATAATTGAGAGGTGGACAGCCTTACACCTACACAGCTCTAATGCCTGTGGAATGCAAGAGTAAGCCCCTGCCCACGAGGCTGGTGTGCCAACCCCTTACTGATGCTTAAATGATTTTTAAAACACTACCTGACCCAAAAAAGCCAAAGGACCTTGATAAAGACGGTGGACGTGACTCTGGTTAGAGCACATGAAACACTGACTCAATGTAAAGGCCACCTCAATCTCTGACTCAATGAATTTACATGAAGTTGGTCATAGTCCTCTTCCCAGGTCATTTTTCCTTTTACCTTGGAAAGAAGCAAATAATGTTTCTTAAATAAATAAACAAGGAGGAGGAAGGGGAGCCAGAAGAGAGTAACATGAGGAGGCAAGCTAAGATCTCTTCAGGCTCTCTTAGTATCGGATACCATGCACACTTGGATAGAACAGCCCTGATTCATTAAAAAAGATTAAATTATGTTTCACCTCTTGTCTGCCTGCCTAATGGAGCAAGGAAGTGTGTGACATATTTTTAAAGAACTGAAACAAAAATAGTTCTGCTGTGAAAAGAAGCTGTTCTGGTAATTAAAGCCAAATAACCAGGGGGGAAATTTTCCAAATTATCCAAACATCCTATGTCCCTAACTTAGGACTCCTGGTGGGATAGCCCCATTCAAGATATTCCAACAAATGGCTCCGAATCCTCATTTTTATTTTATTTTATTTTTTTTACTGTTTTTTTTTTTCTTTTAATTTTATTGTTGTTGTATTACATGCATCCCTTTTTTGCTCCCCTCTGCGAATCCTCATTTTTAAAGAGATGAAGTAGCTGTTAACAAGGCTCATCTTGCAAGCCGGGTCTCCAGCCAGGTCTGTAGCTGGAGGCATGTGAAAAAAGGCAACCACACATTGATGTCTCTCTCCCTCTCTCTCTTCCCCTCTCTAAAAATAAAAATAATAAAACCTTAAAAAAAAAAAAGGCTCATCTCCACTGTGCTTCTAAATCAGTCAATGGAAACCTAATGGTGTTAAGAAAATCCGGTCCTAAAACAAAACCCTAACCACAACCCCTCAGGGCACATCCCCTAGCTGAATAGGATTCTGCAAATCAGCCAAACACACCCCAACCTAACTATAGCCTCCTTGAAAAAAAGAATTCTTCCTGTTTTTGCACATCGGCATATTAAATAAAGACATAAATTCAACACATTTAGCACCTGCACGGCACGGCCTATTAGATGCACAAGACGCAGACTTAGGAAACTTCTAACAGAACGAGCAGGCTGCTATTGAAGCAAAGGAGGACGGAAATCATACTCAGGGTTGCTTAGTGATTTCTCTATCCAAAACAGCATTCTCGAATATCCTGGACTACGGAACAAAAAATTAAAGTATTATTGCCTATTTCTCAGTTAAACTTTTTTAAAATTTAATTACAAAATAAGGTGTAAAATGTTTGTACCTTTGATTTTTAAAAGCCCAAAACAAAAGGCCTCCATAAATCCTATCACCCACATATAACCATTTTCCATTTTAACTTAAGTAAAAAGCGTTAAATAGTAGCCAGGGTAAGAAGTGTGGACCCTGAGAAAGAAGGTACCGGAAGGGCTGTTGGTGGCTAACTGGGCTCGAACCGAAAGGCCGAGCCTGGCAGCCATGTCTGCACAGGGGCCTCACAGCTGCACTGGAGGAGCTGCGCTAAGCTACTGCCCGCCCTGGGCTCCTGCCATCCGGGCCAGCCTCATAAAGGAGAGCCTGCAGTAGTACTGCAACCAACAGGACTGAGGCTTCCCTCTCTAATTGGAGCTGAGAAGCTATATCCCCATCAGTATCTTTCCCACTCAACCACAGGGGCTCCATCCTAACCCATCAGGAAAGTGCCTTCTGGACTAATCAAGCTGTGAAGATTTGGAGCCCTCACTTGCATGAGGACAGAAAGGTAGCCCCCATCCAGCTGAGGGAGTTCACTTGCTCTTCCCACTAAAAGGTGAAGGTGTATTCCCCAGACTGGAGCTGAAACGCTGAAGGCATCTCACCAAGCTCAGTGGGCAGAGCAGGGCCGAGTGGAGAACCTGAGCCCGTGGGGCGCCAGATTGCAGAAGGTGGGAGCTGTCCACCCAGAAAAGGGCCCAGCACTAGGGCCACCTTGCTCCAGGGCCACCTCCCACCGTGCTGTCCTCAGCCCTGCTGTAACACCATTGAGCTGATATGATGAATAAAGTTTCCTTCTCGACTGCACCTCACATGGGTGCTGAACTAAAAAAGCTTGAAAAGGTATACTGATATCACAGAAGTTATGTAAAAAGAAAGAAAGAACCATTTGTGAACTTTATAGAAAAACTACTACTACCTAAGACTGGAAGCAACTAAAAATTATTTTAAGATTATGATATAGTATTTTTTTAAAAAACCTTAATAGTTATTTATTCTATGCCTATTCATAGAAAATATCTTCATTTCACAAATACTGTGTCATTCCAATAAGAACATAGTAAATTTTCAACTTTACAATTGACCAAAGCATGGGAAACTTCACATAGGGAAAGTAACATCATTGTTGCATGCCTCACTTAAAAGCAAATCCCAGGTCAGATCCCATGAGGTCATCGGTGGTCCTATTCCAGAAACAATGCTTCAGCCCGATGGAAATGCCAGGGCAGGGCAAACCTTCTTACCCCCCATAATCACAGTGAGGCCCGCTCCCAGCGAGCCTGGACGGAACCACCCTTTTGTCCACAGAACCAGTCATTTTATCTGCTCTGTACAGCTACTTCATTTTTCCCTGTTGGCAGATTCCAAACTTAAAAGGAAGAATGTGTAAGAAGAAGGGATTCACTGGAACACAGTTTGTAATAGCAGAAAAAATGGAAAACCAGTGCCCATTTTTCTGCTAACGTAAAGCATAAGAGGGAGACGAGTTCAATAATGGAACACAATGGAGCGGGGAAAACTAACTCCGCAGCTCTGTATTTACCAGTGTTGTCCACAATAACTTGTTCCCTTACTAGAGGAAAGGGTGTTACTTCTTGTAAAGACGCAATACGAACGTATACACGGACATCTACGGTATGCAGATGTGAACTGTGACCCAACCTGGTTACCTTAGTCTTCTCCCGAATACGCACTAATTACCAGGAGCTGGTAGTGGCCACTCCTAGTGGGGGGAAGCAGGTAACAGGGAGATAGGGAGATATACTTCCCACTTGTACCACTCGTGTGCTTTTCAACTTTTGTACCTTAAGAAAGCATTACTTACTAATTTTTCTTCCATTTAGACTCTATTAACTAATCTGACCACTTCTGAAATTCCACATTATATATCTCATTATCTGGCGGGGGACTGAAAGTAACCAATCCAGATGGGGTTGGCCTAAGTCACAAGTCAATGTTAAAGTATTTCTACTACATGGAGAGAAGTTTCGCATATCTATTAACACTGTAAAATACTTTAAGCAGGGTTTCCTTTAAAACCTCACCGAATGCCATTATTCCGTAGCCATCTACACAAAGTAAAAACAGGTCCCTGAGCAGCTCGTACCAGGACAGGTTGGACTATACCAACTCCAAGGATCCCACTTAGCTGGGCATGCAGGCCTGCCCTCCAAGGCCCCAACAGGAGCTTTCCCTCCCAGAAAGGCTCTACTGTTCTACCTGAGAAATCAGAAACTTGAGAAAAACAAGGTAGTTGGGCCGGCATGGAAACAAGAAGAGGGTGACAACAAATGGCCTAGCCATGCTGATCAATGTGTAACCCTGGAGGGATTTTTGATCCTGTACAATGCTGGCCATCAAGCGGCATTATTTATGAGCTTGTGATGAAATGTGGTTGAATTACCAGGAACTGCTGCAAAGACAGGATGAATAAGGATATTTCTTTTCTTTTCCCTTTTTTTTTTTTAAAGATTTTATTCATTATTTTTAGAGAGGGGGGGAAGGGAAGGAGAAAGAAAGGGAGAAAAAAAACATCCATGTATGGTTGCCTTTCACCTGCCTCCAGCTGGGGACCTGGCCGGAGACCTGGCTTGCAACCTGGGTATGTACCTTGACTGAGGATGGAACCGATGACCCTTGTGTTTGCAGGCCGGCACCATCCCTTCAGCCACCTACCAGGGCTAATAAGGATTATTTCTTAGTCTCCTACTTAACACTAGCACTAACTATCATGTCCCCACACACCATTTGTCTGTCTCCTCCCTTTAAGGACAGCTGCCATGTATGACCCCTCTGCAGACTCCCAACAACAAGGACAGTAAAATGCAAAGGGGCACATCCCACCTTATTACACTTGTATTCCTCTTTCCACGGGGAAAGAAATGAGAATATGTGTGCAAAACACGCGGTGACCCAACAGCACTCTCCTTCCCCTCACCTGAACACTTTCCCTGTATTTTTCAGTTGTTTGTTGAGGCTTATACCCTACTATCTATGAGTTGAGTCTTTTTTTCCTTCAGCTGTCCCAATATCTAAGGAGCTAACATATTTTTCTCTAATTTGCTTTGGAATACTCAACTCTTACAGACTCAAACCTAGGAAATTACTTTCAGTTCTGAAGTTGTATCATTAGGTACTGATAAGTTCTTTAAAGCAGGAATCAGCAAATTTTCCCCTGTTGGACTATCGGTTAATAAATATTTGAGGCCTACGTTCCCTATTACATATTCGTTAAAAACATAAAAACCAGCCCTGGCTGGTGGCACAGTGGACAAGGCACCAGCCTGCGAACCCAAACCAAAGGTCGCTGGTTTGATTCCCAGCCAGGGCACATAACCAGGTTGCAAGCCAGGTCTCCAGCCAGCTCTGTGGCTGGAGGCAGGTGAAATGCAACCACACATTGATGTCTCTCTCTCCCTCTGCTTCTTTCCTTTCCCTTCTCTGAAAATAATAAATAAAATCTTTAAAAAAAAAAAAAACATCAAAACCATCATTAGTTGACAGGCTGCACAAAAATAGGCCTGGGCCTAACAGGCCGCCACAGTTTGCTAATCTCCATTCTAAAAGGTCACTTCACTTTTATCCAGTTTTGTTTCTGGTGATTTTTTTTCTCTTGAAACATATATTTAAATTATTTGATTTGCATATAATTAAATCAGAACCTTAACACTTGTTTCGTATTTCTACTTCTCCCTTTTACCAAGCACTCTCAATTTTAGAGGCAAATCCATACAAAGGAAGAAAAAACAAAAAGAAGCAAGTAACAAAAATAAATAAATAAGAATAAAGGAGTGGAAAAGCCTAAACACCTAAACAATTCAAAACAATGATGGAATGAATGAATCAAGAGGTACTTTATTGGAAGTGACATCTGAAAAAAATGTAAACTAAGTCTAGAAAGGAGTAACAAAACCTGATCTGGAATGAAAGTTTCAAATGAAAGTTCTAGAAAGACATGAGAGAACAAGTGGTCAGGCCAAGCCCGAGTATCTATTAGTCCAGGGGATCCCGTGCCTCCTCTCCAACCTGTTCTCCATGTCCATCCCACAGGCCCCGGGCATGCTGTCCTTGGAGGGCGGAAGTCTTCGGTCACTACATTTCCTAGCCTATCTCATCTCCCCCACTGCTGCCACAGACCATGCCCTGAATAACGGCCCTCAAGACAGCCCCTCCCACTTTAACCCTACAGGCACAAAATCGCGTCTGTGCGCGTCAGCCCAGTGGGCTAGGTCTGTACATCTGACACTAGGCCCACAGCCCATCTTCTCCCTCAGCACCTTCTCTACCGTTAGTGTGCCTAACACATGGATCAAAATGAAGTTTCCAAGGCTCCATCTTTCTCCCTGAGACCGACCCCCGCAGAGAACCCAAGAAACCTCACTTTACAAGTACCGCAAGTGGAAATGAACCACGTTGCTGGGGATCCACACTTTGAAAACTACGCCTTCGGAGGGTTTATGGCCTCTCCCTTTCCCTTACACAGCAAGGTCACTCCCCTGCCTGCTGGTCTCCTGTTCACCGTCCCAACCTCACTCTGAAATCAGAGGGTCCAATGGTTCAATCTGCACAGCTCTGTTCATGGACCTCCCTGTGTAACATGCAGTCCACACACCCGTCTCCAGCTGCTTCCTCTACCTGGGCTGCCCCACACTGCTCAGTGAGACCCCCTGTGCCAAGGCTGGGTTCAAACATCCCCTTCCAGGCACCCTTCCCTAGGCATCAGTTTCTTCTTCCTTCAAACTCCACCTTATTTTCTTTACATGTCTATCATCGCTTACCAAATTTTGCCCTGGATTGCTTTTGAGGGTCAGGGAGAAATGTTCACAGCTATGCCCTCCAGACTGCCCAAAACAGTACGTTAGAAAGGTTTTAAATTGCATTTATTAATCAAAAACCTACATGAATCTACACTGTGCTCTATTCAGATACATTTTAGAGAGTTCAAGTGTCAAACAACATCTATAGCAGGATTTGCAAACTGGCAGAAGAATCCGTTTTTGTTCTGTCTTGCTTGGTTTTTAGAAATGGAACCTGAATGCCAAAGGGCAGAGCACCGGGTTCAATGATCCCTCCTGGAGGAAGTCTTGGAGATTTGGACCCTACTCAGCTACCGAAGCAGAAACTCTGTAATGGGTGATGAGGGAAACTACCAGCACATATGAAGGACCTGAGACCCAGTGCAAGCCAACAGGAAGGTGAGAAAACCACATAGAAACAAACAAACAAAACAAAAACAGCAACAAGAGCACTTGAGAAAGGATGAGGGTGCCAACCGACAGGAAGTAATGATAAACATACAGGAGCAAGACCTCTACTGGAAACACTAAGAAGGAAAGAACAGTTTTCTTAAAAGTAATGAACTCGCACAGGAAAATAAAACCCAACAAGGCACTGTTCCATAAAAAGGTGTGTTAACCTTGAAATCTGAATGTGGGTTTTGTGGGGTGGGGAGGACCTCCTAGGGGGAAAAAAAATCATTAAAACAGATCAACCATCATCTCAACATGTGGCAAAAGCACTGTGCACATCCTTTGTCTACCTGCTGATTCGATGCAAGAATCCATCTCAAATTAAGAGAGGAGAGTGGAGTTCTTTCCGATCTGGTTCCGTAGGGTTCAGCTTTACACACCAGTGGAGAAACCAAGCTTCACCCCCAGCCTTCTAATCTCTTCCCCAGAAGGACCAAGAGACTTAATCCACAGCCCCCAAGGGTTCACAAATCCCTCTGCGCCCTGAGGAAGCACACGCGAGATTCATTATAACAAATGAGCTGCGTCTCACCTACACACTTGCAATATTCATCTCAGGCATTTGCAGCCTGCGCTCCACCGCAGCTGGCAACTTGCGAAGGGAGACAAACCCCAAGACGCCCCAGTAAACCCAAGGGACAGCCTTAAATCCTGCAGCAAGTTGTCTGATCACGGTGGGGTGGCTGGAAGAGGCGTTCAAGGCTAAGGCGGAAGCAACGTTCTTCAAGCCAAAATAGCCGCTGATCTGCCCAGCCTGGGACGACCTGGGGTAGCCAGCGAACCCGGGTTTACGCCCTGGAAAGGGCAGGCCCGGTGGACACCTGGTCTTAAAGGGCATCGCTAAATGGAGAAATCCCGAGCTGCAGCGGAGAACCGCCCCTTGACTCACAAGGCTTTGCCATCTTCACGCATCAAAGGAAACCGTGGTGAATCACCAGGTAAACGCAACAGGAAAGGTATGCAGGTTTGATTGCCCCAAAGAGGGGCGATCACAGGCTAAGCGGCAAAAAAAAAACCCCAAAGTTGTGGGAGCCGATGTCTCTCCGCACAGGAGTGTCCACACCCCCAAGCGCGCCCAGCTCCCCGCTCTCAACACCTGCACCGGGTCGGCCCCTCCTCTGCGCCCACACCCGCCCCCACCCGGAGGTCCCGGACCCCCGGCTGGAAAAGCCTCTCAACGCCCCTCCACGTGTCTATGGAAGAGCCCGTAACTGACTCCCCGGGCCCGCTCCCCTGTGGGGACCCCCGCTCTTTGGGGTCTTCGAGTTTCCTTCCCCGAAGTCCCGCAGAAACTCCCCCTTACCCCCCCACTGGCCCCCCTCCCAGCCTCAGCCCCCCCTTCCTTCCTCCAGGCCTTGACCTCAGGATACCCCCGATCTCCTTCCTACCCACCCGCCACCCCAACACTCCGTGTCCCTCGGCGGCGCTCCCGGACCCCGCCAACACCCCCACCTCGCACTCGGCGGTCTGGGGGGCTTCGCCGCCGCCACGCCCCCCGGCCCCGTCCAGGGAGACGCGGGACCCCGGCCCCGCCCGCCCCCGCGGGCGCCCTCGCTCACCCACACGAACAGGCTGTCGGAGAGCAGGTAGTGGGCCACGTCGCCCGCCCCCGGCCCCCGGGCCCCCGGCCAGGCCAGCGCGGCCGGGTCGGGCTGCAGCGGCGCCGTTACGGGCTCCGGCTCGCCGGGCCCGGGCCCGGCCTCGGCCTCGGGCTGGCTGAGGGCGCGGTAGGCGCTGATGACGGCGCCCAGCAGGGCCAGGCCGCTGAGGCCCGTGTAGGTGCGGAGGCTGGGCCAGGGGAAGCGCTCGAGGAAGAGCAGCGGCATGGCGGCGGCCTCCAGCCCCCAGGCCTCCCCGCGCTGCGGCCGGGCCCCTGCGGCGGCCTCGCGAACGGCGCCCACGGGCTCTGGCGTCGCCACCGCCGCTGCGCCGGGCTGCGCCGGGCCGCTCCTGGCCGCCTGCGCCGCTCCCGCTGCTGCCCCTGCCGGCGCGGAAGAGCCTCGGCGGGCTCGGGGCGGGCCGCCGCCTGCAGCAGGGAGCGGGCGGGACGGGCGCGAGGGCGCGGCCTCGGTCCCCCGCCCCCAGCGGCCCCGCCGCCGCCCGGCCGAAGGCCGCGGCCGCAGCCCCTGGGTCCCAGCGCCCAGCAGCATCCTCCGCCGGAGGCCCGGCATGGCCGGGCCGCGGACCCAACGGACGCCCGCCCGCAGCCCGGGCGCCGGGCGTCGCTCAGCTTCGACCGCTGCCCAGGCCGCGTGGCTGGTCCGCAGGACGCGGGGACCTGGGCACCCGGCGTCCAGCCGCCTCATCCCCACGCCCCTCCTTAGGCAGGTCACCCCTGAGCACCCCTGTGAGCCTGGCCGCTTCCCTGGTGGCCCAGATGGGAATAATAGGAAATGAGAGCGGTCCTAACCCCGACCCAAAGACTATGAACCGAATCTTAAATTGGTTGCAGTAAAAACCAAGTGTCTGTTTACTAATAACCTCGAGCGGTCTTAAAAAAAAAAAAAAGAACCAGATTTAGCAGAAGTAAAAATGTGTTTCCTCCTACAGCAGGTAGAGATGTGACATGGTGCTGCTACTTTGGAAAAACAGTCTCAGTTCCTAAAAGACAAAAGTTCGATGTAAGGGTGATGGTTTGATCTAGCAATTGCCCTGCTAGGAGTGGAGCCAAAGAAATGAGAACATGTATGGCTACTTAAAAAAACTTGTTCAGGTGTTGATAGCAGCAGTGTTGTAAGAATCAAAGGGTAGAAACAATCCTGATGTCCAAGGGATGACCCCATAAGTGGTCTAGTGGCGTTGATTTGGCCATAGAAACCAGTGCAGAACACAGGCTGCAACTTGGGCAAACCTTGAAAACACTTACGTGAAAGCAGCCCAGACAAAAGGCCTCATGTTGTGTGAGTCCATTTACGTGAAATGTCCAGAGTAGACAAATACATTTATAGGTGCAGAAAGTAGATTTAATGGTTGCTTAGGGGTGAGGGCATGAGGGCACGGAGCAAGCTAACATGGATTTCTTTTTTAAATGATTTTATTTATTATTTCCAGAGAGAAAGGAAGGGAGAGAGGCAGAGAGGGAGAGAAATATCAATGTATGGTTGCCTTTCACCTGCTTCACAGACCTGACTGGAGACCTGGCTTGCAACCTGGTTATGTGCCCTGGCTGGGGATTTGAATCAGCGACCTTTGCATTTGCAGGCTGATGCCTTAGCCACTGTCACTGTGCTACCGGTCAAGGCTGGATTTCTTTTTAAAGTGATGGAAATGTTCAAAAATTGTGGTGAGGGCTGGCACAACTCTGAATATACTACAAATCATTTCATCGCACAGTTTAAATAATGAGGTGCATTTTAATATGTGAATTACAGCTCAATAATTATCTGCCCCACCCTAGGAAAAGTGCTACCGAGCAGAAGTGTTACCTTGGGAGGTTTTTTTCCTCACTGTACTGCCCTAGTGCCTGGCCCACACACAGTAGGTGCTCAGCATTTGTTTAATCTTACAAACTTTCAAAAGGACTAAATTACCTTCAAGGCCTCCTTTATGCCTATTCTAATTCTAAACCTGTTCATTAGAAAACAACAGAAAAGATCTCTCAAGGTTACTGCCATCCACTCCAGAATTGTTGGCAACATCCCATTCAAGGGTCAGTGGTGGTCTGACAGTTCCACTTTCAGCAGGGAGCAGGGGCAGTGGTTACCATACACACGCACTTTTTAAAGATTTTATTATTTACAGAGTGGAAGGGAGATAGGCACAGAGGGAGAGACACATCCATTTGTGGTTGCCTTTCACCTGCCTCCAGCTACAGAGCGGGCTGGAGACCTGGCTTGCAACCTGATTATGTGCCCTGGCTGGGAATCGAACCAGTGACTTCTGGGTTCACAGGCCGGCGCCTTATCCACTGTGCCACCAGCCAGGGCCACACATACTTTTTTAACTTTTAATTTTATTCTGTTGTTGTTGTATTATTACATTTCTCCCATTTCCCCCCACTGGTCTCCCTTGCCCCACACTTCCCATTCCCCTCCCACAGCCAGTCCCACATGTTGTCCATGTCCATGGGTCATCCATGCTAGTTCCTTAACTAAACTGTTTCTCTTGTCTCTTTCTCCCCTTCCCCCTCCCCTCTGCTCACTGGAAATCTGTTCCTTGTTTCCATGCCTCTGGTTCTATTTTGCTTGTTTGTTTTGTTCATTAGTCTCCTGTATTGGGTGAGATCATATGGTCTTTATCTTTCACTGACTGGCTTATTTCACTAAGCATAATAAGATACATATGCGAGGTTTTTTTTTGTTTGTTTGTTTTTTTGTTCTTTTTTTTTCTTTTCTTTTCACATGCGTTTTTATGAGGCCTATGAGTATTAAGACTTCAGTTCTTTGGTTCTCTACCCACATCCATTTGATTAAAATGCCAAACTTTCAACTTATTAGTAAAATAAAGCTTTAATGAATTAATTTTTAAAAGATTTTACTTACTATTTTTCAGAGAGGGGAAGGTAAAGAGGAAGAGAGGGAAACATCAATGTATGGTTGCCTTTCACCTGCCTCCAGCTACAGACCTGGCTGGAGACCTGGCAACCTAGTTATGTTGCCCTGGCTGGGAGGCCTGCGCCTTATCCACTGTGCCATTAGCCCGGGCTTAAAGCTTTATTTTAAAGTGACAGAATTAGTCCGGGCAAACCACACCAAACTTGTCCTGTCATGCTGTTCATAGATCCACCATTATAATACCCCATAAATTTCTAGGCACTCTACTCCTTTGGAATTATATAGTCACTCCTTTCTAAGCTTAGAAAAACTTTAGACAACCAGTTTTCTGGAATAACTTTGTAAAGTGTTTAATAGCAACTCTACTTCTGGCTCTGGCTACGTAAGAACTATGGTGAAACTTTCAGAACTTTGCAATAACTTTATCAAGATTTGTTCAACTTTTGCTCAAAAAGTCTCATGGTTATAGTGTATTCACACATGTATTCTCCTATTTGGGGGGAACTGTTTCTACCTAAGATGCTGAAATTCGTTTACCAAGTACTATTAATACATAAGCAGCAAGCATGAAGTCACAGAACACCATGACTTCCAGGCAAGTTTGAGAAAAAAACTGCAGGAGTCAACCCTCTACAGATAAAGAAACGGAGTCCCCAGGGACATAAGGAGGGAGTTTTCACAGCTGTGTAACAACTTCTACACGCCCTTCAGGTTCCATCCCCAGCATGACCCCTTCCGGCTGCAGGGCACTGAAGGGCAGCAAACCCTCCGACCCACGACCCACGCAGTGGAGTGTGGGGCGGCCACCACTGGTGTCCCAGGCCCTCAGGCTGAGCTGCCTCCTGCCAGATGGCCCCAGGCCCTGGAACTGAAGAGAGCCCTGCAGGGTTCCTAATGGCACACTAGGACAGAGCAATGGCAGGTACACTCAGTCATTGTTTTATATTTTTTAATTGAAATGACAATAAAAAAAAAAAGTGACCAATTTAGTCCGACTTTTACTTTACAAATATAAAAATATAACCAAAACTTCAAACAATTTTTTATATATTTTCTATAAACTTATACGAGAAAACTTATTATGAGAAAAATTCTCCAAGCCGAACTACAAACGATGCCTATTCTCTAGGATGTGAACACAGTAACCAGAAGTTCAAGTTTATAAATGTAGCAATCTTTCCATCAACAGACCAGCATAATACATTTTCCCAATTCATCTCTAGTCATACAATATAACCAACCCATCACTAAAATACGAATTATAGCTTAAACTGGCTTAATCTAGACTTAGTCTATTTATTTCACAGAAACAAGCTTGGTAAGTATAAATGAGCTAATATTAAGATGTCTTTTATGGCTCAAGTGAAAATTACAATATTATGTTTCTCATCATGTATTTAAACAACAAAGGGAAAATGAAATGAGTCGGTTTAACCAAAATAAGAAGTGATAGAAAACAAGAATAATTATGGGAAGTAAAACGTTATGGTACAGAAACTGACTTGCATCACCTTAAAAAACCACTACAGCCTTTCCTGCCCGTTTCACGTACCCAGTGGCACACTCTCTGTAACAGCCACAGCGATGGGCGCACACTGTCCTCAACGCTGAACTAGTGAAAACATTAAGTTTGAGAGACTCCGGTGTGGAAAAGCGACCCCAAGCATTTCATCTCACGTGGCTAGGCAGGTACTTTAAAAAGTCATCAAAAACCTGAGCGCGTACAAGTCACATCATTAAAGATGAAGAGAATTTTAAACTGAGAATTTTAAATTTGCCAGCCTGCTGAATCCAGAGGACCTCTACCTCTCACTTCTAATTAATCTTGAGTGGGAAAACATGAATTAATTGGGTTATTTTTAGCTAAATCAAACGCTAACTTAATGGAACTCTTAAACATCCAAAGTAATAACTGAACCACACAATGCTAGTTACAGGGTAAGAAAATGATTAACATCCAGATCTGCTGTTAAAAGTACAAATTCATAGAATTATCATATGCCATTTTAAGATTTACCTACTTTCTAAAAAACCTCAAGTCCTCATCACTTAGGGAAAAAAATTCACTTTTCTTCAAAGGGATGTCAATGCTAACTAAATGATTTAAAACATTTGAGTAAAACACGTTTGGTTTTTTTCCCCTCATCTATTGAATATTTTCCAGTGCCATTTAGTAATTTTATACAAAATAAGCCCTACTTGGATTACTCAGGGAAAATAACACAGCAAATGTTGTAGTTATACAAAATAGCACTCTCATTTATAAACAAATCTGGAACATAGAAGGCAGTCAAAAATATGTCAGTTAATCGAGAGCCGATTTAAAAACTATTCGGTATTTAGTATGCAGAGAACTGGAATGCACAACTTAAGACTGTTAGTTCCTAGCGAGTGTGACAAGAACTTACTTATCAAAGGCCTTATTGTTAAATGGTGGTGCCTTGTACCCGCTTCTAATGCTGTAGGAATGCATCAGATTTGAAGTTCCCTATTTCCTTCAGAAACCAGAGCAAGAGTGTTGGGTTACAACTACAACTGGCCAGTTGGAAAACGGTTTTACAGATTTGTGTTTGCGTGCACATTCAAAACCAGCTCTTTCCTGCAAAGGTCAGTAAGCCAGCAGCAGGAGGCAAAGGTACTCTCTCCAAGCTCCCAGGGTAAAGCTCTTTCCCTTGAAAGCGGTCATCGAAAAAGAATTTCTAGGTCAAAGCTTAAGTTACAAAATGCATTAGTGACCTCAAATCACATGATTCTTCAAGTCCTTTACTGACATCTTTCCACCCAATTCAAACGGCAAGAGCTGCTGTGTTCTGATGGGTGGTTACTACAGCTTCTCACTTGGACTCCAGAAGCAATCACGGAAGGTGGGCTGGATCAAGCTCTCCAACCTAACCAGGGAGCTATCCAATAAAATTGTAATAAATTAGAAATACGCCAATGCAAACCAGAGGACAGGGCTTTCAGCCCTGCAGGGAGGAGGACTATCCACAGAACTGATGGCTGCTTCAAAGGAAACACTGGTCACTTTCAGTCCTGGAGTCTGGTGTTTACCGACTATCTGAGCAGGAGCACAGTTCCGGTACTTGATATGCAACTGTGTGAAAGTTTGATGGGACTTCAACCAAATGAACTTGGATGTTTATAAATAAAACTGCTCAGGCACTCTTAATCTGACTTTCCCAAGTCTAAACAGGGAAAAATACATGATACACCTTTCACACAACCCAATGCCTAGGAGAACAATCCTGTGATCAGAGCCATAAAGAACTAATCAGAAGTCCATGTCTGTTAAAAACTTAACTATACCAATCTCTTTTCTTTAAGTAGCTGTCTCTTACAAGATTTCCTTCACATTAAGCTCACAATCAACAAGTCTGTAACAATGCTGACCATTGTTTAAGCAGTGAAAGAGCCAGCCAATTCCTTTGCCCTAAGATTATTTTATTCCTTTAAATTTGATACTAATTTAGCAATAGTTTTACTTTTAAATCTGTTTCTTTCATAGGCTCATAACAATCTATCTGGTTATCCTCTCCTTGGATTTCAGATTATTCCCACATATTTTTGAAAAGGTTTTGTGTCCCTTGCTAAAATCAAATTTTCATCTCTATGAATAGAATTCCAGGTTAGTTGAAATAATTAATTCTGCAATCCAAGAGTTCAAAGCTTACCTGACCCACTTTTAGAAACTTGTTCACAAGTCACCATTTTACCATGACCCTAAGAATACCAAGACGCAAAATTCCCAATAGCACAAATAATTAATACCCCCATTATGTGAAGAAAAAATTCTGCATCAGTCCCTTTGCACACCACTCCCCGTGACTTTCCGGACCCAGTCCACTTTAATGCCTCCCATATAGCACAGGCCACCGCTTGTGAACTGCGGTCTGCCGGAGCCAACGGAGTGTACCAGGCAGTGACACACTGGCAGTTTTGCTGTAATACAACTCATCAGAGTAGAAAATGCAGTACAGGAGTTGCACCTTGGACTCATTTAAGCAAATCTAGTTCCCAAAAGCAACGGAAAATCTTCATCACAAGGATCTCCAACATGGTCTTGAAGAGCACCCCCGAGAATGGTGTCAAAGCAAGGGTCCCATAAACTCGACTGGCCTAGCCCTGCCTTTGTCTCTGAACATTCACCAGTCTAGGGGTGAGAAAGAAACAATCCTCACCTGTAAGAAGTTTTCAAGTTTAATGTGAAGTTAAAAAAAAAAACAAACAGAAGTCCACTTTCTTTAATGTACAAAAACGTGAGTAGAAACAAAGGCAAATTAAACATTATCACATGTTTACACCACTATCCAGTTCTTCATATCACTTGACTACTCAAACAAAGAAAGCAGGAGGCAATTGAGTGGTTGGGAAAGAGATAAAAAAAAAAACAAAAAAAGACTTTTCTACTATGTTTACTCTCCACTGTGTAGAGCTGTGCTCACAGGGACGGCTCCTTTTACTTCTCCACTGCAGGAATTCAGTTGTATATAAAGTTGAACCTGAATTTGAAGAAGAACAAGAGTTTTATTAAAAACAATATTATTTACGTAGTTTATACCTGAGATGATAAAGAAATTTATTTGGACACTTCTACCTTCCCTTGACATTTTTGGGCATTTTCTACACCAAGAAACAATATTCTCTCACCTGTTACAGCTCACGCATTAGATAACAGTGCTGTTGAACACTTACAATTTAAAAAAAAAAAAAAAAATCTAGCCCTGGCTGGTGGCACCAGCCTGCAAACCCAAGTCACTGGTTCAATTCCCAGCCAGGGCACAATAACCAGATTGCAAGCCAGGTCTCCAGGTCTCCAGCCAGGTCTGTAGCTGGAGGCAGGTGAAAGACAAACATATATTGATGTCTCTCTCCCTCTCTCTCTTACTCTCTCTATAAAAATAATAAATAAAATCTTTTAAAAAAGCCCTCAGTTTAATTACCCACTAATAAGTTCCCTTAGGAAAGGAAAAGTTTTTACACTTTATTGCATTCTGACCAGTCAGTACGCTTCCTGACCTGACAGATGGTGTTTAAATAAATACGTAGGATTTTTTAAATATTCCATTCTTCAACTTATAATCCATCAGCAGACCAAAGCAGAGGGGTAAAAGATGAAGTTTGATTAGTGTAACTAAAGGGAAAGACCAATTTCACTCAATTAGCTTCCACAGAAGGCAAAGTCACTGCTGGAATTACTTTTTTTTAAAATTTTATTTATTATTTCCAGGGAGAAAGAAAGGGAGAGAGGCAGAGAGGGAGAGAAACATCACTGTACAGTTGCCCTTCCCCTGCCTCCAGCTACGGACCTGGCCGGAGACCTGGCTTGCAACCTGGTTATGGGCCCTGACCGGGGAATTGAACCAGCCACCTTTGGGTTTACAGGCCGGCGCCTTATCCACTGTGCCACCAGCCAGGGCTGGAATTACTTTTAAACTAACTTTTATTAAGCACTTAAGCACTTACCAGGTGCCTGAAACTATTACAAGCAGTGTATATGTTATTTCACTTATTTCTCACATTCTATGAAGTGGGGACTACCATCCTCACGTACAGGTGAAAAAAGAGGCAAATAGGTATGACCAGTTAGTTGCCCTCTGCCAGAAACACTGAAGGTGGTGATCAAATCCTCACTGCACAGAATTTGTCCTTCCTGACCACCATGCTATCCTACGAATCCGAGCTATGGCTCTTAGGAGCTCAAGTCAGTATGAATCAACTTAAATTAATGCATTTCTCATCACACTGCCTTAAAATATATACCAGCCCTGGTTGGTGTGGCTCAGTGGATTGAACTCTGGGCCTGTGATCCAAAGGATCTCCAGTTTGATTCCCAGTCAGGGCACATGCCTAGGTTGTGAGCCAGGTCCCCAGTTGGGAGTGCGCAAGAGGCAAACACACATTGACGTTTCTCTCCCTCTCTTCCTTTCTCTAAAAATAAATAAATAGTGTGTGTGTATATATATATGTATGTAGGTACGTATGTATATCAAACTCCACGTAAAAATTCAGGACTTAATCCCACCCCATATGCCCAATTTGGACCTACAGTAAATTCCAGAAAGGAAAGAAAACATGTTACACCAAGAGTCAATCTCCACCTTTTTATGTAGATGATCCCTTCATATTTATTGTACATTACTGACTACTATTTAACCATCTCTTCTTTAAATGCAGACTTAAACTAAACTGGAATGATCAAAGCTGGGGAAGAACAATTATACAGATACCAGAATGCCATGCCATGTGTTAGGGCCTCTTTTAGTCAATCATGTTTCAGCTACAGCTTGCACATGACCAAAGGACCCACCTACTGTCCTAACTTCCTTAAATACCTAAATTCATGAACTATTCCTTCTCAAGTGGCTCAAGTATTTTAAATATGGCAGTTTAGATGAACCAACCCCAAATGTTCAATGCTGCATACCTGCTCAAAAGCTGAGGGAGACTAGAAATGATGGGTCCGTATCCTGGTGCGTTGTCGTACAATTCAAACAATGGCGCAGCTACCAGCTTGTAATTTTTAGGAACAGCAAACAAGGCTATAACAAAACAAAACAGTATTCACTTTCTTTAATTTCTTTCACAATCACGGCGTCCACTTCCCCCTTGTAAGGTAATCACCAATTTTACATTGGAGAAACATCTGGGGGAAAAGTAATTCTCATTACCATATTTTGGTTCGGTATTTTAAGCAACATTCATAGTAAGAACTTTGAAATAGACTCTCAAAGAGATCCAACCAAGAGCACCATTAAGTTCTCAAAATGCACAAGCCTAAAGCTGCTACTGAAAAAAAAATCAATTCATCTCTGTCCTACAATTTTCAGTTTATTCCAATGTGAAAATCGATACCAGCAGCTAAATAGTTATTAAAAAATAATATGGTACTTTAGGCTCTAGCTAAACTTAATTTTCCCCCAGTAGTATATGACTGGCACATCTATGAGAAAAACTAAGTACTCTGGATACACATGGTTACGTGCTTTTAATTTTACAGTAAGTCCAAAACTCAAGAAACCTGAAGAAAAAATAAACATAGGTATCCTTGAAATCACTCCACCATGTTTTTAGGTGGCTGCATTCAGAAACAAAACAACTTACCTTTCTCTTGAAGCTGAACCAAAAACAACTTCTTATGTTCCTTCGGTTTTGTAATATGCGCAGGAATATACGGATACTAAAATAACGAGAGAGAAGTATTTGGTGTCACCAAGACATCCCTTAGACCTCCATGCCTCTATTTATCAATGCTCCCATTTCAGACAGTAAGCCCAAGTACCATCCCTGTGAGACCATGTTCCTCATAACCCCAACATAATTTTATTTTAGCATATATCCTGTGGCTTTATTTCTTTACATGTTTATTCCCCAACACAATGCAAGCTGCTGAGAGAAGTAGGATCCTTTCTATTCTATTTACTAATAAAGAAATGTTTTAATAAATACAGAACAGTGAACTACTCAACCACTCAAGACAAACAGGTAGACACAGGACTTATTTACAGCCTGAGAAATTTACAACACAACCAAGTCTGATATTAAATAGTTTTTAGAAAGTTGGTTTTATTTTCTTTTTTGAAGCATTATTACAAAGTTCAATTCTCTACAGTCCTGTTGTGGGTAACAGATTGCAGGGCAGCTGTGCAGGAAGGGGTTGAAAAGCTCCCGCCCATGTTGCTGCTACCGCTCCACTTGCTTTTCGGCCCAAGGTGTTTCCAAAGCCCCAGAAAGTCACTCAGCCAATACCCAGGTTCAACATGAAAGAGCAAGGGAGTTACCATAACCCTCACCTAATCAGGGACACAGGTCCATGGCTTTCCACCCTGCCGATGACAGTTCTGAGGCACATTCCACACAATTCCTCCCAGTTACCTTCCCAGTTACCCTTGGCTGTGGTAAGATCAATTATTTCCTTTATTTGACTTCTACATCTTCTGGTCTCCCTTTCCCTGTATTCTGCTACTTCTCCGGATCGCCTCCCAAATACAATGTCTACTCTCAACTCTTTGTCTCTCTCTCTCCTTTGAATAAAGCCAAATCTTTGGAGGATATTAAGGAATTAACTCCTTATTCTGAAAACCAGTAGAAGAAAAGGAGTATCTATTCTTTTCTATGCAAACCACACTTGAGGGTAACCAAGTAGTCGATGACAGATGTTTCTCTTTGCTTAAGGATCCAATTCTAATGAATCTAAAGATCCAGGAAACTCCAAAGGTCTCTGGTTTGATTCCCCAGTCAGGGCACATAACCAGGTTGTAAGCCAGGTCTCCAGCAAGGTCCGTAGCTGGAGGCAGGTGAAAGGCAACCATATTGGTTTCTCTCTCTCTCTCTCTTTCTCTCTCTGTGCCTGTGCCTCTCCCCCTTCCCCTCTAAAAATAATAAAATACTGAAAAAAAAAAAAGACTAAAGATTCAAGAAACTATGATCAATGAGCTACTAACATTACAAAGGAGACAACCAGACACGATCAAACCACAATACCTCTAAAATGACCCTCAACGGTCCCTGTCTCCTGGGGTCCACACTTCAGTGTCATTCCGTCCACAATGTTCAATGCTGCGTGAGTTTGTGACCGACAGCACACAGAAGAATGACAGTATGTCACCACCTGTAGTACGTTATAACAGATGGCCAGTTCCTACTCGGGCACTCTTTCTGCCAACGTCTCTGTCTCTTGGGTCACACGCTTTGGGCGAAGCCACCAGTCTTACTAGGAGCTGCTTGTGGAGATGCTCTCATGGCCACTGAGAAAGGCCTTAGGTCAACAACCAGGAGGAACTAAGGGCTCAGCTAAGGAACACGTGTGTGCGCACAGGGTCAGATCCTTCTGCCTCAGTCCAGCCTTGAGATAACGCAATACCAGCTGACAACTTGCCCAAAACTCTACACGGGGCCATGAGCCAGAATCACCCAAATGCCTGACTCTGAGAAACTCAGATAACACATGTTTGCTGCTTTAGGCTGCTAAGTTCTGGGATAATATATTAGGAAACAATAAACAAACAATTTCCTACCTCTGACAAGCCTTGTACTCTCCTACAAAATTAAGCCCAAACCCAATCTATTGATCTAACTACCAATCTGCAGAACGTAGAGAAGAGCTACTCATTCGGTAACAGGGAATGTACTCAGCAACAGAAACACTGAGGACTTTAAAGAAATAGACTGTTTTCATTAACAAACTATAAGGGTAAAAAAGATGGGGAACTAATCTGTAGATGTAAAACAGACAGAAAAGACTATCCTCATTCATATAAAGACAAAATAACAATAAAATTTGAAACTATAAAGGACTACACGTTAAGAACTAAACTACAAACAGTGACTACATGTTTAAGGACGTTATGAATTTCTTATTTTTATTATAGCAATAATAGTACTGTGGTTTTTAAAAAATATATATCGTTCTTTTAGAAATGCACACTGGAATATTTATGACTGAAATTATGGTGAGAAGTTGCTTCTGACATGAGGGCAGGGGGAATGGGGTGGCAGTGGAGAGAGGGGACTGATGAAATGTGACAATGAGTTGCTCACTACTGAAGGTGAAGGACAGGTATAAGGGTGTATTTATTTTCACTATTTTGTTTACTTTTGTACATATTTGAGACTTGCCTTTGAAAGAAAAACATGCTTGGTTTTTTAATCCTTTATCTAAATTCAGGAGGGTAGAAAGGAAATTTCAAGTCAAATTCTACTATCGTCATTTCAAAGGCTGGGATTAAGTCAGTTCCCAACTTACCGGATGCCCAGCAAATGTAACTGAACACTGACCTGAGGAGGCTCAAAATTTGGTCTCCACCAGTTTCCAATGCAGTCATCGATGACCCAGTCCTGCAGGACCCCATCCTGACGGCCTAGTATCTGTCCGAAAGAAACAACACGGCCAGTAACAACGAAGCGTGCACCCTGACAACACCCTTCGGCAACAAGGAGAATTGCTTTTGGCAGCACCCCTAAGAGACGTGCTTTCCACATGGACAACAGAGCGTTTAGTGATGACAATTCCACTTCCTCACCTGTACAACTATCCCTTTTTTCAGAGGTTGGTAATTATTTCTTTTTGTTTCGTTCACTATCACTAATTCACCCCCGTTTTCCACAGAGGTTAAACTTCTTCTCAATTTAAACAGCAATTGTTCTATTAATTTCACTTTTCCTAAGAGATAACAGTTTTGAAGTCTCCATGTTGGAAATAACTTTATTTTACATGTGCACTTGATTTAGGGTGATTAAACAGAAAGTTCTAGGATAGAAGTGATGTTCCCTCAGTTTTATGAAGGAATGTTCCATGGTCTTTCAGATTCCAGTATTATTTCTGGGAAATCAACACCATTTCTGATCTTGATGCTTGTCTCTGCTCCCCACCCACTTTGGAAGCTTTGAAGATTTTCTCTTTATCCTCACTGATTTAAAAACTTCAAGACACTACGCCTTTGCACAAATCTTTTAACATTTGTAGTTCTTCTTAGTCTGAAAACGTAATGCTCTTTGAGTTTGGAAAATTTTCTTAAATTGTTCATTTGAAAATTCTTCCCTTTCCTCTGTTCTACTTATTTATACAGTTGACCCTTGAATAACACAGGTTTGAATTACGCAGGTCCACTAATATGTGGATTTTTTTCAATAAACACTATAAATGTATTTTCTCTTCTTTGTAATTTTTTTTCCTCCAGCTTATTTTATACGGGGATACAGTATACAATACATTTAACATACACAATAGGCAATACTCAACTGTTTTATGTAACCAACAAGGCTTCCGGTCAGCAGTAGGTTATTAGTTAAGTTTTAGAAGGAGTCAGAAGTGACATGTGGATTTTAAACTGGGCAAACAGCTGGCATCCTCTAACCCTCACGTGGTTCAATAGTTGACTATAGATTATATTGGTCATTCTAGAACGATCTACTAATTTTATCTTTTCTTACGTACGTTCTTAAATTTAATCTTTTAACTGTATTGAATTTTCCATTCTAATTTTTTAAAAGATTTTATTTATTTTTAGAGAGAAGGGAAAGGAGGGAGAAAGAGAGGAAGATCAGCATGTGGTTGCCTCTCATGCATCCCCATGGAAGACCTGGTCGGCGACCCAGGCATGTGCCCTGACCGAGAACCAAACCGGCAACCTCTGCGTGTCATCCTTGCACAGGGGCCATGCTAATCTTCTCTGTATCATTCAACATATGAGCTGCCGAAGTGAGTGCAGGAAGATGCTTTTTAATGGCATGCTGTTACATAAATGCAGTATCTCCTTTATTATATCAAAACTATTAACTGTGACTTTACTGATTG
Source organism: Noctilio leporinus (assembly GCA_004026585.1). Lineage (NCBI taxonomy): Eukaryota > Metazoa > Chordata > Mammalia > Chiroptera > Noctilionidae > Noctilio > Noctilio leporinus. The sequence goes on along the minus strand of PVIW01001835.1, from coordinate 238,733 downwards.
TTGAATTTTGTTTCTGTTGAGTTCCTTTTGCTTCTTTTGACCTTTTTCTTCTAAAAGCCTGGTGATACTTAGTTACCTGCTCACAAATAAGGGTAAAGCTGTAAGATGCTTAATGTCACCTCTGTGAACATGATGCTCAGACTACACTAATTCCCTGTTAGGTTCCCAAATGCCATCCACCTGGAGACTTAAGATTTCCTTCTTGTTCTGTTCCTTTCTCCAGAAGCAAAACCTCCAACCTTCAGCTTGGGGTCAAACTAGCTGTCAACAAACTACCAGCCCAGTAGGAGAATCCTGCAAGTCCCACTATTGAGGATGCGAACTTTCCCTTATTCTCTCCATCTCAACTTTTTCACAGCTCCATGTTTTGATTCAATCTCTACAGAAAAGCCATCACCCGCCAGACTTTGCCTAACTGTACAGGGTGGGGAAGACCATCTAGGTACGTAAATATATCCTACACAGACTGTCGATCAACCCTGCTTTCAATCCATATGTGGCCCCACATTCATAGGCCCCAGGCACTCCCATTCCTCAGCTCCTGCTGGGCTGTTTCTGTGTCAGCTATGATTTGTCTGTCTTCCAGCTTCCAAGAATTTTTTGTTATTGTCCCATCTTGTCCAGCTCTACTGGATTTATAGCTTTTTAAAACCCCTTTACCACCTTTTTAGTGGAGCTTTGAGAAGGAGCTAAGGCAAGCAGGTAGGTTAGATCTACCACATATAAATGGATATCCAAAAACAGCATAGTATTTAAAAGTTATAATGCGTCTAAAAGTTGCTAGAGCCCTGGCTGGTGGCACAGTGGATAAGGTGGCAACCTACAAACCCAAAAGTCGCTGGTTCGATTCCCAGCCAGGGCACATAACCAGGTCTCCAGCCAGGTCCGCAGCTGGAGGCAGGTGAAAGGCAACCACACATTGATCTCTCTCTCCCTCTCTGCCTCTCTCCCTTCCCCTCTCTCTAAAAATAGTAAGTAAAATCTTTAAAAAAAAAAAAGTTGCTAGAAAGACCAATAAGGTTGAAGTGGTAGAATTACAAGTCATTCTATTCTAGTTTTATTTCTACTTTTCTGTATTTGCCAAGATTTTTGCAAAGAATATGTACTATCTTTGTAATTCAAGGGGAGGGGCAGGTTGCATGCTAAAGAAAAGTATTTAATAACAAAACAACCTATAATCTCAAAAACCTTCAGATTCTTTGCATTTGGTTCCACAACTTCAGAGGCAGGCATGAGAATGACTTAAACAGCAGTACACTTGAAGCCCTGGCCAGGTAGCTCTGTTGGTTAGAGCGCCATCCCAATACACCAAGGATGCAGATTCAAGCTCCAGTTGGGATTCGTGAAAGAACCAACTAACAAATGGAACAAACTGATGTGCAAAAATGAAAACAGGTAAACAGCAGAAATCATTCTCTTGTCTAAATTCTAAAGCAGCCTACTATGGAACAAACTACCTGTATTCAAAGCTCCAGCTCCATGACATGTTAGCTGTATAACATCATGTAAGTTATCTGAATAACTCTGTATATCTCTCTGAGCCCTGGTACTCTTATCAGTAAAATTGAATTAATAATAATGCCTACTTCCTAGGACTGTTGTGATAACCAAAGGAATTACTGCATGTAAAACACTTAGTACTTAGTACAGTAGGTACCCAATAAATGTTGGCTTTTATTATCTATTAGCATTACATAAACATTTAAGAAAAATAAATTATTAAGTTCAACTTGCGGAAAATAAACACTGTACACACTAACACTATGAGATTGTTTTATTTACTGAAAAGTAAATATAAAGCTATCCTTTTCACAAGACATAAGAAGCCTAATTATCCAGTAACTTCATGGTATTAACGAGGGCAATAATAAAACCATCAAAATGGTTATATAGAAAAATACCTGTCAGGAATACTGGCCTACCTTGTGCACCAGAAACAAATATTTTTTGAAGTTATGTAGTTATATGCTTTTTGTGTTCTGTTGGTTTTGGCCTCTGTAGTAAATTCTGGGCTCAAAAATACCCTATGCATAAGTTAAGACCAAGCATAAAAAAAACAGTACCTATTTACTTCACAGATTAATTACCCATTAATTTAGAAGAAAACTTTTGTGAAATTTCTAGATCCAATGTTACCTTTTTCTATTTTAAAATAAATGTTTGTTAGAAATAGAATATTAAATGTGTTGATATTTTAATAAAAACATGCAGAACACTAAAAAAAAAGAAAAATACCTCTGTCATTAAGCGTTTTAGTCCTTCAACTTCATCTTCTCCTGGGTTTAGTTCACCACCAGGTCTGCATAAAAGTTAGTAATCTCAGCTTTCAATTCAATACAATTTTGGAAGAAGATAATAATAGTTATATCTGTCAAGTAACTAGATAATACATTATTTCAGTGTCACATGATGAGGCAATCAAAGGGAGAGGGAAAAAGATGCTAGAAATAGAAACCTGAATTCATGTTAATTCACCACAGACCAATAGTACCACAAACTCTAATTTTAAACAAACAAAACATGTACCATAATATAAACATTACATAATTGCTGACCACTAGTCCATCCTCTCTTTTTTCTGCAAGTGATCTAACATTAGTAAAGTGTAGAAATGTCCAGAGAGCAATGAACGACATTCTTTAAGTTTGACGAATGAGGCATTTTCCCAGAACTCCAGCCTAAATATTTGAGGCCTTTCTTTTGGTACAATCTGGTCAAATAGTTGTGAACTAAATGTATATCAAGAAATTCATGAGCTTAAATAGTAAACTAATTAATTGTCTACAAAAATATAAACCATTTTAAGAAGAGAAAACACTATTCATCCGAAGAAATAACACCAATTTTTTTAGCTCTGCTACAACGACAGCTAGTAACTGAACCTGGGACTAGCCCATGTACCAGGGCGCTTATCAGACCCAGTCAGTCACATCAGCGGTACATGGAAACACGCAGACTTCTAGTTAGGCAATAAAGGAGCACTGCCATGGAGAAAAATCACTTGTGATTTCTGGGGACCCCACACCAGCCACGTTGATTGAGATAAATGCCCACAGGCTGAGACTATACTCCCTCACTGCAGAACAGCAGTCCTATTAAAAGCTGCCTTGCTATTCATTTTCCAAGGACACTTACAGTTTGAAGAAAGTGGTTCCGAGCTGTAGCAGCAGCACATGGGGCAGCCGGTGCTCGTGGACGATCAAAACCCCTTCCACAGTCCTCCGCATTCCAATTTTATCAAACTCCTCTCTCATGCGTTGAAACCTGGCTGCAACAGAGCTGTCCTTCTCGTAGAGGGGCTCTTTTGTACCAAACGTGTAATTGGTAAGAGGGTACCTGTGATCCAAAGACAAACAGTACACACGAGAACTGGAGACCATAATTTAGCCTCCCGGACACCAACCACATTAACACACACCCCCTCCGTGGTACAAAAGTGTATATGCTGAACTCAGAGCCATCGGATTTGTCCAGTTACACAACTAGTTAATGAGACAGCAGAGACGAGAATCCAAGCCTTGGGACTCTAAAGCCAGAGGTTGTATTAGATCAGGCCTGTTACTCAGCTAGTGAATTTTCAAGCCTAGGTAACACTATCCCTGAGGCCCTTCAATGCTTAGAGAAGTGGTCACAGCTAGTATAACAAGGCCAAGCTGGCTGATGTCCCTTTGGGCTCCTCTGACTGCTAACCTACTCAGAAATCCCACTCCTGACAGGCACTAATGGCTTCTCTCTTTTTCTACAAACTGGGCCATCGCTTCCATCATCTCTCCTGTTTTCTGTTTCTCCCAGTCAACTATCCTGAGGCTTTTTTGATACCACAACCTTTTCCTCTTCAGATACACTTTACTTTCCTCTCTGAAACCTTGTTAGCCTTATTTTTAATTTTTATTTTTAAGATTTTATTATTTTCAGAGAGAAGGGCAGAGAAGGAGGAAGAAAGGGAGAGAAACTTCAATGTATGGTTGCCTTTCAACTGCCTCCAGCTACGGACCTGGCCTGCAACCTGGTTACGTGCCCTGACTGGGAATCAAACCAGTGATCTTTGGGTTCACAGGTCGGCACCAATCCACTGAGCCACCAGCCAGGTGACTTAGCCTTCTTTATTTATTTCATTCATTATCCTTATTCTTTCCTTCTCCTCATTCAACCTTCTGCCCACCATACTTAATCTGAATATACACTGCTACTCTATCAAGAATTCAAAATATGGCTCACAGTACTGAAGATAGTTTTCATGCCACTCAATAAAGATCAATTTTTTCCTTAAAAATAAGTTAAAATACCATATTTATATATTTATAACACATTATCACCTTTTAACCCCTTAATCCTTATAGTAAGAAGCCTCTGAGTAAGAATGCTTTGGGCACACTGCCTATCCCCAAGGTATCTAGCTATTTCATAAAACTACCTTGACCCAAGTCCAGAACTACTTAACTAATCCACTGTTCTTCTTGAAGGGGAACAAATCAAGGTTTGCAAAACTCAGAAAGTGAATTCCAGAAGCCAGACTCTAAGCATACAGGAAGCAGCTCTAACTGCACCACTTCCAGAGTGTTTTAAAGATTTTCGGAAGCACCTTCCCCAGTAATCCCAATGCCGAATCTAACACCACCGTTAGCAGCAGCAACCCCACACAGCACTATGTGTCAGGCAATTTTTTAAAATGCTTTAGCCCTGGCTGGCGGCTCAGTGAATAAGGTGCCGGCCTGCGAACCCAAAGGTTGCTGGTTCGATTCCCAGCCAGGGCACATAACCAGGCTGCAAGCCAGGTCTCCAGCCAGGTCTCCAGCCAGGTCCGTAGCTGGAGGCAGCTGTAAAGCAACCCTACATTGATGTTTCTCTCCCTTTCTTCCTCCCTCCCTGCCTTTCTCTCTGAAAATAATAAATGAAATCTTTTAAAAAAATAAATAAAAATGCTTTATATGTAAAAACATCCAGTTCTCACAAACTAAATTATAAAGAATTAAGAACAACGACGACACATTTCTTCTACAAGAGCCAGTCCCTCACATCAACAAGGAGGTACAATCAAGAGGAAATGTCATTCTCAGCTATGAATGAAGTCAGTGCCAGCGGAGCACCTGATATCATTTCCATCCCACTGGGAGCTTTATAAAACAGGGACTGCATCTTGCTTCCCCACCGCTGTCCACCCAGCATTAGGCTCAGTGCCTGGTGCAAAGTACTCATCTGTGCAGTGTTTTCCAAAGGAAAATATATTGAGGCAGAGAGGGCTTATTTTTCAATTTAGATCATTACTGACACATGAGTTTACAACATGATAATTACTTTTGAAAGCTGTATTTATATGAGAAAAAGAACTGTAAATCCATCAACCAATAACTTTCAATAAAGATGAAAAAAACATTTTTACCAAGTTAATTCTACAAAATGGCAAATTGATCTCATAATCAAGGCAAACAAAGGCAAACCTGTGAGTCCTAGTTCCCATGACTTCTAAAAGTAATCCAGAAGCTATGCTTTCAATTTTTTAAAAGGGGCACATCTGAGCCCTGGCTGGTGGCACAGTGATAAGGCACTGGCCTGAGAACCCAAAGGTCGCTGGTTCCATTCCCAGCCAGGGCACATAACCAGGTTGCAAGCCAGGTCTCCAGCCAGATCCATAACTGGAGGCAGGTGAAAGGCAACCATACATTGATGTCTCTCTCCCTCTCTGCCTCTCTCCCTTCCCCTCTCTCTAAAAAAATAATAAAATATTAAAAAATAAATAAAAATAAAAGGGGTACATCTGCCTTTCACACATCATTGGATTCTTACGACAATTTTAAAAAGTGATATAAAAAAATAAGTAAATGAATAAATTGTTAAAGTGATATAAAATTAAAATGTTGTTAGTAAAATAGCTGTTCACTTTCATATATATGCAACTACCTAATGATTTCAGATTTCATACACCCAACATTTTTGTTATCCAAATTTCCAAGCCAGCATGTGTTTTGCCAAACAAAGCAATAACCATCTTTTCCATTTCAAATCGCTTTTGAGGGGGAAAGTAATTTATTTAACTATAAAACAGAGAAAACACCTTAAGTGTCCTACAAGAACACCAGTATCATCAGTAAAGACTTGCATCTTTTAAACACAGACCAGAATTAAGTGATCATTTTCCTCGGTTAGGGCCAGCACCACGGTGCCTCAAAAGCTCTTAGGAACGACAGGATAAAAGACCATACCGATAATTTTTTTTTAAGATTTTATTTCATTATTCTCAGAAAGAGGGTAAGGGAGAGAGGTAGAGAGGGAGAGAAACATCAATGTATGGTTGTGTTTCACCTGCCTCCAGGCACAGACCTGACTGGAGACCTGGTTTGCAACCTGGTCATGTGCCCTGACTGGGGAATCGAACCCAGCACCTTTGGGTTCGCAGGCCGGCGCCTTATCCACTGTGCTACCAGCCAGGGTCCGATGATTTCTTGAGCAAGACACAGCCCAAATGCCAATCACCTGCCACACACAGCAAGGTTATATGTGGGCGTGAATTCGAAAGGCAATGGCTTTAGGTGCTTTAAGAAGGCTCGTAGCTATCAAAACGCAGCCACAAGGGGTGTCCTGGGGCTACATTACAGACCCCTCCACGGTCTGGAAGCCCAACCCTAACAGCAGCCCCATCTTCCGAGAGGGGTGGGGGTGGGGGCTGGATGCTCTTACTGAGAATTAGTACCTAAGACTTGGCAATGCATAGCGCAGGCCAGACTGCATGAAGCGCATGAATAAAATGATCATGAGTTGAAATGCAATATAGGAGTTAAGAGAAAACAAAACACAGCCAAACACAAAACCCAAGGCTACGCGTTCTAGCTAAATCTCGAAAGCTTACTGTTAGAAAGATAAGCACCAGACTTAGCGGTTCTGCCTGGGGAGGAGGCGGAAAGGCAGACTTCCAAGCAAGCTAGTGTCATCCCTAGGACTGAATCCAAGGGCATGGAAAGAAACCTTATTTCTGGAAAAGGAACATCCTCTCAAGTAGGGCTCAACCCCTTGGCGCTGCAGAGCAAGGCAGGGGCCCGTGGAAGCGGGCAAGGCCCGCACTCAAGAGCGGGAGTTCGGGTGGTGGGGAGGCTTGGAGCCTACGAGGGCCGGGGACGCGCCGGGAGAAGGCCGGAGCTTTGCCGCGCTCGTTAGAAGACTCAGCCGGTGAACGCAGAGCGGGAAGACCAGGCCGCACTTACAGGTTGATGGTGCGCTCCAAGGTGAGGGGCTTGGTCTGCTGGATGTACTTGTTGCCAAACTGGTTGACGCCCCGGGGCCACCCGGTCTGCGAACGATTGGGCGGCACGACGGACATGCTGGCGAGCACTGGTGGCGAACGGAAAGGAAGCGAGGCAGGGCGACTTTCCCCGTGCGGGCAGCGGTTATCTGCGTCCCACTCAGCAGCCGCCGCCCGCCATTAACATGGGAGGGCAGCGGGAGGCGTACGCACGCCGGAAGTGCATCCAGAACCTCTGGCGGCAGGAAGAGGCCAGTCAGGTCAAGCACCATTGGACTGGTCACTGGTGGGATGGTCGCAATATCTGGAGCACCCATTGGTCAATCAGGTATGGGTTCCGCCCCCTTTTAGTTCGCACTTCCTATTGGATGGCGCTGGGGAAGAGTGCATTCTGGGAATGGTAGTTTCCGTAGGAAAATAGGGGCTGGATCAGCGTGGCGTGGGTCTGTAGCTTTAGGGAAGATGAACGAGAAACGGGCTGCTGACCCCAACCCGGGCCGGGCCGGGAAAAGGAGGAAGAAGGAGGTGATGATGGAGTTTTCGGGTGCTATCGCGGAAGAAACCTTGAAAAAGCAGGTGGCTGAGGCCTGGAGCCGCAGGACGCCATTCAGTCACGGTAACCTGCTGTTGTGGAGGCGATCCGCCGCGCGGAAACCTTCAGCTACCCTCCCCGCCCCAGAGCAGAAAGTGTAGTTTTGTGCTGTCACCTGTACTCAGCTTGAGGCCTAATACTTTAAGCCTTGTATCTTTTAAAAAGTAATCCTGCATGAGTAAAGAAAAAAGGAAAGACTTACCATTCTTCCCCCAAATCTTAGACTTGAGGTGCTAAGTTCCTGAAAATTCATGATCATCCCCTTTTGTACACTGTGTACTGGGCTACTCGGGGGCCAAAAAAGCCACAATGCTTCCTTTCCCGCAGAGGCCATTGTCATGGACATGGACCCCTATCTGCACTGCGTGATCCCAAACTTCATCTCCAGCCAGAACTTCTTGGAAGGGCTTCAGAAGGAACTTCTGAACTTGGACTTCCATGAAAAGTATAATGATTTATATAAGTTCCAGCAGGTATTTATGCCCCTTTCCATTCGCTTCGTTCTTCCACTTCAGAAGTTTAGTATTTGTAAAAATCAGTTCAGCGCCTCTAGACGTGAGGTTTTCCAGTAGGTTTGTTTACCTTGGCGGGTCCTTGCCTTGCTATTAGTAAAAGCATTTGTTCGCTCTAATGTAAGCTTACTGAACGTTAACTATGTGTTAAGTGCTATGATCATTATACGGGAGTCTGCCAGTTCTTGCCCTGTAGGACTTTAAAACATCAAACAATAGAGATGATACTGATGGTGACAGTCAAGAAATATGGTAAGCCACCAGACAAGTACATTATAAACAGGGGCCAAGTGCATTTTGCAGAGTGGTATATTGAAGAGAGCTGTGCGTTGGGAGATCATTTAAATTTTTGAGTTCATGGCTTTGTTTAGGTGGCTTGATCTGGTGCAGTATGCGGTCCATTTAGTCCGCCCTACATGGCACTTTCAAGTGGTTAAAATGATAATCTTGTTACAGGAATTTTATGTCAGTTTGAAAACATGGAAGTGGGATCGTGTTATGCCTTTGCTCAAAAACGCCAATGGTTCCTGGTGTTAAGTAAAACCCGGAGTGCTTAGAATGGCCCTACAGTCCCCATCGCCTCTTGGCCTGTCCCCTGCTGCCCTCCCCTGCACTCTGACCACACAGCCTTCTCCGATTTCCCGAATAGGCTGGGCAGGCATCACCTCGGGATCTGGAATCCTCCTCTTTGCCTAGATAGTCCTTCATCCTACTTCGCAACCTCCTTCAAGTCTCCGCTTCACTTCAGTGAAGTCCAACCCGGCCAACTTATTTCTAATGGCAAAGGTGACCCCATGTGCAGCCTGTCTAACCCCTCTGACCCTGCTGTGTCTTTCCTGTGTGTTTATCACCTTCTTTTAATGTAATAGCTGACTTCTTATGTTTATTGTCTGTCTCCCTCAACAAGAATATAAGCACCACTGTAATTACTTGTTAAGTGTTTGTTGAATGAATAAAACCCAGAGAGGCTGAGTCACTGGCTGGAGTCACAGACCTGCCAGGAGAGCTGTGCATCCCACCAGGCAGTTTGGCTGCAGAGGCCGGGCTTCTGGGGCGCAGTGCCAGACCACCAGAGTGCTCACCATCCTCCTGGGTGTGTGTCTCAGACGTGAAGGAACTGCTTTTCTCTCTTTTCATGACCAAGTCTGATGATTTGAAGAAGAGAAGAGAGCCTCACATCTGTGCTATAAGGTAAACAAGTAATCATACTGGTTGAGGGCCTAAAATGTGCCAGGCTGAACAGTAAATGCTTTAAATGGCATGTCGTACAATCCCTGTTGACATGGTTCACCTATTTTGTAAAGGAGGAGAGAGACTCGGAGAAATTCAGTGACTTCTTCAAGGCCACCTGGATAAAAATCGTGGGTGCTCAGAGACAGAACCCAGTCTGTCTGATCCCAGGGCCCAAATTCTCAGTGATAAAATGTTCAGCTGCGTTAGTCATCAAGGAAACAAACTGACACGGGCACCATTGTTCATGTTAGGTTGGCAGATATTCAAAACAAAAATTCCAGTGTTGACAGAAGTATAGATACCTTTATACACTGCGGCCATTTTTCTTAGAAGATGGTGTTGAAATGTATTTCAAAACCCTTAAAATTGGGTTTAGCTTTTTGTAGCGTAATTCCACTTATAAGAATTTATCCTGCCCTGGCTGGTAGCACAGTGGATAAGGTGCCAGCTTGCGAACCCAAAGGTCGCAGGTTCGATTCCCCAGCCAGGGCACATAACCAGGTTGCAAACCAGGTCTCCAGTCAGGTCTGTGGCTGGAGGCAGGTGAAACGCAACCATGCATTGATGTCCCTCTCCCTCTCTGCCTCTCTCCCTTCCCCTCTTTCTAAAAATAATGAAATAAAATCTTTTTAAAAATTTGAAAAAAAAAAAAAGAATTTATCTTAAGGAAAGAACTCAGGATGTGCTTTGAGAACATTAGCCTTAAACTATGCTAGTTTAAAATGAGGAACACTCTTAGGACTGGATCTCTTGAATAAACCACAACCTCCAGGAAAACATAGAGGTGGCATATACCCGAATGTAGCCCACTCTATGGCATAACAAGGTCTCTTGTTTGCATTTCTAGGAAGCTTCTATTTGAAGATTTCCGGGCTTGGCTTGCGGACATTTCCAAGATTGACCTGGAATCAACCATCGACATGTCGTGTGCTAAATATGAATTCTCAGGTTTGTACGATATAAAGGCTCGAACTAAACACGGGTGAAAAGATGGTGTCAGCATATCAAAATCCCGCACTGTGTCCCTGTGTAGCATTAGGGTCTTAACAAGAAGGATCTGACCAGCCCATGTACAGAAATGCCCATCGCATTGGAAGGTACAAGGCCGCACTTCTCTTTGGGAGCATGATAAAAGCTGTTGGCTATATTTTCAGAAGAATGTTGATAATGCACATACGTGCCAACTTGCCGTGTAACATCGAGAAATTCAGAGGTGATATGTAAACTCTCCTCTTAGACTTCTTAGGGAACAAATGTCTTCCTCAGTGTTAGTTTTTTTTTTCTTTTGAAGGTAATAAGTGAATACACTCTTAAGGAAGAAAATTGAAACAATACAGAAATATATGGTGTAAACCCCTTCAACTGCTCCTTACCGCCCCCCTTTCTCTTCTGAGGCATCAGTTGTCACCAGTTAGGAGTGCATCCTCCCAGTTCCCTTTCTGAGCACATACGTGTCTTTTGGAAAGCATGTTTGGGTGTTTGGCCTGGAAGGAAAAGTATGTTATGTTTTGTTTTGTTTTATTTTGGGTTTAACTCCTACCCTAGGAGTTTAACTTGGTGATAACTTTTTGAGAATAACTTAGCGACACACATGAAGAGTCCCATCATAGGCTCTTCTTTAACTTTATTTTTAATCTTTAATTTGAAGGAATTTCAAACTTACAGAGAAGTAGCACACTTGAAAGTAGGTTACGATTGTAATGGTCTATAACCCTGAATAACTTCAGTAATTCATACAACAAAGACCTTCTCCTACATGATAGTCATAAACCATCAAAATCTGAAAACTAAGATGAATTCCCATCTCACCCACAGGCCCCATTTGGTTCCATTGTTTGGTCTTTGACAGCAAAGGATGCAGTCTAAGGCAGCACATTGCACATGCCTGTCCCGTCTCTTGAGTGTCCCCTGATCTAGAGCAGCTCAGTCCCCCTGGCCTGCATGATCCTGAGGCTGCTGAAGATAAATACATTTGTGCAAATTTCTATATCTGTATGTATCTAGGTACCTAGATGAATATCTACGTAAATGTACATGTACGTGGGAAACTGAATTCACATTGGTTCCTCCAGTTTAATTCAACACCGAAGGGTTCATTCTAGAGTTCTCCTTTTCCCCATTTGTAATTCCCTTTGACAGTGAGACGCCTGGGCTCCATTAGCTTCAGTGTATTACATCACTTCCATATGTGAGCAGCTGTGCTCACCTCCGCTGCATTCCCTCCTCTCCCACCCTGCACATCCCCTGCCTTGCTCAGCCCCACCTATGGGTTTTAGAAGTTTTCACTCAAAAGTTAATGGGAGCAAATACAACAAGATCTTTGTGCAATAATGTCCATTAAAACATTCTTAATAGACAAAAATTGGGAATAACATAGGTGACTGATTAAAGGGGGAGGGAGGTAATTCATACCCCATATAGTAGAATGAATATGCAGCCATGTAATAATAACTTAAAAAGTAGGCCACGAAGCCCAGACTTCGCACAGTGGATAAGGTGCCGAACCCAAAGGTCGCAGGTTTGATTCCCAGCCTGGGCACATAACCAGGTTGCAAGCCAGGTCTGTGGCTGGAGGCAGGTGAAAGGCAGCCATACATTGATGTTTCATCCTCTGCCTCTTTCCCTTCCCCTCTCTCTGAAAATAATAAATAAAAATCTTTAAAGAAAAAAAGATTAAAAAAAAAAAGTAGGCCACGAAACCTCCACTGGAGGATACCCTTTTTTTTTTTTTTCCCCAAAAACAAATACACATATATAGAACAAGTATCAGGATAAATAGGTTAAAGTGTTAATGATCATTCCTGGGTCTGACTACGTACATGCTCATCAGGGTTCGTAGAGTTGACATTTTTATTTCTATAATCACACCAGAGGAGAAATCGGTGTCATTTTTAAGGCTGGAGGAGCCGACAGGACCGGTGAGCGTCAGGTGGACTGACGTAGGTGCAGGGCCCGGCCCCAGCTGCTCCCCTTCTGCTCAGGGGCCTGACACTGTGCCTTCCACCTGCAGACGCCCTGCTGTGCCATGATGACGAGCTGGAGGGGCGCCGGATCGCCTTCATTCTCTACCTGGTCCCTCCCTGGGACAGGAGCTTGGGGGGCACCCTGGACTTGTACAACGTTGATGGTAAGACACAGGCTCATCATCGCCCGCAGCCACTTCCCGGTCCTTACGCTCAACCTCTATGCTCCTCCAAGGAGCCTGGAGCCATGCACCGCAGTGACCCCTGCTGCGGGAGGGTTAACACCAGCCGACAGCCGTCCGGTGGTATTGGAGGCAGACGGTTCTCCGGAGACGAGTTAGAGTTGGCTTCCGACGAGGGGCAGTCCGACCTGGCTTCCGAATACAGACTGTGGACGGGCACTGGAGAGCATATGCAGCTCCCCGTGCTGTAACTGCCAGAAAAGCCCATTCGACAGGAAGTCGGGGTTTTTTATTGTAATGACTGACCCCAGATGTTGACTCCCAGAAACTTTCAGCCCTCATCCAATAATGGCTGATTTCCGGGAAGACGGGTAACACCTAGCAGAGCTGGCAGGTGTGAGTGAAACAGCTGGCAGGGGTGATATTTGGGGATCTAAGGGTACATCTGGATACCCTTAGAAATCTGAGGGTTGTCCAGGTAAAACAGGGTGGCCTGGCGGGGGTAAAGGATAATGAAGTCGTATTTATGGACGTGTTCTCTTCTGGTGCAGAACACTTTCAGCCGAAGCAGATCGTCAAGTCTCTTACTCCTTCATGGAACACACTGGTTTTCTTCGAAGTGTCCCCAGTGTCCTTTCACCAGGTACAGACTGTAAGCCACAAATATGTAGAGCACCAAGGATCGTGCCTTCCAGTCACCTGTTATCTAAATGTGACAGCTTCCCGTTGGACTTCCCTGGCCACATTGTAGTCACACCTAACATGAAGGATTCCAAAGTTGGTGTGCCTTGGCAGGTACTCTTCCTGATTCTTAGCATTGCTGTACCGACGGTCTTGTCCTTTCAGGTGTCTGAAGTCCTGTCTGAAGAAAAGTCACGTCTGTCCATAAGTGGCTGGTTTCACGGTCCCTCCCTGACCAGGCCCCCCACCTACTTGGAACCGCTTGTACCTCGGAGCCCTCACATCCCGCAAGATGTAAGGTTAAGTCTCGCTGCCGGGTTCTTGTCTCAACTGCTTAACTGTGGGTTTGCAAGTGGCTATTCCTGATAACGAAGCTAGACTTGGCGCTGGCCCTTCCACTGTCCTTAGCTCCCCTGTGGACAGTGCCCTTCTCAGGGGAGCTTTGCAGCACTTTGTTTAGCAAAGAGGGGGTTGTAAATTGAGGATTTGTATGCAGTGTGTTACTATTGCGAAACAACGTAAGAACAAAAGAATTGGAGTTACTAACTCATCTTTTGTGTCTTCTGCTTCTTTGTAAGCACGAAATTTTGTACGAGTGGATCAACCCTACCTACCTGGACATGGATCACCAAATTCAAATTCAAGAAGAGTTTGAAGAACAGTCTGAGATTCTTCTAAAGGATTTCCTTAAGGTGGGCCCACACACCCTGACCGACGTGTCTTGTTTCACCTGGAGTCTTGCTTCTTGGGTGGGTGAATAGGCACCACCAAGAGAGATTCTCTTCCTGGTTAGAATGTTTATGTCATCCTCTGCTTCAAATAAAATGTAGAAATGACGTTAACACATAGCTGGTATCAACTGGGTACTTACCCAAGAGTCCCTCGGGTATTCACCAGTTCTGTAGAATCTTAATGGTACACACGCACACTTCTATACTGAGAGGCAATTGTGAGTAGTTCCCATTCCATTCATTTGATGACTCTGGGGCATACAATTAATTACCTTTAGTGACAGACAGAGTGCTAATTGATCAGCACCTATTGATGAATGATGGTAATGAGGCAGCTCAAGCTAGATCTGAAGTTAGAGAGACCTTAGGTTCCTGTCCATGTCAAGGAGTTTTGCAAGAGCCAGTGTGGTGCTTTGCAGTTGAACCGGAGTCCCGCGAAATCACAGTCCCAAGAGCCCTTTTTGCATGGGAAAAAGGTTGAGAGACAATGTCTCTCGGATTTCATAGCTGACATTAACATGTCAAGGAATTTCAGAAGCGTTATAGAAAGTACACTTGCTTAACCCTACTTAATGCAGCCGAACTAAAACCATGCTTCAGGATCCTTTCCACTTAGAGCTGATAGGCCTGCTGTTTTCAGAACACTCTCTGGGAAATTCTTTGCACTAAACAAGTACATAGAAGGCCTCCTGGGGAGAATATTTCTGTAGGTTAATCAGCTTCTTGTATTGAACTTGACATTTTAATTGTACAACGTTAATTAAGTGAAGGGAATGCGCGGGGGACCTAGATAATTCATGTGATAACAGATTTTCATTGTAATGACAGGGACTGTTTTGCAGTGTCATTTTCCCCTCACATCTTAGGCATTAAAGCGTATTCTGAGCCTCATTTTTATAAACGAATTTGAGAAGTTGAGCAGTTTGACATAAGATCGACAACTACTTAAGGAGGTGGCCCAAATTGACACTGGGGTCCCTTGGCTAAAACATGCCGACGATTTATCGTGTCTTTGTCGGGCGTCGCTGTGCAGGACCAGGGAATGCTGTGGCAGAGAAGAGAGCATCCACTGACCCCCACAGAAAGCAGCCGGATGATGCTGCAGGGCCGCTGCACCTGCAAGACCAGGGCAGGGTCGCAGGGAGATTGGCTAACCCCTTCTTTACTTGTTCATTTTCCAGCCTGAGAAATTTGCGGAGGTCTGTGAGGCTTTGGAGAAAGGAAGCGTGGAGTGGAGCAGCCGTGGTCCCCCTAACAAAAGGTAGAACCCGTCATCCAACACATTTGCCTCTACGTTTGTCACCTGCCTTTCTCTGCAAGACTCACCTCCAGTAATAGGACATTCTCCCCAGGGGCGCATAGTTCCCAGGGTCATCCAGTAGCGGCCCGGACAGAATCTCACTGTGGTAACAACTCACGCTTTAGTAAGCCGTGCGCTGCACCAGGGGGAGAGGCGCGAAGCTAACAGTCAGCGTAGTTCCCTGAGCGACTCTACCCCGACGGCGCTGATGGGACCTGCCTTGCCCTTCGCAGGTGTTACGAGAAGGCGGAGGAGAGCACGCTCCCCGACATCCTGAGGGGCTGCATGACGTTGCTGCGCTCCGAGGCCCTGTTCCTGCTGCTGTCCAACTTCACCGGCCTCCGGCTTCACTTCTTGGCCCCTTCAGAAGAAGATGGCATGGAGGACCTGAAAGAGGGAGGGGCTGTCCCTGTTGCAGAAAGCACCGAAGAAGGGACAAGTTGTAGCTCTTCGGAGCCACAGAGCAACGAGGCGGCCGTCAGCGGCCGCTGCCAGCAGAGCGGTGGACAGACGGACCCAGAGCCAGAGGAAGACGAGGCCAAGAAAGGTGAGCTGTCGTTGCGGCCGGCCCTGGTTTCTGTTCCTCATTCACCGTTCCTCACTTACTCAGCAAACGTTTCTGCAGCCTCTGGGGATGCCAGGCCCTGTTTCAGGAGCTGGAGAACAAAACAGGCAAGGGCTCTATTGTCCTTGAGCTGACACTCCAAAAGGAGAAGGCGGAGATGCAATGTGTGCACCAACTTCTGTGAAATGTCAAATAAGGACACATGCTACACAGGTCACTATTAACAGGGCCATCGGTGGAGGAATGGCTGCATGGCCTCTTAGGGGAATGGGCAGCCTGGAAAGCTGTCAGCTGAGCCCAGATCTGAGTGGCAGGAGGATCTATGGGAGGAGCGCCAGGTGGGAGGAGAGGCTGGTCCAGACAGTGGCAGGAAATCTGGCTTTGCCTAAAATTACTCTAAAGCATAAGACCATTCAGGAGAGGAAGGTGAGCCGCTTATTTCTGCTAAGGACCAATAACAGACTAAGAAAAACGTGCTGGAATTGGGACAAATAGGAAGAAGGACGTTATTAAAAATAGAGGAAAGCAAAATCTTAAGAAACGTTAAGAGGTACCACATCTGAGGGAATTTTGGCCCGGTTAACTGAGCAGCTACAAATGCAGCCGGAACATTACAGCACGAACAAAACCACGATAGAAATTTGTTCCCTGTGTCCGCTCTGGTTTCTTGAGAAGGACCCGAGCGGTTGGAAGAACAGATGAGGAAGGTGGACGCAGCAGTAATGAGAGCAGCGGGGGGGCGCTCACCCTGAGCAAGGTCACTTGGATGCTGCAGGCCCCCATGCTGACTGACCCCTCACCTCGGCCACCACAGATAATTAGAAAAACCTAAGTATTTCTCCACTTCTGTTCCTTTTTGGTTTCGTTTTTATGGGATTCTGCAACTGGGAAGAAAATGTCCCCAAGCGACCAAAAGGTGTTTTATTCTGGGAACGAGCAGCCACTGTATGCAAGGCTCTGGTCCTAGCGAGTGGGGAGAACAGAGGTAACAAGAAAAGTCACTGTTTACAAAGTACACTATTTTTTTTAAGATTTTGTTTATTTTTAGAGAGAGGGGAAGGGAGGGAGAAAGAGAGGGAGAGAAGCATCAACATAAGGTTGCCTTTCACCTGCCTCCAGCTGCGGACCTGCCTGGAGACCTGGCTTGTAACCTGGTTATGTGCCCTGGCTGGGAATCGAACCAGCGAACACAAAGTTCACTATCTTAAAGAAAAGGTATAAAGCTTTTTAAAATAAAAGCTATAAAGTCACTTAGGCAACTTCAGCAGTGTCAATGTTGACGTAGCTAATGTTATAAATATAAATCACATCAATTTCAGAGTGTTTGGAAAACCAGTAATTGTCATTCCCTGGCAATCCATCAGTGGTATCAAGTATATTTTAACATTTTTCTGACCACCTGTTATTTTTCTCAGAATCAAGTGTTCCCACATGCCAGGGAGAGCTGAGGCGTTGGACGACTGGTCACTACACTTTAATCCATGACAACAGCAAGATGGAATTTGCTCTAGACTTGCTGCTTTACTGTGGCTGTGAAGGTAGGAGGGGACGGGAAGCAGGGAATTGTTTTCCTAAAGGGGCAGCCTCACCTGCGTGCCCCTGTCCAAGGGACCCCATTCAGAAGTACCTGCCTTGTCCAAGAGCTCAGATCACAGGAGCTCAGTGTTGGAGGGGATCTTAGGGGCCATGAATTTCAATCTCCCAGCTCAGTGTAGGATTTACGTAACTACAGTATGGGAGATGGACCGAACCTGAATTTCCCTCTAAGAACTCCCCCACGCTGATGTACAGCTTTTATGTAATTGTCCTTAAATTTTACATTTAGTTCTTGGTTTTCAGTTCTTACTTAACATGGATTGAATGGTAAATTCAGGCCCGTAAGTCATGGAGTTGGTTACTGCTGCTCCCACGTGCCCCAGTTTACGCAGTCTGGGAGCTGGTGAGGTGACAGTGAGGTGGGTAACTCGTGCAGTGACAGCCTTCTGAGTGCTGTCTGTTCTCCCTTGTCAAGGCTGGGAGCCAGAGTACGGTGGCTTTACTTCATACATTGCCAAAGGGGAAGATGAAGAGGTAAGTTCCTTCTGATCGCAAACTATTTCTGTTTGAGGATGCTTTCATTTTTCAAAACCCCAGTTTTTGGTACCTTCCACCAGTTTCTTTAACTGATAAACCCATGTTGGTCTGCCTGGCAGTGGTCTGGTTTCTAGTAGAAAGCACTCAGCAAGGAATAAAGATGCTAAAGGATGGTCACTAAGTAGTTAATTCTTCCCTGAGAGATTCCAGATCAAGGAAGAGCCACGTGGTATATTCCCATTAAGCTTTCAGTATAATAAGAAGTAAATTCTCTTACTTTATTTAGGCAGCAGGTAAAACCTGTCTGGGTACGTGTTGGAATGGGGTTTGTTGGAAGATGTCCTGACAGCCACAGCAATGCTCCTCCCAGTAAATGCTTTGTGGGAACCTGCTGTTCAGGGGTGAATCAATGAAGGAACAAGTTGAGAATAAGCTCTCTGTTCTCATGTGACATTGTGTTTGCCTCTTTCAGCTCCTCACAGTGAATCCAGAAAACAATTCTTTGGCATTGGTCTACAGAGACCGAGAGACTCTTAAGTTTGTCAAGCATATTAACCACCGCAGCCTAGAACGAAAGAAAACCTTCCCCAACAGGACCGGTTTCTGGGACTTCTCGTTCGTCTATTATGAATAGACAGGGAAGCCTGGGAGAGCGAGGCTTTTAGCGAGCGGAGCTGCAAGTGTCCTGTCTGTCACTGTTCCTGAGACGGTGTGGCCGTCCTCCAGTAAGACTCCCGGTGATTGTCCTCACGCTCGGCCTTGAGCCTGGACAAACCTGTGCACTTAACCTCTTAATTTAAAAAATGTTTCTTTTTCTTTAATAATCAGTTCTTCGTTTTCCATATTGACTTCTACAGCAATTTAAAAACGTGGGTTTTTTTTGGTAAAATATACTTAAGTTTACCGTTTGAACCATTTGTAGTGAATGGTTCCATGGTACGAAGCCCACTCGCACCACCATCGGCCTCCAGAACTCTTCCATCTTGCAGGCGGCACCTCAGTCCCCGTGGTCCTCCACCAGCCCCCGGCCACCACCATTCTACTTTCCGTCTCAATCTGACTACTGTTCCTCCTGGAAGTGGACTAATACAATATTTATCTTTTTGTGCCTGGCTTTTTTCACTTAGCATAAAATCTTCAAGTTCCATCCATGATTCCAGTGATTGTTATTTTTTAATATACTCATAAATGATTGCAGATTCTGCTCCTCCTAATGACACAGTTTTAGAAAATTCCAGAACTTACATCCTGGTCTGGGCCCATTACACTGGCCCTCACTGTCTGCGGCTTCATGCCACTGCACCTCTCCCAGGCTGTGCTACCAACTCGACAGTTTACATTTAAACAAAGGAAATGAGTTTCACTTTCTTCTAGGTTGATGGTTTCATATGTATTTTAATCCTCACCCAAGGATATGCTTATTGATTTTAGAGAGGGAGGAAGAAAGAAAAACATTGATTGGTGCCTCCTGTATACACCCCTGCTGGGGATCAAACTTGCAACCTAGGTATGTGCCCTGACTGGGGATTGAACCCACGACCTTTAGGAGTGTGGGGTGGGGCTCCAGTCAGCTGAGCCACCAAGCTAGTTTGAGCATCTGTGTCCATTACAAGGATATTTACCTATAAATTTTACACACAGCATTAATATTCAGTATCATTATGAAACAAACACTGACTTAAAGGATGACATAAAAAGAAAACCTAGAACTAGTTCCTCTATTATGTTCCTACACTCACACAATAATGGATGATGTCACATACGTACAATTTCGGAGGTCACCAATTTTAACCATAATAGAGGGACACTCAGGTGAGGTGGCAGCTACTCTTACTAACAGTTTACATTTCAAAGCTTGGCTTTTAAGGTCTGCAGGCTGCAAGTTATCCCTAAGTTCCTGATGTGTTTTCCTGGGTGGGCGAGAGGGGCTGAGGCTCTAGTTCTGTCAGCCGCAGACCCCCAGGAAGGCCCAAGAGGCTGGGCTGGGGGTGGTGAAGGCAAGGGCACCGAGCTCCTGGCGTAGTTTGAGATTCATGGCTCAGGGTAGCATCTAAGAGGCCACCCAGCTTTGCCCGTCCCAGCGCGCTGCGTGCGTCTCATTCTTAGCACACTACCCAAGTGTCACCTGTGCTCACTGGTTCCTCCTCCACCTCAACGTGTTCGTGGCCTGCACCCCACACAGACGGATGTCACTGCCAAGGGACGTATCAGTCTTTGTTAGGAGGAGAAATAAAACACTTAAGGATGACCCCTATAAATAATCTAATTTTATTCCCTCATCTTAAAGATGGGGAAAATTGCCCTGGCTGGTGGCTCAGTGGACGGGCACTGGCCTGCAAACTGAAAGGTCGCTGGTTCAATTCCCAGCCGGGGCACATAACCAGGCTGCAAGTCAGGTCTCCAGCCAGGTCCGTAGCTGGAGGCAGGTGAAAGGCAACCATACATTGATGTTTTTCTCCCTTTCTTCCTCCCTCCCTGCCCTTCTCTCTAAAATTAATGAATAACATCTTTTAAAAAAGAAAAGGTGTGGAAAATGAAGCCCAGAAGTTGAACCTGGCTTCCCTACTGCTTATTTCCCAGATTCCACCAAATGTGGCTTCTTAGCAGAACACTAAAAGAGACAAACACTTGGCCTGTCTCTCCCAGGTGAGTCGGTTTTCAACAAGAAGCTTTTGGCTGCAGTATCTCTTGCACGCCACCATATCCTTACCCCTCCTAAAACTGAGTGAGAAAGGACAAATCCTGTTAAAAGGACCCTTCACAGAGTGACCCGTGAGGCAGGCTCTCCAGCCTCCATGAATGAGACAGTCCCACCAAAGCAGATGACCCCTTCTCAGATTACTACTGTGCCAGGGCACGTAGCCAATTCGGAAAACTGCTTAGAAGCTGTCCATGTGGTATGACTTTAGGTAGCAAATTTCTGCACCAAAAAACCTCAGGAGCCGGAGCACATGGCGTGGGCAGGGGCCAGATGGGAGCCAGGCGACATGCGAAGCGTTAGGCTGCATGAGCGTCGTCTTGGACTTGAGTTTCCAAGTGAAATTGGGGATAATTTCGTCCTGTCATCACAGGACTCTGCTCTGGCAGCTTTGTAACTGCTAATTATAAAATGGGAAACTTTAATAAGGTTGAAAATCGTTCTTATAAAGCACTTCCAGGGTTGCGTAATGGTTGTCAAGTTCCCAGCTCTCTGATTTCTAAAGCTACTGAGAGGCCGGCTGAGGACAGTCCCCTGAGAGCAGCAGGTGCTGTCTGTGGGAGATAAAGCTGATTAAGATGCAGCCCCTGCTCTCCCTTACTAGGAGATTAAGATTTATATAAACAGGATACAGTGAGAGTGAAGCAATGGGAGAGAAAAGGTCTCCCAAGAAGAGAGCTTTTAGGCTGAGCTGTGACGTGTACACAGGCAGACATGGTGGAAAACAATAAAAACCATTCTCCCTATGAAGTATTGAGTACCTGGTAGGGTGACTTTTTAATGGGGATGTCCCCAAAAATGACTGAAAAGCTGTCTCCCAAATACCAGAATCCTCAAGATGAGCTCTTACCTGAAGTCCGAGTGTTCACTTAAAGCTTCAACCAAACTCGGCAACAAAACAAAGCTAAAGGTATAGCAGCTTCCATAAGATTCTATCAGGATAGAAGAGGAAGGTAACTGGTGACTAGTTTTTCTTGTCCCTGAGACGAACATGGTGACTTCTAAGCAAGAAAGGCAACTAAATGCTCCACAAACATCTTTGCCTCCTCCCATCTACAGGACTAGCTCAGAACAGCAGAAAGGACCACAACTTGCTTTCAAACCTCAAGACGACTCGCTAAACCAAGCTGGGGGACTCTGTGGGAAATACTCTGTCTCCCTGAGCTCAGAGACACTAATATCAAGAGGACTGACTAAATGTGAAAATAAATGTATAACCTATGAAAAAGTATCTTGCCGCAGGTTGACCCCTTCAAGTCTTGCCCAGGAATGTTTTTAGGTGAAGAAGGGAGTATTTTGGTGGAAGAGCAACAGGATGACCCTTGATTAGGTTATTCTGTGGGGCCACGCAAGCTATTGGAAGGTGGCAGGAAGGGGAGTGGGCCAGCTCCAGCCCACTGCCTTGAAAAGCTTTTCCTTGGGCTAGTTTGCATATAAGTAACTGCAGGGCCTCAGGTCAACCCTTCTTCAGTAGGAGAGGGAAGTGCCAATGCCACAAAGCCATCCCTGCCTGCAACGTGCAACGAATGTGAAAGGGAAGGGTCCCCAATTCCTTTCCCTGAGGTTGAGAGAGGGGGCCCTGGGTAACAAGGTCTCATGATTAGTCTTGGTCTCTGAACAACTATAGAGAAATCCCAACGTACTGAGAAATAAATGGGTCCTTAGGAATGCTGAGGTCTCTTTCAGCAGTTAACATTACTCCAACCAATAGGTCACCGGTAACTTTTTTGTTTTTTAAGATTTTATTTATTATTTCTAGAGAGAGGGGAAGGGAAGAAAGGAAGCAAGAAAGAGAGAAACATCGATGTATTTTTGCCTTTCACCTGCCTCCAGCTACGGAGCTGGCTGGAGACCTGGCTTGCAACCTGGTTATGCGCCCTGGCTGGGAATCGAACCAGCAACCTTTTGGTTTGCAGGCTGGTGCCTTATCCATTGTGCCACCAGCCAGGGCCGGTCACCTGTAACTCTCAATGCAAATTTGTTCACCCCCACTTTTCAGTGATGAAAAAGAAGGCACACAAATTTAACATCCCTGTGTGTTTCTCCTTACAATGCAAATGGTTCGTGCAATTCTGATGTGGTGGGTTTCAAATCAGTCAACACAAAGTGCAACAATTTAAAATTTTAATGTAAAGGTAGAAAACCTATTTTAAAATCACAAATCCAATCATAAGGCAAAAGATGTACCCAAATACCTACTTTACATACATACAGAAATACTGGACTTTGAAGCCCTAATGTTTCGAAAGGATTCACCTTCCTCCGGGTAAATGGAGTATTATTCAACAGTGGTACTACCGATCTTAAAAATGGGAAGTAAATACACTTCAGATGCAACGGCTTTGTCCCTCACGTGCACAGTTCCCCAAGGCTGTTGCCATCCTCAGCACCCTGGGTTCACCAGGAGGCAACCCACAGCAAACCAGCCTAGATTTTTGGGGAAGCAGCTCCAAGGAACGTCATTACCTCCGCTGTCCTCTCCTACGAAGAAGCCGTCCCCACCCGCATGACTCGGAACAGCGTGTTGATGTTGTTGCTTCGAATCGCATCACGGCAAGCGGTGATCACCTGGTTCTTTGGTTTGCCAACTGAGAAGAAACATCAAGTCAGCACCATCGGGAAGATTACTACAAGTGAAATTACAAATCAGAGGCCAGCTTTGGAACAGCATAAAACCCAGGCTAGGAGAGAGTCGCATGGAACGCAAGTCCCACTAATTTATCTTACCACTGCCTAAAAAAAGAGGCCTTTGTGAAGCGATTTATCACAAACCAGACCTTGAGGCCATTTCAAACCTAGAAATCAAAAGTCAGTTTTGTAGAAAAGGATCAAAGCTTGTATCCACCCACCAATGGGGATTTCTAAAATGAGGTCAAAAGCACTGACCCAAACCAGCAGATTTTAGGTATAAATCTCTGGCTATATTTTTTTGCTCTCTTTGGCTTACTTTATTGCCCTTTTTCTAAATTTTAAGTTGGACCCTTAATGCATTAATTTTCAGTCTCCTCCCTTCATCTTTTAATCAGGGTATTTGAGGCATTTCTCTTGGATATGTGCCACTGGGTTTTTCTTTTGAAGATGCAGCAAAGTCTAAGAAAAGATTTCCCTTGGAAATCTGGACACTAATTAAAGCCAAACCACCAGCTAACAGAAACTCAAGTCACTAGTGCCAACTGGAGTGTTAAAAGGATCTTTATAATAAATATAGGCACCGATATGGATTCTTGGAGCTGCCACCACCTTCAACGGTTCTTGCTCCCAAATAACAGTGCTACCAAAAGACACTCACCACGCAGACGACCCGCTCTTTGAATTGCCTGATTGACAGCTTTGAGGTTTCCCAATAGCTCTGTGTGATTGTTACAGCGAATTTTATATCCATTTAGCAAGTCTTTATTAAGATCGTAGAGCTCCATATAGCGAGTTTTCATTGTTTTCCTGTGTAAATCAATAGAAATTTAGCACCATTGTACCTTCGTGGAAAACTTAAATGAAAATACTTGCATTTTCTAAAGAAAAGCTGTATTGCCTGGCTAGTGTGGCTCCGTGGATTGAGCACCGGCCTGCGAACCCAAGGGTCACTGGTTCGATTCCCAGGGCACATAACCAGGTTGCAAGCCAGGTCCCCAGCCAGGTCCCCAGCCAGGTCCCCAGCTGGAGGCAGGTGAAAGGCAATCATACATTGATGTCTCTCTCCTTCTCTGCCTCTCTCCCTTCCCCTCTCTCTAAAAATAATAAAATCTTGAAAAAAAAGAAAAAGAAAAGAAAAAGCTGTATTATCATTAAAGCCCTAATGTTTCCAAAGGATTCAGCTTCCTCCGGGTAAATGGAGTATTACCCATTGAGGGTAACTACTCAAGTGTGCTTTGCAAACATTGAAAAGTTTCTATCAAAGTAATAATCTATTTCTTCCAAATCCATGGACGACAAGTAGTCTTCCTTTGTTAATGGTCCATAGTTTGTTTGAATTTAGGAGCCAAGAATTACCAGGTGCCCATTGTGCTGGCGGGTAGGGGAAAGTAAGATCCATTAGATAAAAGGTGCTAGACCTGCCCGTATCTATGTTTACCTTTTTATTGCAGAATATAATACATATTCAAAAAAATCCACGGGACAAATGTTTATTACCAAGTCAAGAGAAGCTACATCCCAAAAGCTTCCCAGGTTCCCTCCTCTCCTGGAACAAAACACTGGCTTATCTGGTCCCCCTGTCCCTGCTCTTATTCTTTCATCATCTGTGTATGCTTCCCAGATGATGTGGGTTCATTTCATCTGTTTCCAAATTATATACAAATGGAAGCGTTTTACACATATTTTTTTGGAGTCTTACCTCTTTCGATCTGCATTATGTTTGTTAGATCTCTCCCTGGTGGTGCACAGCATTGAGACACACATGCGCATTGCGAGTCGTGTCCCACTGCACGGGCACATCATAACACACCCATCACCCTGTTGATGCTGGTTTGCACTGAGGGATTTTTACGAACACTGCTTTTATGAACATTCTTGTGCAAATACCCTGGTTTGTAAGTGCGCACATTTTTCTGGGTTATAACCCAGGAGACTGGCTGGGTTGTCGGGTACGCACATTTTCCAGTCTCCTGATAATGCCAAGTGATTTTCCAAAGTCCTTGTACCAATGATTCGGAGAGCTGCTATTCCAAGTGGCTGACCTGCTTCATCATGCCCCTGTCCTAGGCCCGGTAAATACTCACATGTCCCTCATCAGACGGGCATCCTCAGCTCGGACCAGCAAACTCCGGATCAGATTAGAATTATCAGCCATGTCAGCACTGAGCCTCTGGTGCACTGAATGGTACTCATCCACCTGAAGACCACGAGCACCCAGGAATTAAAAATGTCTCCCACGCTCCTTGAAAACCAGGCAGACTAAGGAGGCTGTCTGCCATTCCCCAAGGCCCTCTCCTCTCCCGTTAACTTGGACCATCTCAACCAGCTGTTGTGCCATCGCCCCCGCCCCAGGGAAGCCATTAGTCTCTGTCATCTCCAACCCTTGAGATGACATTCCATTTGGATCCTTGCTGTGACTTCGCAACACACGTATTCACATTTTAGAGATTTGGGGTGGGAGACTGGTTCTAATTTGGGGCCAACACAATGGTTATTTTTCCGTTTCCTTTTGAATTTGTGTTGCTGGAAAGTAGATACAATAGATAAGGTGAGGGGTTAGCAAAGGCAACTGCCAATCTCCATTTTTTAAATCTTCTCCCAAATCCAACAAAGGAAGCCGGTGGGTCAAAAGCCACC
Organism: Noctilio leporinus; assembly: GCA_004026585.1. NCBI lineage: Eukaryota > Metazoa > Chordata > Mammalia > Chiroptera > Noctilionidae > Noctilio > Noctilio leporinus. Next base: position 212,701 of record PVIW01001835.1, on the reverse strand, counting down.
TTTACTCACTGTTGTGAAAGAAATGCTTTAACTAGTGAACTTTCCAATACTCGTTCAGTTTTTAAGAATTTGCAAACTTCTTTAAAACATGAGTATCATGTAACATGCATACAATTATGGTACCACTCACCCCCTGAGAGAAACATTTCCAACGTTATTAAACCACCATGTTCTCATAAAAGCATCCATCAACCATCCTCACCTTAACCAGCACCTTCCGTAATTCCTCAAAGTAGGCAGGGAAATCCGCTTCGACCTGAAGATCCTCAATAGCAAAAAATGATGCCATTGACTGAATAATATCGCCAGCCAAATCAATGTCATCCGTATTTATAGTGATCTATCCAGAGGAAAAGACACAAGTTTAACATCCTCAGATATTAAAGACAAACTTGAGCTAAACATAGTACCTGAACTGACCCATCTTCCACACATTATTAAGTATAAATTCAATTTCAAATAAAGACAGGATTTAGCCCTCAAGGAAATGACACACCACATTCATGATTTCTAGCAGCAGGCTAAAAGATCTATCCTTCAGCATTATGACTAAACAACAAAGTCACTCACACAGTGGAAACGTCTCTGGTCACCTCTGTCTTCCTAACCCTCCCCAAATCAGACAAGGAAGGAAGGGCTGAAGGGAAGGAGGGAGGGAGGCAGGAAAACGCTATTCTAGGTTATAGCCCAGTATCCAAGATGATACTTCACCAGATTAAGGTGAAACACGTGGTTTTTGATCTTGAGATTGAGGTCACCCGCCTCACTCATACCGAACAACACACATGACATGGGAAATCTACGTCCCGGGCATTAAATACAGTACCTCTCCACTAGGTTTTAGTTTTATATACAGCTGACTGCCGTTCCGTAAGGATGTGAAACACACTTGAAACGGGGCGTTCTGAATGTTAGTGTCTTCTGGGAGCAGGAAGTTCTGGCTGAGCCATGTAACAACCTTGAAAATGAACAGGATGAAATGAACTTCCATGTTTAAAGTTAAGAGTTTTCCTTCTTTCTCGTTACATCACTAGGTAAACAAAGAATTATCTTTCACACTCCACCCCAACACCACCACCAAGAAAACACTAATCTCACTCCCTTTTCCCATGTCCTGCATGTTCGTAAGTAGCGTTCGTCATTACATCTGGCCCCAGAGCATGCATAATTTAAGAATATTTTCAACCTAGACATAATCTTATATGCAATGGAGAAACAATTCAGGTACGATGCTAATTCTGTTCACATGACAGCTCTCGGAGGCTATGTCCTGGACAATGTAATCTGCTTAAAATGATTCCTGTCCATACTTCAAAAAAATTTGTAAATGAAATATTCATGCGTACGCAGTACAGACCCATGACACATCCATATAATAAAAATAAATTTTAATGTTAAAAATAATAATAATAGTACTCTCCAGTGGTTTACAATACAGGTTCCGCATAAGAACCACAATGAGGCTTTCGGAAGGGCCCACCTGTAGTTTCCAGTGCCACTGTCCCGGCAGGGGACTGACAGCCACACAGTTGAAAAGCCTCACTAAGAACTCTGAGGTCAGCCATGGCGTAATTCCATTGATATCTGACTTTCAAATTTAAAGGTGCTGTCACACCAATTATGTAATCTTCGGAGGGGGGACCTGTGACATAAGATACCCTCGCTCGAAGATAAGGAAACTGAGGCTCAAACTGATGAGGGGCATTTCCCCAAAATCCATAAGAATTTAATTAGTGAAAGTTCGCATCTGACCCCAAAATGTTCCCAGCTCCAAGTTCCCATTCTCCTTCCATTTTGATGCAGGGTCCTCTTGGAACAGTAAGTCAGGACAGCCACGCTCAGACCACAGCCACAGAGGAATGAAACACTGGTGAGCATTTGTCTCTAGCTAAGCATTGCTTGGGTAACTAAGGTGTGTATTTTTTCCAAGTGAGAAGAGGTATTTTATCAGGATTTTGTTACAGATTCTAAACCAACTCCACGCCACATACCGCATATCCTATTCATTGCTACCAAACAGCTCATTCATGTGATGTCTCCCTCCTGAGAAACCACATCCAAGGGACTTGAAAATGCACAAGTACTGAAAGAAGAAAGCGGGGTGCTCACTCTCTGGGCCCGTTCTGCGATGGTGAGGTTGACGTAGCCCAGCGGCTGGGCGGCGGAGTCTGGGCTGGTCAGCGCGTACATGGCGAACCGCGGGAGCTGTCTCGTCAATTCAAATACATGGAACTGGGTGCTGTGGCCGACCCATGGGACACAGAGAACGGAGTCATCAAGGTGATATTTAAAGGGTTCACAGATGGGGAAAATCCCCCACCACTGTAGCGTTAGGGTACCACAATAACAAGGTTTGGGATTTGGAGATAATGTAAATATACATATACATGTAGATAAGCGTATACACACCAAGTCTGTCCTGAAAGTATCGAGCCAATCTCAATCTATTTAAAAGTTTGCTCAGCCAGTACTTTCAGGACAGATCTTGCATACATGCACCAAGGGTTTGAAACACGTTTAAAAAAATGTGAAAGGCTTTGGTCTTTACAAACCTAGTGGATTTTTTCCCCACTAGCTGAGGTTATCCTGTAACTCTACTGTAACGATGCATCCCAACTCTTACAGTCTTTGTGGTCAAAACTAGACATTGACAAATCGTCAATGAAACATATTTTCTGAACTTTTGTGATGATAAAATTTAGGAGAAGACTAAAACCAGAAAATAACCACCTTCAACTTAACTACCACCCCCACTTTTTGGAAAGATTTCAAATGAGGGAAAGGAGGTTCTGGGCCACCTTTCCTGCATGGTCAGACCTTTCGATGGCTTCTGTGACCCCACACAACCTCTGGCACATTGGGTAAATCTACACATCCTGTCCCCCTGTCAGTGCTGCCTGGAAATAGGCCACCTGTTTCTGTAACCCACGAAGGTCTTCAGGTGCAGATCCACAGGCACGTCCTTGGGAGGCGTAAGCGGGGTGCGGATGGAGCTGGCAAGGCAGTGAAGGCTGGGGTGCACCACGTGGCTTTCGCCTACAAAAATGCCCTCTGCAAAAATCAGCACCGCTCGGATGATGGTGTCTGCGGGGAAGAGGGGAAATGGCAGGCTGGTCGAGAACCACACTCCAAGGAGGTCCCGGTGCCCACCAACGCCAGCTGGAAATAATTTCTTACCATTCGAAGTGGAAATACACAGTTCCACGTGGGCGCCCTGCGTCTCGGTCCCCAGGTTGACGGAGAGGGTGATGTGGAGCGTGGTGCCGGCTGGGATGGCGCCCAGCTGCCCGTCGGCCTCATTCAGGGGACTGCTCGCCTCGGCCTGCCGGACACCCCACCCGCTTCCCACTCAGTCAGTCACCACAGAGACGGAGGTCACTTAAATGCTACGGCTATTCTGCGTCACGCTCTTCTTCTCATTCTATTACTCCGAGTTTTTAAATTCAGAGAACTCTTCCCATGAGCACCCTCTTGCTCTACCCAGCGTTTTCCCAGCAAATATACCCTCAACCCTTCCTGCATCTCAAGTCCACTGGCACCTATCACGCCTTTCACTTGTTTACACTGTCCTTTTAAAATAACAAAATAAAACTCACGTAGCAGAGCAAATTAAACACAGTCCTGCATGGCAAGGCAAATTAAAATCCTACTTGCCAGCTCATCCTCCAGCCAGTTTGGTATATATGTGTATAGACACACACACACACACACACAGTCTCTCATACACACACACACGTCTCTGTAGTTGTCACTTTTTCTGTTATTCGTTTTGGAAAAGATGAAAGCTGCCCCGTACTTATGGTTCCTCCTTTTCATTTCATACCACACACATCCTTCGGTACTTCATTCTTCATCATTCTTTGGAGCTGCTTCACACACACACAGCGCCCCCCACCAGCTTATAGTCCCTGTCACTGGTCACCATCTAAGCTGCTGCCACCTGAGCACTGCTACAAATCAGGCTGCAGTCAATGGGTCACTCATTCGAAGATTACTCTGGCTCAGCCACCTGGAGGTGGAATTCCCAGATGAGAAAACACCCCATCCATTCTGACCCTGGTAAGAAAGGCCAAAGCAGCCTGCACTTGGGCCAAGGGGTAGGCGGCAGCCCGCATGGTGGCCAACGCTGGCACACTCCTTCCACACGTGCCCACATGCCACATTTCAGATACCACCTCCCTCCAGCTGGGGCCCCACCTTCGCACTGTCCTCATAGTTCCGGAGCTCCAGCAGTAGATTCTGTTTCTTCTGACTCAGATCTCGGATCAGGTCCTGCTCTCCGCTGGTGTCCATGAGGTTCCCTCCCATCTCGGCCGAGCCTGGCAGGTAGCCCCGGACTGAACAGAAGAAACAATCGCTCACCACACTAATCGCTCAACACCCCAGGTAGAGCCAGGTCTACTTGTAAGTCATCAGTTTCCTGATCTTGTAAAGCAAAAACCCAAGTGCTCATGCCCCCAACTTAGGTGAACTTATTAGGATGTGAAGGTATTGACACAAACATTTTACAGTGGAACTTCCTGGTATCCAGGCCAAACTGAAAAGCTGATTTCTCAAGGGCGCTCCCACCCCCATTTACTTTCCCCGTCCACGGAGCAGCAGATCAGCTGGACGTGGCCATCCATGCAGTAGTCTCCCTCCACCACACCAGCAATCGCAGAGGAAAAGTTGTCTTTAAAGATGACTTCTCCGGTTCGGTCACTCCGAGCATCGACCTGAAAAAAAAATTAGCCCTTGGAAGCTCACTTCTGCTACTGTTTCTAAAAAGCACCAAAACGTAAAGGTCATTTAGTTTGCGGTTTCCAGGGGCACTCCCTGGAGCCCCATGGCTTCCGAGGAGGCACCTCTGACCCCTGGGGGTGAGGGGACCAGAAGAGGCCTTAGCCAGCTGTGTTTTCTTCTTCTAAGTAAGTCATTTTACAATTGGCCTTCACGTAATATTTCATTTGGATAAATGGGTTAGCTGAGTGGCAGTATATATAATACACAGTGTGTAAGTCCAACATGCCCAGGTTCTGATTCCAGCTTTGCCCTTACTATCTGTGGGATCTTGGGCAAATTTCTTAACCATCCTGTGCATGGCCTCGTCATCTGATCAATGACAAGAGCACGAGGACAATAACTAAACCTGTACCTCGCAAGGTTGGAACGAGCCCAAAGAACTTAACACACAGAGAGCTCTTAGAACAGGGCCTGCCACATAGGGGTACACAAGAAATGTTAGCTCTATGTAAAAAATGTATCTCTATTATATATAAATGCATAAAATATAATTATATCTAAAGTCTGAAAATGCCAGACTAGCCCAACCTCCCACCATAGATACAACCTTTTATAATTCCTTGATAAGGGTCCTTCTTCCCCACAAAAACTGAGATACCTAGTGAGTCCTCCTATCTTCTTTGACTTTCCTCTTCCTAAGAGAGGCCAATACATACCTGGCTCATCAGAAACAAAACAACAATGAAGAATGACCGCTTAGACGATTTTATGCTAAAGGAGAACATGTGGTTCATTGATGAAAGGCTGGCTACAGAAAGTCTGGTAGAGCAAACCCTAACGACCAATGCCACTCACTGTTGTCTTTTCATAAACATCCTTCGGGTCAAAACTTGGCAGTGAGTAAATAAAGGAATTCAGGTCATAGCCTACAACCGCTCCCTACCCCTTGTCTGGAGAGTATCACATGCATGCATTCATGCTATTCATGACAACATCATGTAAGCCTGAAACTTATGGGTGCTAAAGCCTGTGAAGTAACGAATGGCCTGTATTTTACCAAAGTTCTAAACAGATTAGCATAACCCACTAGCTCAGACTGAACTGAACTTGCTTCCTTCTAGCTACTTAAAAGCTTTCAGCCCTGCATTTCTACAATATTTAGTAAATAAGAGGGTCGTCTGCTAACTAAGAAACAGGGCTACACATTAGTATTTCTGTGGATCTTCTACTCTTTTGCTTTATTGAGCATGGAGGTTTTGCCCTGGAGGGGAGGATGACCCTCTAACTCAACAGATAACCTAGCCCTGGCCAGGTAGCTCAGTTGGTTATAGTGTAGTCCTGATACACCAAGGTTGTGGGTTCAAGCCCTGGTCAGGGCACATACAAGAATCAACCAATGAATGCACAAACGAATGGAACAACAAATTGCTGTTTCCCTCTCTTAAAAAATCAATTAAAAAAAAAGTTCAACTTGCAATTTTTTAAAAAGTGGCCTACTAACAACAAAGTAAACTAGCTAGTTACATTTACTTTATTTATTCTTTTTGCACCTACGTTCCTTTTCTATGCTATTTCTGCTAAGTGTAGATATCAGTTTTTCTACTTATGTAATGAACTATGCAATTTTATTATCTTTTTTTAAGCTCTGGAACAGATTATATAATAGAAATTCTTTGGAATTTTGTAAGTGTTTAACTATAAAAATATCTAGGTCCAGGGTCCTATTTGGAGGTAATTTTTTAAAAGATATTTTTTATTCATTATTTTTAGAGAGAAGGGCAGGGAGGGAGGAAGAAAGGGAGAGAAACATCAATATATGGTTGCCTTTCACCTGCCTCCAGCTACAGACCTGGCTGGAGACCTAGCTTGCAACCTGGTTATGTGCCCTGGCTGGGAATCGAACCAGTAACCTTTGGGTTTGCAGGATGGTGCCAATACACTGAGCCACCAGCCAGGGTCTTGGAGGTAACTTTTGGTAACTGCTCAATCTAGTAATTCCTAATTCCTGAATCCATCATAATAGTTTATATTCCACCCTGGCTGATGTAGCTCAGTGGATTGAGCACTAGCCTGCTAACCAAAGGGTCACTGGTTTTTTTCCTAGTCTGAGCACATGCTTGGGTTGCTGGCCAGGTTCCCAGCTGGGGGTGTGCAAGAGGCAACCACATTGATAACTCTCTCCTTCTCCCTCTCCTCTCCTCTCTCTAAAAATAAGATAAATAAAATCTTTTTAAAAAGTAATTCATACTGCTCCAGAATACAGTTCATTTTATGGATTTTCAAGTTTTTTACTATGCAACTACAGTTTTCCCTTATAATTTTTTTTTAAATTCTATTTATTTATTTTTAGAGAGAGGAGAAGGGAGGGAGAAAAAGAGGGGAAAGAAAGATCAATGTGTGGTTGCCTCTCACATACCCCCAACTGAGGACTTGGCCCACAACTCAGGTATGTGCCCTGACTGGGATTTGAACCGGCAACCCTTTGGTTTGCAGGCCAGCGCTCAATCCACTGAGCCACACCAGCCAGGACTCCCTTATAATTTTTAATACCCATACCAAAGACAAAACCAAATGTAGAAGCAGGAACCAGCATAACAGCAAAGGAAGGTTATAAGGCGCTGGCCAAAAGTAAAGAAAAATCAAAGAAAAGATGACAGGATGAGCTGATCTTCAGGCAATCCAACAGACAAGAAAGTTCAGGCACGCAGTATCCATGGAGACCTGGCAGCTACTTCAACAGTTTCTAACAACACAGCCCTGACTTGACAAAAGACTGTAGAAAATTCTGATTTGAAGTAAAGAAAAGGAAAGAAAGCAAGAAGATTTTATTTTGAAGTTATAGCTGGGGAAACATTATTCCCATTAATTCTAGGTTTTCCGTCCATTTTAAGGTTTATTAGGAAAGGGCTGTACAAGCAGTTCCTGATTAGCTTGTTAAAATTCCTTCTTGTTCTGTTCTACGCCTATGGTCAGCCTGCCTGCATGGATTCTCATTCCTTCAAGGAAGAGATTTAGAAGGATTATCACCCAAATAAGGCCATAAGGCCAAAGGGATCCTTACTCACTCTGTAGCATCGACAACTAGAGCAGGAAGAAAAAACATGGAAAGATTGATGAAGTTAAACTTGAAAGCACAGCCACGGAATGCAAGTCTGTGTCCTCATGTGACTGCTCTGAATGACAGAGCCAACAGGTCTCAGACAACTATCACTTTGAATTTTACCTGAACTCTGCTACTGAAACTTACCTTCCCATTGGACCAACCAGTTATCAGTTCGCACACTCCATCAGAATTAAGGTCAAAGGCATGAATACTCATGGCATGGTTTTTGGACTGAAAAGGAATTCCAATCATTAGTACAGAAGTCTCTCAGTCTGCATGGAATCCCTGCACATCAGAGGTTGAATCACACTAACTTTAATTCTCCAGTATCTGGCTGTTTTGTCGTAAACTCCAACTGTGCCATTGGAAAGGGCATAACCGAACCGACTTCCATACATGGGGCAAAGGGAAGTGATTACCTGCAAAACATAATGATACATAAAATTACAACAACTTTTCGTGAAGGCTCAATTTAATGTGAAGTATGTCTTTGTAAAACTGTGTGTGGGAACAACAATAAAATTAAAAAAAAAAAAAACTGTGTGTGGGAAAATTAGATTTAAATGCACTTCCAGTCCATTAGTGAGTAAGGTGTTCCTTGCCTCTGGACCCATGTCACCTATCTCAGAGGTTGAATAATCAAAACTGAATAAACTCACAAAGTTCGCCATTTTAGGTCAAGCTTACGTGGCAAGCCTCAGCAGGTTGTAAAAATAAACACAATAAAATTGAGGAATAAAGAAGGAAATAAGCTGAACACACAAGATCTAGAGGAAGTACAACAGGTATTATACCCGCTAGCTCAAAAAAGTTTTAATGATTATTCCAACTTGGTTAGTTTATCATACGTAGCCCGTGGTCTAAATGTTAACAGATTCACAAAACCCACAACTGAACATGTTTTATGTCTATACTTTTCTTTCTATGCCATAATTTGTTTGCTAGAAATGAAAGATATTTTTCAGAAACACAGAACAAAACATAATCCTTCGAAGAGTGAAAATCCAAACACACGCATCTGTGTGTGTAGGTGACAATATACGGAAGGCACGTATTATACAGAAATATGTATAGGACTGTCTCTGAGATTCAGCATCTCAACGAGGTACATTTTTAGATGCTTAATGAAATTACCTTTTAAAGTTAAAACCAAAGGAAACTTAATAACCTCTACGACCCTGCAGACCTACTTTCTCCTTCTGACCCTAATGCAAGAGATATGAAGAAACACATTGTACAAAGCAGAGAATAATTATGTAATTTCCTGTACGCCTCCAGCTTTTCCACAAAACCACCCGCACATCTCACTGCTCTGAATACAAAGTGCAGGATTTCAGAGTTCTTTCACTCCAGGCACTCTTCTGGCAGTGCTCAGTCCTGCTGCACAGCCGGCAAATTAGGATTGTGCTGATCTGGGAAAAGACGCTTGAGCTAGGAGCAAAATCAAACTAAGAGGACAGTAAGGGCCCTGAAGGGAACAGGTTTACAGACTCCATGTTCTCATAAATTTAGGGCCCAGATTCCCTCGGTACCCCGGTCCTTCCTTTGTTCACTAGTTTCTTTCTTTTATGGACGAGGCGATCAATGGTCACCTCAAAGCCCTAATTCTGCTTCACCTTCTCCTGGCCTCCGCTGGAATTTAAGAAATGTGTTTCAGAGAACTCCCCCTCCTCACATGTAGTACTGACAAGCAACAGCGATCCAGCAGAAGCTGCATGATTCCCACCAACGGGAGAAAAAGTCACTACAAATTTGGATGAAACAGAAAAGACAATGCCAGCACAGCACCTGCAAGCCAGTGATTCCCAAATTTTTGTCTTGTTTTTGTTTTTGGCAGGGGTCGGGGAGTGAACAAGCCCCTTTAGGAATCTAACCCTCCTTCCGCATAAACCAGAACCCTGGGTACAGACAAATCTTCAGGCTGCTGCTTTCCACACTTCTCTCCTTCTTCCCTTCTCCTCTGTCCGTAACAGGACTTTAGGGTCATGGTAACTGCAAGTCTATAAAAAGTGTAGTAGGGCTATGTAAAAATCTATAGCCCTCACTAAAGATAATGGTCACTCAGCTCAAATCATTGATGGCACTTTGTATGTCAATATACAAGTGTGCCCTCTGGCCTCCCCCACAGTTCCAGGGGCAGAAGCCTCACTTCTGTAAGTGGCAAGAAGCCAGGACAAGAGGTCTAGTGCGGTTTAGAGGCCAGGTTCTCAGACATCATCTGACTAGTTTGCAGAATCATGCCCTCTGACCTCTCGGACTCCCTTCTATTCTTTATTGTCAGTCCATTTACAAGGTCCACAAGCCGTTGCTCCTTTATCCTCTTCATCCTTCATTCAGAATATCCTAATTCTTTTTTCTCTTTCCATCTCGCTCAATCCTGGAAAACCAGCAGTGCGCAGGGTAGGTCTGTCCTGAAAGTACTGGCCACACAAACTTTTAATTATATTGACATTGGCTCAGTACTTTCAGGACAGACCTTGTAGGTCCTAAGAATGTGAAGACTACAGAGGATAAGGCAATCTTCGGCACTGTTTTAAAAAACAACCTTTAAACTCTTTAAGAAACATGTCAGGCTCGATTACACGAAGTCATTGTAATCACAAAGAAACTAGCCAAGTTCTCCAACATCTCATTTTTCAGTTTACCTAAAAATGTGCCCGAGAAGTACTTAATTTGAATGAAGAGAAAAAGAATAAAAAACTCATTTACGCACTTCATTCAATCCCATTTGGTAGACATGAGGTAGAGGAGGAAGGCAAGGCACAAAGGTTCAAATCCTGACCAGCCACTTAAGAGCCATGACCTTGTGTGTATAATTTACCAAAGAAATTTAACATCAGTGTCATCTGTAAAAATGGGGAAAACAGTACTTCCTCCCTAACTGTTGAAGGGTAAAATGAGTTAGTTCATGGAATGTGCTGGGAACAGTGCCTGACATGTATGATGAGGCGCCCAATAAATAGTTGCCATGATGAGGAGGAGAAGGAAGATGAAACTCATGAAAAGAAATGTCTTTCAGCTCAACAATTTCCCTCGGTGCAATGAGTCTTTCCAAAATATATCTCATACAAGGTTTTTAAATGCCGCTTTGTAACACAGAGCTCTGATCCCCATAGCTTTCCCTACCACTGTCTAGGGGGTGAGCAGATGCCCCAACAGCCTCAACTGATGTCACATGTGGCTGGGCCAACATGTCCTGCCCCCCGTTAGCAGAACTCCAGGGTGGCACGTCTTACCTCCGTTTCTGTCATTTCTGTCACGATCTCATCTTCTTTAAAAACTCGGATATCAAAATCCTCAGATCCAACAAGAAGCTTTAAAAAATTATGCACATTTAGTTCAGCGACTGAACACAGAACAATTTCCATAAATAGAAGAAAATAATTGCACAATATTTTGTGTGTTGCTACTGCTCCCCAAGACTTCCCAGCTCCCAGCAATCCAGTGCTCAGGAGGGTTCCTTCCAACTCCAAGGCCAACAAATTCAGGCAGGGAAGAAACTGATTTTCTGCTGCCACGTTGGCATCTCACACCTGAAGATGCCCCCTGCCCGCAGAAGGAAGCCCCATTTCAAACACCAGGGCCCAGTATCCATGGACAAGAGAGGGCTCAGTGACCCCCCAACAGAGCACACCCCTGGCTGATCAAGAAGGTAATTTCTAGACTAACTTAGAGAATCATTTAAAAGGCTAAGACTCAATTGTTAACACTTCTGAATTCCTGAAAAAGTTGGCCAAAATTTAAACCTATTTACTGAGATGGTTCAAAAACATCAGAAGCAAGTTCTAAGATGGTAAATATGGCTGCAGTCCTATCAACTGTCCTGTCCTCCCCGTCCTTTGTCTTTGAAACATCATGACCTTAATCTTGGTATTAGACAAATAAAGAGACTGATTCTTCAAAAGAGAGAAGAAAGATAAATGAGGGCAGTTAGCACATTATTTAGGCCACGGAGAGCACCAAGAGCAACCATGAGAAGCTAATGCTTCTCCCAACACCAATGTCATTGTCATGGGAAAATTTACTCAGCCGAATGTACAAAGAGGAGAGTTCCTCTCCCACATACCTCTTTCTTCCCATCACTGTCAAAGTCACACAAGGCCAAAGAATGGACATTATCTCCAGTAACCTGAAAATAAAACCCAATATCATGAATAGGTCCTCTCTTTTCACTTCATCTGAACTATAACAGCTACAGGAAAGGGAAGATTACACAAACCACCAACAGGTGTTATTCAAGTTTTTGGCATATCATCTTTTTAATGTACAGAATTATAAATATGGAGCCATTCTGTTTTCTCTTATTCATCAATGGTAAAAATAAATAAATTAAAAATAAAGAACATTAAAACTTAAAATGTTTGAGTACTAAAGAGAGTATTTCGTTCTTCATACCGTCCAAAAGAGATCATTTCCTTCATGATCAAAACCCTGCAGAGCGCAATTTCCACCGATAATCGCCAGAGGAGAGGAAATGTCTCCCAATGTCCCCAACACAATTGCATTGGCCCCATCTGCCACCTGAGAAGAAAAAAAGATATAAAATTTCAGGTAATTAGGATGCACCGGCATGCTGGAAGTAATGTGTATCCTTATCTTTATTTGGGTACTCAAATTCCTCTGTTGTCATTTGTGGGAAGCCACATGGTGTTCTGAGAGGCAGGCTGGAACAGTCCACTGAGGACACTCACCGTGGCGTGCACGTGCTGGTGCAATGGGGGTACCCTCAGGCCCCTGGCCGTACACACTGATCTGCTACAACAAACTGCTATGAACCCCAAGCCTCTCTAGGATATTTGGCCAAACAGTATTCTACATGGTTCTGTGACGCTATTTTTTCAGATGAGGTTAATACTTAAATCAGTAGCGTTTGAGTAGAATAGATTACCCTCTATAATGTAGGTAACTCATCCAATCAGTTAAAACCTTAGTAGAAAAAAGGCTGGTCCCCAAGGAAGGAAGAATTCTGCACCAGACTGCCTTCAGACTTGAGTTTCAATGTCCAACTCTTCCCTGGGTCCCCAGAATGCTATCGGACACTGCAAATTTTGGACCTGCCAGTCTCTGCTACCGTGGGCACCAATTCTTTAAAATATATCCCTCCCACTCCTCTCTCTCTATATATATATCCTATTAACTCTCTTTATCTGGAGAACCCTGACTAATCTAGTCCTAAACTCAATTCCAATCTTATATAAAAATCTTGGGAAGTGTATCTATATGACCAAAGATTTCTTATAAGGGCAGAAAATGCACTAACCATTAAAAAAAATAAACAAATAAATAATCAGCTACACTTCATCAAAATTGAAAACTTTCACCCACCAAAAGATACCTGCCTATTGGAATAAGCCACATACTGTGAGAAAACATTTGTTATACACGTATAAAGTAGACAAAGAACTTGTACCCGGTATATCCAAAGAACATCTACAAATCAAAATAACACACAAACTACCAATAAATAAATAGGCAAAGACTTAAACACTTCACAGAAGACATAGAAATGGACAACAAGCACAGGAAAAGAGATGTTCCACATCACTGCGCATGAGGGAAAAACAAAACAAAACCCATTAGCAACCATGACCAAAGGAATGAAGTGTCCAAAGCAGATAAAGCAGATGCAAATGGCAAAATCACCATGTTGTTGCAAGATGCCACACAAGAAACCAAAACGAACATCTGATCTCTTTCAAGCATAACAAAAATGAACGTTGGTGGACAATGGGAATCTGGGGGTTATAAGGGTGTACTTGCCTCTCTGTAGAAAAGATCTGAATTATTGTAGACATCGTACGCCAAAAGATTAGTCTGTGTCCCCACTAAAAGAGTATCGTAGCCAAGTTCCGGGTTCAACATTCCTGCAGTCAGGCAGCTGACAGCCTGACTGATGTTGAGAAGAGAGACATCAGACTCTAGAGGGCTCTGGAAGACCCTGGACACATTGAAATGCTGGCTCCGTGTATGAGGATTGTGAATAAAAACCTAAAACAGAAAGAGTTCATTACATTCCCTTAAAAATACCAAAAATGGAAAATGAACATCAGTTTCTAAAAAGACTCAGATTATGAACAGATACCAACATTAACAAGAAGTCACTTGAATTGCCTATAAAACTTACTTATAAACCCGTACCACGGTTCTCTATATGGCTGGCTGTCAACCACTGTGAATTGTGGAAATTCAGGGTTCTGGGCTTTGTAAAGAACAAGGTAATGGACAAGGTCTAGTTGTTGTTCCCCAGGGCAGCTCAAATGCTACCCCCATCCACACACGCACACACACACACATGCACACACACAGAAGCTGTCAAAGCACTCTGACCAACCATCCTTTGTTCGATCAACCTAGAAGTTGATGGCTACACACCCAAACAGTCACAGAAAATAGAATAAGAAACACGTCCTTGGGTATCTTTCACCCACAGGGAAACACAGAAGTTCATCTTGTAAGACACTCCTTTAGAAAATATCCTTGCTCAGGGTGGGAAACCAGATCAACAGTTCCACATTCCCTACAGAGTCCCAATATGAAGACTAAATCCTGTTTCTGGAAACAGAGGCCCCAAACATCAAGGAAGGCTTTAGTCTTACATAGAATGTTTAATTAGGTTTTCCAACGATTTTGTTTTTACTTATTTTTAAAGAGAGGGAAAGGGTAGGAGGAGAGGGAAACAAACATCTATTTGCAAGAGAAATTCCTTGCCTCTCACACACCCCCAGGCATGTGCCCTTCCAATTCGTGGGCCAGTGCTCAATCCACTAAACCACTCCAGCCAGGGTTGTTTAATTGTTTTTAAAGGAAAATATTGTTGAATATGACTTGGATCATAAAATATTACCAATATTTTTTTAAAGTCTCAAGATAAAAAAAGTCAGGCCAGACCTTCACAGATCTATTTCAAGTTCTAAGCATAAAATGTCCAATTACACAAGATACAGGTATAAGTCTCTGTCTCTGTCTGTCTGTCTGTCTCTCTCTCTCTCTCTCACCTTCAGAAACAAACCCAGAATCAAGTGTTCCAGCCTCCCCCTCTAGGTTACATGGTTACATTCTAATGAAAGGGCTTCCAAAGAAACCTCTGCCTCATCTTCCTGCTTCCACCCCACACTCAGCTCTCTGCATCTCTATTGCAGTACCAGCCAGAGTTGTATTTAAAACATAAATCGAATCTCAGCACCCACTGGTATCAAAACCAAGGTCTTCACTGTGCTCTACAGGCTTTATTTGATCTGGCCTTTGGCTACCTCACAGCTTCCCTTATTCCAGCCTCAGCAGCTTCCCTAGTTCCTGGAACACTCTAAGCACATTTCCCCCTCAAGGCTTTGCAATTGCTGGTCCCTCTGCCTGGAAGGTACTTACCCCACATACTTGCAGGGTTTATTTCCTTCAAATCCCTCATCCAGTTACCTTAGCAGAGGCCGATCAGATCACCCTGCCTAAAATAGCCACCTCCCACCATCCTTATCTCCTTACTCTTTTTTTTTCCCCCTATGGAGATTTTAGATAGATAGATAAATAGATAAATAGATAGATAATAGATAGATTTTGCCCCCTGTTAATCATCTGGCTCCCCTCTCAGATGTAAGCTCAACAGGGTGAAACTTGTTAACATTCACCCTTGCACCTGCAGAGCTAAGGACAGCACCCAGCACTGTACATTACAAGCTGGACTACTACTAATGGGCCCTTCCAGTCCATTTATTTAACTACTATGCACCCACAGCAGAACCAATATGAATTCCTTTCTGGCATCCATCAGAGCTTCTTTTTTTTTTTTTTTTAAGACTTTATTTCATTATTTTTAGATGGAGGGGAAGGGAGAGAGGCAGAGAGGGAGAGAGATATCAATGTATGGTTACGTTTCACCTAACTCCAGCCACAGACCTGACTGGAGACCTGGTTTGCAACCTGATTATGTGCCCTGGCTGGGGAATCGAACCTGCGACTGTTGGGTTCACAGCCCGGCGCCTTATCCACTGTGCCACCAGCCAGGGCTTCCATCAGAGCTTCTTAACAATAACAACTAACATCGTTATGTGCCAGAGCCTGTGCTAAGCACATTACTCCATTGAACTACTCCATAAAAATGAATCATTCATTTTTACTTACCAAGGCCTATCGTGAGATAACATATAACACAGGTGGAAGTGTCTTGAAAATGATACATCATCATATAAATGTTTTATTCAATTATTAAAGCTGCACTGGGCCAGAGAGCATAGACCCTAATCTCATTGCCATGACTCCCTAGTCGAGTGATCTCAAGTAGGTCACTTTGAACGTGTCTGAAACACTAGTGAGAAAAGTGGGATTGATAAAAAAAAAACAAAAAACTAACAATTAGTGGCCACTTCTTATAGACCAAGGGCTTCATATGTATTAACTTAGTGTGTTCATAACAACCCTATGGGATAGATTCTATTATTAAGTATGTTGCTCAAGGTCATGAAATTAGTAGGTAGTGGAGCCAGGATCATATATGTGCACCTATGCTAGCTGCTGCCCTCGGCATTGCTGCAAGAATGCTGAGATAATTACTGTAATCATAAGGCTGTGTAACTGTTACAACTATTGCACTTGGTGTCACTGTCTCCTATGTACCTGGAGCAAGCCTCCATTAATATACAGTGGCTCGATTTGCTTTGTCTGTTGTCCTTCTGCATTACAAGCTTTCAGAAAACAGGGGCTCCAGCTTTATCTGTAAATCAACATCTAACATAGAGGAGGTGCTCAGGAAAAGTCTGGTGACTGCTTAACGTCCATGTCTCTCATCTGTCACAGCGCCTGGCACACAGTAAAAATCTAATAGGTACCCAGTGAATAAATGATAGGAAAAGATGTGAATGTACATGAATACGCACCAAAAGTGCGATCAGAATCTTTTCATTTGGCGGGGGGTGGGGGGTGGGTGTCCTTTGTATTCTTATCTTTTTTTCACCAAGTTGATTGGCTCAAGGTAATCTGAGAAGGGGTTCAGAGGTCCACGGCTGCACTCTGAAGTCTGGTACCACGGCTGACCCTGACCGGCTCCCTTCCCCTTCTGTGAACTCGGTTCCTGAACTCCCTAACTGCAGAGACTCCAACATTGTCCCAGTCTAAGTGCCTGAAGGCAAAGTTAACTGCTCAGAAAAGCCATCCAAGCGAGACCCGATTATTCATTATTCTGCTCAGGATTATCTACTAGGACACTACCAACCAGTTGCCGGGCAACCGGGGCTGGAGGCGGGGCCGCAGCTGAGGGGCGGGGCCGCACGGTAGGGGCCCGCGGGGATCTGGAGGCTGCGAGGAACCGGGGATCCGTGCAGGTGGGAGCGGTTACCTTGCCCGCTTGGGTGGCAGCTGCCAGGCACGGGTGCGTCCCGTCGTAGCGCCCTATGGCCATCATGCGGGGGTTGATTTTGTGGCGCAGTTTCAGGGTAAACACGGGCAGCAGCATGCTGGCGGCGGTTGCGGGGAGGACAGCTGGTGGCCCGAGGTCAGCCCCGCGGAGCCGATCTCACCGCTGCGATGAGGGGCGCGGGGCACGGGGCTCGGACCCACTTGCTTCCAGCTGCCCAGGCCCAGCGCGTCACAGCGCGGGTCCCAGGGGTCCCACCCCCAGGGCGCCAGCTACGTCTGCAGTTGCGCTGGCCCGCCCAGCTCCTTCTGCGGCTGCGCAGGTTCCGATCAGTGTCTGCGGCTGCGCGATCGAGTCTCTCCCGAGGGAGCCTGAAATTGGTCTCCTCTCGCTGACGGAGCCCCTTGTTTTGCTGTGTAGTTCATGCACCTTACTTTCCACTCCACTGAAGTGTTGACGGCGGCCTTGCCTGAACCAGCGCAGCCCGGGGCTTCTCCTTCTAGCTCTACAACCAACTTGCGTCCCGGCATGTTACGCACGCTGCACCCCCCCCCCCCAAAGAGCCAAGAGTTCAAGAAATGACTTGAATGCTTATCCTGTCCCTTATTTGTAGCTGTTATGTTGATGCAAACCACAGTAGTTATCTGCACAAAGTGTACCCCGAACAATCCTTTTTCTCAAGCCTACTGATTTGTCTGTGACTAGTACTGATCGCAGCTGGGGACACGCTGGCTCTCCTCTGAGAAGGAAGGGACCATGGCCAGGAGGGGGCTGGCCCAGAGCTGACCCTCTCCCTACCAGCCCTCTCAGAGTCTTCTCTACCTCCCATGACCCACCTGGCTCTTCAGAGAAGACACCTGCCATCTTCATCTCAGTGAGAGCTGGGGCTCTTGGCACCCCAGGACTTGTGGGGAAGGAGCTGAGGGGCGGCAGGTGGGCAACACTGCATAGTGGACACGCCTGAGGGCCTCAGCAGCCAGTACACAGCCTGGGTTCAAATTCCTCCTCCGTCAGTCCCTCACTGACACTTGGGCCCTTTGGGGGGTTTTTGTTTCTTGTTTTTTAAGGTTTTATTAATTATTTTCAGAGAGGAGGGGAGGGAGGGAGGAAGAAAGGGAGAGAAGTATCAACGTATGGTTACCTTTCACTTGCCTCCAGCTATGGACCTGGTTGGAGACCTGGCTTGCAACCTGGTTATGTGCCCTGCCTGGGAATCGAACCAGCAAGCCTTGAGTTCGCAGGCGGGTTCCGATCCACTGAGTAACACCAGCCAGGGAAAGGACCCATCATCTAATCCAAACACATTTATTGAATGTCCTCTCTGTGCTAGGCACTTCACACACACACACACACACACTCACACACACTCATTCAGTCCTCATAGCCACCCATGGTGGGAGATCCTGTCATCATACCCATTTTACAAGAGAGAAAACAGTCGTGAGAGGTTATATGGCATAAGCCCAAAGTCACATAGCTGGTAAGTGGCAGAATCAAGATGGCAAGCAAACCCGGGTTTTGCTTGTTGTGAGAATTAGACAAACTAATGTAAGTAAAGCACTTAAAGCTATGCCTGGCACTTAATGAGAGCTGCCTTTGACATGTTGAGATTGCTATCATAATAAAATTGATGTACTTTTTGTTTCATTTTGTCTTTTGGTTTGTGCTCGTCGGTGGCACTGTTCCAGGTTCCCTCTCAGTCCTGGGGTGGGAAAGACCAGCCTAGCCCTGGCTGGTAGTACAGTGGATAAGGTGCTGGCCTGCGAACCCAAAGGTCGCTGGTTCGATTCCCAGCCAGGGCACATAACCAGGTTGCAAGCCAGGTCTCCAGTCAGGTCCATGGCTGGAGGGAGGTGAAAGGCAACCATACATTGATGTCTCTCTCCCTCTCTGCCTCTCCCTTTCCCTCTCTCTGGAAATAATAAAATAAAATCTTAAAAAAAAAGACCCGCCTAGCCAGTCAAGGTCTGGTGGGAATCAGGCGAGATAAGGAATTCAGAAGCTGATGTACACTCTGCCGCCTGCCTCATTCTGTGTCCTCATTTTGCTTATGCACAGCACCCCCACTAGAGGGTGCGCAGATGTAAGGAATGGAAATTGAAGCACCTTAGGACACTGGACTGAAGGCCTGGAGGGAGATGAGAAGGCCCCCCAGACAGAAGACCTCCACACTCACAGGGTTGATTTCTGGGGAGTAGACTGGGTCCGGGTGGCCAGCTGGAGCAGGTCTTTTGCAAGAAATTACCATTGAAAGAAACTGGGTTTCTTTCAATGCACATGAGATCCCTCTGTATTTTCTTGTAAGTGCATGTGAATCTATCATTATCTCAGAATAAAGGAAAGAACAGGGGAGCATCAGCAGGAAGGGTACCATGAAAAAACATAAAAAGAACACATGACTGCAATGGCCACTCGGGGGAGGGAGAATTGATGTGACCACTCCAGGTACTTAGATGGCTGGCACCCAGCTTTGTCAGGCTAAACATAGATATCAAGGTGCTTTCTCAACATGAGCTCTCAGAAGTCATAGCTATAGAATCACAACAAAGATGATCAGATTAGAGACTGAAAGCGAAGGGCACACTCACCAGGGTAGCACACTGCCTTGTGCTGGTTTTAAAATGCACCAGAGCAGCGATTTTCAACCAGTTTGCCACAAGAATTTTCCCCCTTCCCCCTCCAATCCCTGCCACCAACAACCGTCACAAGAATTTTTAAAACATGCAATACCTGACTATTTAACCATGGGACCAAGATTAATGTCACCAGTGGTGAGCCATGGTGTCATGCAGGGCACTTCACTTCGGGGTGACCTTTCCCCAAACCCATAAACCCTATCTAATCATGAAAAAAATCAGAGCAATCCAAAATGAGGAATATTTTACAAAATATCTGACAACTACTTCTCAAAACTGCCAAGATCATAAACAACAAGGAAACACTGAGAAACTGTCACAGAGTGGAAGACAAAAAGGAGACATGATTATCAAATGCAATCCTGGATTGGACCTGGGGAAAGAAAAAGAATGTTTGTGAGAGAACTGGTGAAATCTGATTAGAGTTCCCAGTTTGGTTAGTAATATTGTACCAGTGTTCACTTCTCTGTATCATAGTTATGTAAGATGGTAACATTAGAAGAAGCTAGATGAAGAGTCTACTAGAATTCTCCCTAGGGGACTGGAGCAGTGAGTGGAGGAAGAACTGACTATAAAGGAGATGAGGGAACTTTTTGGGGTGATAGGAACATCACATATTTTTTAGTTGGTGATTACATACATGTGTACCTTCGTCAAAAATTATCAAATGCCAAAAAAGTTATCCAACGGTACATTTAAAATAAGTAATTTTATTGTGTGTAAATTATGCCTCTAAGAAGTAGATTATTATTTTTTTTTTATTGTTTTTTCCCTGGCTGAGTAGCTCAATTGGTTGGATCATTGTCCTGATGCACCAGCATTGTAGATTTGATCCCCAGTTGGCACATGCAAGAAGCAACCAATAAATGCATAAATAAGTGGAACAACAAATCAACGTTTCTCTCCATCGCCCTCCATTTCTCTCTCTAAAATCAATAAAAGAAAAAAATTGTCATCAAAATAGAAGATGATATTATTCACATGCCTAAAATTCTCTGGTGGCTTCACCTGACACAAATTCCTAATTCGGCCTATAGAGCACTGGTATCTATAAACCACCAAAGGACTGTCTCACCTCAGGACCTTTGCACTTACAGTTCCCTCCACCTGGAACGCTCTGCCTCTGGATCTTGTCCAGGCTAACCCTTCCAGGTCAATCGGGTCTCAGCTCAGTCCTCCGCTCCTCAGTGCAGCCTGCCCTGTGCCCAGCTCTCTCTCACACAACACCCTGCTTTATTTTCTTCACAGCATTTGTCCCTTTCAGAGATGATCTTGTTTACTTATGTATTGGTTTTTGATCTGTCTACACACTAGAATGCAAATGTCTTGCCCACTTCTGATAGGGGAGTCCAGTAACTAGCAACAACCCCCACCCCCAGAAAAAGAGAGAGAGAGGTGGAAAGAAGTCAAGCAGATGGAAGCTCAAGCATTACTTTATCCCTGGTAAAAATTGATAATGGAGAAGGTGACTTCTATTTGCTGGAAAATGAACTTCCAAATTCTGAGATATGTCTATCACAGGAGAACTGCAGACCACATCATGGGGCAGGCCTCTTCCAGCCCTGGTTGGGGAGTAGCCAGGCCAGCACTGAAGAGGAAGAGGAGTTGTGCACCCCAGGAATCAGAGCGGAGCAGCAGGGGTGAAAGATACACAATACCCTTGCTCCATCCACAACAAACATTCCGGGCGAACATCATCTCAGCGTCCTCAACAGTTACTGGCACATAGCAGGTGCTCTTTAAATATTTGGTTGATGATTGATTGAATCAATATTCCCATCTTAAATAACTCACTTGGCAGGACCTGGTACCCTACTTTATAGTTCTCTGCACCCCCGATCTTTTTTTTTTTTTTTTTTAGATTTTATTTTTTATTATTTTCTGAGAGAGGGGAAGGGAGAGAGGGAGAGAGGGAGAAAGATATCAATGTATGATCAATGTATGGTTGCCTTTCATTTGCCTCCAGACCTGGCTGGAGACCTGGCTTGCAACCTGGTTATGTGCCCTGGCTGGGAATCGAACCAGCGACCTTTGGGTTCACAGGCCAGCACCTTATCCACTGAGCCATCAGCCAGGGCCTGATCTTTCTAAGTCTGGCTCCCATGTGTCAATCAGAACCCAGCTCCATGCTGCTGTCTTTCTCACAGAGACCCACCTTGGATCCCTGGTCCCTCTCATTACCCTGCTTTATGAACCTCACCCTGCTGGGTCAGCCTCCCTGCCTCCTTCCCACTGAAAAGTTCAAAATAGATCGATGGTTCTGCATCGATCTGATATGCATTGGGAAGTGGCACCCTTTTCTTTGTTGTCTTGTGCTCTGGCACCCACGGGACCATGCATGATCCACGATTCTGGGTGAGTCAGAGACTCTGAACGTTACATTGAAAGATTCTCTAGGAAAATAAAGGAAAGATTTGGTCTGGCAGGAT
The DNA here is from genome assembly GCA_004026585.1 of Noctilio leporinus. Lineage (NCBI taxonomy): Eukaryota > Metazoa > Chordata > Mammalia > Chiroptera > Noctilionidae > Noctilio > Noctilio leporinus. Next base: position 190,468 of record PVIW01001835.1, on the reverse strand, counting down.
TCAAGTCTCACAAACACCTGGCAAACCATTCACCCAGAGAAACACATCCCAATTCATTTTTTGTCGAGGTAGTTCTTTCTCACCTTCTCTGGCTTTAGGCGTAAGCTCGCGGTTTGGAAGTACCTATAAAACTTACCTAAGTGGTGATTTTTTTTTTTAATGTACAAATGGACTCTCCTTCATCTTTTTGTTGTTAATGGTTGATGGAAAAAACTCGTCCTTCTTTGATCTCCACCTGCCAAGCCCACAGTGGCACTGATGGGAAGGTGTGACCAGAGAGGTGTGCTGACAATGGTAAGTTGGCTCTCCCAGGGCACAGGAGACCCAAGAGTCTGAAAATGCTGTGAATGAGGGGGTGGCCACAGCGGGATGCCGTCAGCCCAGCATCTAAGGAGCAGGGCAACGGACTCTTGGTCTGGCTTGCTCCTGAGGTTCAGATCAAAGCTGATGGCTGGAGTGCATTCCAGTTTCCAAGGAGGGTGCCTTTTACGAGCCTCAGGAGCCATCCCTGGGTGTGGGCAGCATCAGATGCTGGCTGAAGCTTGACTCAGCATTGGGAACTACCCCTTTGGGCAGGAAGCCAACCTCTGGGGCACCTGCTCTGCAAGGTTCGAGATGTCCTACCTTCCTATGAACTCCTGCAGCGGAAAGCAGCACGCGGCTTGGTGGGTCTGCCATCGCACCCGCAAGGAGGCTCCAAGTTCCACTTCTGAAGTCAGGGCACGTCCAAGTCGGAAGGGATCACCAGCCTGGGATGGTTTTTGTTTTATCCTTGTTGTCCTGTTTTTTCATTCGCCCACCCTCACCTCTTTAACACAATATGTCTTCTTAAAATATTTCATGTATTTATTATTTGAATAGGTAGTACTTTGATGTCAATCAGATTAAAGGATGAAAGTAGCCCTGGCCCAGGTAGCTAGGTTGAAGCTTCATCCTGTAACTAAAAAGGTTGCAGGTTCAATTCCTGGTCAGGGCACGTGCCTGGGGTGCAGGTTCAATCCCCTTCCCCTCTCTCTAAGAGTAATGAAATAAATGTCCGCAGGCGAGGATGCATAAATAAGTAAATAAACAAAAGGTATGAAAGCATACGTACAAAGACATGGAGAAATAGGAACCGGTGTGCACTGTGGGTGAGAATGTAAAATGATGTAGCCACTGTGGAAAACAATATGAGAGTTCCTCAAAAATTAAACAGAGCTACCACAGGATTGACCAATTCCACTTCTGGGTGTATATCCAGAGGAAATAAAATCACTGAAAGAGATACCTGTACCTCCATGTTCATTGAAGATACTTGTACACCAATATTCATAATAGAATTATTCACAATAGCTAAAAGGTGACAAGCCAGTGTCCATCAATGGATGACTATACATACATACATACATACATACATACATACATACATACATATATACACTACACTGAAAATGAAATTCCCCTCCCACCCTGTCCTTGTCACCAAGGTCCCCTTCCCTGCAGAAGCCCCTAAGACCAGTTGCCTGGGTCTCCTTTTGAAGATAGACTGGGATACTACAGGTGAAGTCTTCTCTTTCTGTATACACACTCCTCCCTGGCTTTTGGTTACTTCATAAATGCTAGCATCCTAGACACACAGTTTTATAGTTTACTTTTTGCACGTAACAGTATGCTTTAGAGAGCAGCCTCATTTTTTTTTTTTTTTCTTTTAAGACCACAGAGTGGTATTCCAGCACAGAGCCTTTGACACAGAGAGGATTCAACTAACATTTACATGTTAGGCGACGTGTAAATACTGTCAATATTTGCAGTTTAATGGGGTGTAAGAGTGGGAGGCTTTCCAAAAGCTGTCAAGTATGCATGAGCATGAGGAGGTGGGGGGCGGGGGGACACACAGACTCTCCAGTCCAGCCTAGCAAGCATCCATGGAGGTCACCCTAGGAAAAAGGTCCTTTTCTGGAAGCTGGTGCAATAATAACCAACAGCTATAAAACTCTTGCCTTGTGGCAGCCACTGTTCTAAGCACATTAACTTATTTCATCCTCACAACCCCCTGCGATGTAGGTGCAATTATTAATTATTCCTCTTTCACAGGTCAGGACATCCAGGCAAAGTAAGTAACGTGCCTAAGGTCACTGAGCTAGCGACTGACAGCTGGGACTTGACCCACAGAGTGGGGCTGCAGGCCCTCACTCCTGTCAACTATGCCCCCGTGCTGCCGAATTTCATGGCCACCCCTGGACTGGCTACCAAGAAACATGCCTTACATGTAAGCTGCAACCCCACAGGGTTAACGTCTACCACAGGACACAGTTTACCCTAAAGCAAGGCAGAGAGCTGATCAGTGTTAATACAGAGAAACACACTGAACGTTCTGGAAGGTAGAGGAGGGATGGCGAGGAATGAAGGAACGTGGAAGGGCTGGGACGGGAACCAACATTTATGGAGCAGCTGTTCCACACCAGCACTTCCTAGGCTGAGTCTTCCCAACAGCCCTAGGATCACCCCGGTTCCATAGATGGAAAAATACTGAGGCTCCCAGAGATGGTTCAAGCGGTGAAGCCAGGATCCTCTCCCAGGGTGGTCTAGACTCAGAGCCCACCAAGGTGTCCCAGTGCTGATCCCGCGCCCCCTCCGTCAGGAATGTCCGGACTCCCCAGTTGGCTTGGTGTGAAAGGCAGCCAGTTAACACACTGAAACGCTTTGAAGGTGGCATGGCCCATAAAAAGGCCTGGTTCCCAAGTTGCTGGCAGTGAGACAGAGAGGACTGTGGGGAGGACAATATCAGAACAGGGCAGGAAGTGCCGGGTGGAGGAGCCTTAAGCCAGGAGGCTGAGGTGCCACACGTCCCAAACATGTCCTTCTCTGGCCCCAGAGGATGCCACCACCTGGAGGCAGAATCACCCCAACTTCGGTGTTCATTGAACCTCTCTCCCCCGAATTCTGCCAGAACGTCCTTCTGCCTATGCTAGGACCTCCTTAGTCTTTTCATTACCTTGACTCACTTCAGAATTATTCATCCTAAGCATGAACCTTTATGACATTATAAGCTCTGTGTACTAGTGGCATTTATTTCTTACCTGCATGAGAGTCCATTAAATCTACTAACACAACAAAAACAAAGTTTTTCTGCACACCCCCTAAAAGCCTCTCTCTTTTAGAACCTCAGTTTAGAGCACTGCTCTGCCTGATGGACCCAGGATTCACTAATCCCACATTTAATCCCATGTTGCTGCTTCTGCATGGCCTGAGGCAACTCCTTTTCTTTCTCTGGGCCTCAGTTTCCCCAGCTCTTACATAACAAGGTGGTGAAATACACAGATCCAAGCCAGTTGCTCTGGGTTAGAATCCAGGCCCTGACCTTTTTTTGGGCAAGCAAGTCACTTAGCTCATCTCTGCCTCAGTTGCACCATCTGTGAAATGGGGGATTACTTCACAGGGCTCATGAAGGGATTTGGCAGCTTCTGAGGAGCCTCTGCTGGCCATCCTACTGTGTACACCATGTGTCCCCGACCCCAATAACTTCTGAACCCTCTTATTCATCCTTTTTTCATAGCATTTATTACCTTCTAACAAACTGTATAGTCAATGGATGGCTTATGTTCACTCTTTTTTTTCCCTCCTGTTCCTCCAAGAGAATGTCAGTTCCATGAGAGCAGGGATATTTGTTTGTTGAGGATTCCAAACACCTATCTGGTTCTCAATAAATAGTTCTTGAACAAATGGAATGAATGAATGAATGAATGAATCCTGAGTCTCACAGCGTCCCACACGGTGTTAGAATCCCAGACCCCAAGGAAAGTCCATAAAACCCCCAAAGAAATCATTGCCTTTGGATTAATATTTCAAATGCAAGGGGACATGAGGGAACATTTGGGGATTCCAAGGTAAGCCAATTTTCTGCCTTTTAGAAATAGTGATGGCACAGCAAAAGGAAATTAAATGATCATCAAAACCAGTGCCTTTCAGCAAGCCTGGGGGTTGGAGTGGGGCTTCTGCCCAGTGAGGCTTTGAAAGAGGTATGTTTTAGGTCCAGGGAGGCCCAAAGGTTCCCTGCAGGCTATGGGTCACCCTCCCTGCTGGGTGGGGATGGGCAGCTACATTTCTGAGCACCTGCTAAGCACAGGACTTCCTGATAGCTCATTTATCCCTCAGAACAACCATAAATACATGGTGGGTGGGATTATGCCTATTTTTTCAACAGGAAAGGAGCAGAACAAGATGACTTGCCAAGGATAATGCAACCAACGGATAAGTAGCAGATCTGGGCCAGTCCTGGCACTCCCAGCCCATCACCCACTCTCACGCCTTCCTTCGGACCTGAAACAGGGCTGAAACTGGCTTCCGAAGATGAAGATGAGGGTGGTGCTGTAGAAGTATATTTCTTTCCCCCAGAGAGATACTCGGGGCAGGCCTTGCAAGCCAGAGCTTATTTTCTGACTCCAAAGGCTGGTCTGCCTCATCCACCAGAATGGGGTCCAGGAGATTGTGGTGGTTTCTAGAAGGATCACAGGAGCCTCCTAAGGGACCCTGGGTACCAGCAGGTAGGTCCAGAAGCCACGTTCCTAAAACAATGATGTGGCTGGGGCTGTCCCAGGTGCTGCTCATAAGATGGTCACCAGACTCCAGCCTCTCACCGGTTGCTTACATAGCATTCAGTGGAGGGAGGCATAGGAAACCAGGAAGGGTCGCTGACCCAAGTTCCCTAGTCCCCTCTCAGAGGTAACTACTGTCTCATGTTTCTTGTGTCTCCTTGTATTCTGTTCATAGACACATATGTATGACTAGGCAGCCTCTCCCCTCTTTACCCCACAATGGCAGCACCTGTACCTTCCTGAACATGGCTTTTCCTCAGTTAACCCCCCATCTTCTCACTCTTTCCCTGTTGGGACATGTGGAGCTCCTTCCTATCTGGAAGGGCCGCCTGGAATCCCATTGCACTGATGTGTCATGATCAGTCCCTTCCCAGTCCTTTACAAGCAAGATTGCAATGAGCTGCACCTACGTCTTTGTGCACCGTGTGTAAATAAATGCGGAGTGGGTAATTTCCCAGCAGCACTTTCACCTTTTGTGTCCAGAGGCTGCTGTGGGTGCCCTACAGCCGCAAATCACCACCCCTGTCCCAGCAAGTATCCCCCACAACCTCCCAAACAGCGCATTCCGAATTCCGGGCTCTCTGCCCATCTGATAGACCTTTAAGAAATGATATCTGGTTGTAGCTTTAATTTGCATTTGTACGACCATAAGTGTCGATGAGTATCTATCTGATCGCTTGCTCTAAAAGTGATTTGTATTCTTTTTTTTCTCTTCGGGATTTCTAACTGTAAACCAAGGGCGATCATTTATCTTGGTGCTGAGAAGGTGACAGCCCAGGCCCAGGGCTGTGGCCAGCACTCTGACCACAGCGGATCTGGCACTTTGCAGCGCTGGCCTGCCTGCCCCTCAGGAACAGAACTTCTCAGTTCTTGTGAGCTTGTTTTTCTCCCCACGATTTAAAAAACTGTGGTGGGAACAGGCCACTTCATTCAAAGGAGGCTCTGAAAGGCCCTTTCTGCACAGCGGGTCCAGGCACCAGAGGAAGACCTGGACAAAAGCTGGTAGTCTGAGAACCCTGGTGGTCAGGCCCCCCTTGATTAGCCACTGGTGGCCTGGCCTCGTTGGTATGCAAAGCCCAGCCTCTGCTCCTCCTCAGAGCTCCCTGCTAGCTCTGTGCCAGTGTTGCATTTAGAAGAGCTTTTAAATGTTGAATTTAGATTTTTTTTCCTGCTGCACCCAGAAAGAGAGCTCCAGAGACAGGGGCTTCTCCTCCCTGGGGATGTGACTGCAGCGAGTCATTTTTCAGGGTTTTAGTCATTATCTTGACCATGTTGGCAATGGGAACAGAGCTCAGGGCTTGCAACCAGGTAAACTGCGGTTCAGATCCTGGCTGGCTGACCTTGGCAGGTGACCTCCCTGAACTAATGTTCGCAACTCAAATATGGATTTACAATAGTACCTACTTTGCAGGTGAGGTGTTGGTGTCCTGAGATGCGGAAAAGGGACCAAAGAAGGGTTGGAGATCACAGAAGAGCAGAACCAGGTTTCCCTCTAAGGCAAGGAGACGGTTACTAAACCCTGAAAAGTCACGTTCAGGAGTCAGAGGCACAGATAAAGCCAATTACTAAAACGCCTGGAGAAAGGTTTATTCAGTTTGGCCAGAGCCAGAGGAAGCGTGAGCAGGATCTCTCAAACCTGCCTTCCCCTAGAAGCAAACGTAGGGAGTTTAGAAGCAGGCAGGGAGTAGGAAGGGGGCATTTCAGGGAACCCAGGGGTAAGTGTGTGCTCCTTCCGTCTCACACAGCCTTGGTGCAACCCAGCTTCTGGGTCAGCAGGTGGTCCCAGCTTTCCCAAAGGTATCCATTCCTTTTGCAGGACAAACTCGCAAATTCTCCTGGTGTCCTGGAGTTATGTCTTCCTGCTGGACAAGGAGACAGTACATAAGCATATTTTTCCCCCCAGGGAAAGTATGGATAACTTTTTTCAGTTTCTCAAAAGGGTTTTTGACCCAAAAAGATGAAATATCACCCAGAGGAACTGATGAGGACTTAAAAAAAATACGGGACCCTTCCTGGATCTCACTCCAAGCCCAGAACCAGAATCCCTTAAACTTGTGTTTTTGAAAAGTTCTCACTGGGTGATTCTGATGCCCCCAACTGAGGACAGGTCTGAAGTCTCTGGGCCCTGGTGGATTTTAAAAGACTGTGCTCCAGAAGCTTTAAAACAAGAGGTCACGAATGAGGGCATTGTTGGCCTCCCTGGCCTATGGCTGCATTAGTGGTTCCTGGGGAGAGTATCTAAAAATAACAAACAAATAAACAACTCTTATCAGTGTTCAAAATGGGAATATTTCACAAACACACACACACATACACACAATCCAGGTTTTAAGTTTCCCTTATAAAAATCAGCAGAGCTGACACAACTGGACCCTGATTTCCAAATCTCACCTTTGGGTTGGAGCCTAGTCAGCCTGCACCGTTCCCACCCCTCCCTGTCACCTGCAGTCAGCTTACTTATTTGAGACCCTCTATTTGAAGTTCCCTGGAAATTCGTCAGGTCGGGGCATTATTGACTCTAAGGTGAGTCTCAGATTGAGACCATCTGCTCCTGGTGGCGCTGAGTGACGGCGCCTGAGGTCCGTAAGTACTTTCCCCAGACGCCTGTCCACACGTCCGCACTTACCCTGCCGGCATGTAGGAGTTCTCTCGTGACTCCAGACAGGGGCCAAGGACTTCAAAGCCAAACAAGCTCCAAATTGAGTTGGCACCCATCCTCCCTGGCCTCGGCCTGTTTTCTTCTGCCAGACAGAACCTTTCCGCCTCTGCTCACGTCTATTAAAATTAACAAGCGTTGCAGGCAGCCATCAAAGGCAGGGCTGTGCCTTTAATAGTATTTCAGGCAGGTCCAGGCTGTGATCACAGCCCTTCCCCTGCCTTCCCCAGCTGAGCTGGGGATGGGAAATGGTTCAGCTGGGAGGACCAGAATCAGAACACGGGACAATCTCATCTGTTTGATATTGGCACCAAGGACAATTCCAGGGTCAGGAGAACATCTTCACCACAATGTTCTTCAAAGTGCCCCGCAAGAACTAGACAATTCTTCCTTTTGTGAAGAGTTTATGTATTTCTTTTTAGAGAGAGGGGAAGGGAGAGAGAAAGAGAGAGTAAGAAACACTGCTGTGAAAAAGAAACATCAGTTGGTTGCCTCTTGTATGAACCCTGACCAGGAACAGAACCTACAACACAGGCGTGTGCCCTGACTGGGAATTGAACCAGCGACTTTCACTTTGCAGGATGACACCCAACCAACCGCGCTACCCTGGTCAGGGCATGGCCAATTACCCTTAAGAGGCACCCTTAGAAGAGTGTGTTATAAACCCTATTTTACTGGTGGGGAAACTGAGGTCAACGGCTTCCCCAAGGCCATAGAGAGAGACAAAAGCAAAGCTGAGGCAGGAAAAAATCTACGTCCACCTGAGGCTCACTCGGGCCTGGAGCTGGCCCCAGGAATGCCAGCACGCTGAGGCCGGTTGCCGGGGCCACCCCTCCTGGTTCTCACGCTGGGCTTCCCAGACCTGAGCTATGCAGAGACATTAGGTCACCTGTGCGTGCTCACAGAAACCCACTTGCCTTCCCCTCTTCCAAGGGCTATGCACAACCTCATCTCCTCTACTGGAAATCCTGAGGACCAGGCCCTAATGTCTGGTTCGCTCACCCCTCTCAGAGGGCTACCTGAAGCCCAGCACATAGGTGTCCCTGAAGGTTTACTGAATGATCGATTAAGGGAAAGGCAGGGTTGGGGGTGGAGAGGAGGAGGAAGAGAAGGAGGAGAAGGAGAAAAAGAAAAAGGAGGGGGGAGCAGGAAGAACCACAGAAGGAAGAAAAAGAGGAAAGAATGGGAGCCTCCATTCTCTCCCCCGAAGCCCTGATCTGGGCTGCCAGCCAACTTGGCCCAGACACTGTGGGGCTGGGGGTGGGTGGAGGGTAATTGCTGGCTTGGGCCTTACTTCTTCCCGCCTGCGGTGAGCAAAGGGGAGGGTTTCACTTGCCCGGTGGGCACTGAATGACAGCAGCGGGGCTGGAGTCCATGTAATTAACCAGCGGCCTCGAGCCTTGGAGAGTCTGTGAAGCCTGCCGACTCCACAAGGGACGGAGCCAAGCAAAGTGGCTCCTAATGAGCCTTGGCCTGATTTTCACAGTCTCCGTAGCTGGGACCCGAGGCCTGGGAGGCTGGGGGGTTCTTTACCAGGGCTCCACGAGTAGAACTGGAGGTCAGAAGGCAGGGTTGTGTCTGTGTGTGTGAAACACATGACAGCGTATCAAAATCCACAGAATCTCTTTTTTCTTTTTGAACATTTATTTTTTTAAAGAGTTTAGAGAAATGGGAAGGGAGGGAGGAAGAAAGGGAGCGAGACATCCATGTATGGTTGCCTTTCACCTGCCTGTAGCTGGGGACCTGGCTGGGGACCTGGCTTGCAACCTGGGTATGTGCCCTGACTGGGAATATGAACCAGCGACACTTGGGTTCACAGGCTAGTGTTCAATCAACTAAGTCACACCAGCCAGGACTCACAGAACCAACCTCTTCTTGATAAGATCTTTTAAACTTCCTCAGCACAGCTGTCAGAACCTGGATCACAAAGAGGGAGGTACCTTGTTTACCCAGCAGATAAGGAGTCAATAGCGTATCCAGGAAAGGCGGGGATGGGGTGGGGGGGTGCCCCTGCTTTTCTCAACCCTCCTCTCACCCCATAGACCAACATGCCAGGGTTTGGAAGGGTCTGTGCCAGTGTTCACCCCTCTGCACTAAGCTCTCTCTTCCTAGAGTGTGAAAGGCTGATGAGACACCTACAGTCAGTGTGAGGGCGTTCTGGATGTCAACAGGTGGTAAGAGGCCAGGGCCTGCAAATTATGCCTCGGGGAGACACCATTACACTTCTTCCCACTTATCAGATGGGCAAACATTTCAAAGTCTGAGTGCAGGAAGTATTGGAGGAAGAGGTAGGGAAATGGGGATCTCAAAAATTGCTACAGGGAATATAAATTAGGGTAGGCTCTTTGGAGAGCAATTGTAACACTACCACCTCACCACCCTCCTCCTATTTTTTTGTTGTTTAAGATTTTTATTCATTACTTTCAGAGAGAAGGGCAGGGAGGAAGGAAGAAAGGAAGAGAAGCGTCAATGTATAGTTGTCTTTCATCTGCCTCCACGTACGGACCTGGCTGGGGATCTGGCTGGAGACCTGGCTGGAGACCTGGTTATGTGTCCTGGCTGGGAATTGAACCAGCGACCTTTGGGTTTGTAGGCTGGCGCCAATCCACTGAGCCACGAGCCAGAGCTCACCACCCTCCTTCTAAAGATGGGTGAGCTTTGTATACTCATGTACTTGACATGAATGGAGATGTTCCTTGCAGCAGTTTTATAGTAAAGACAATGCAGTACAAGGGCAGGCACAGGGGGCCACTTAGGAGGTGAGCGATGAATCTTCCCAGGAGATGATAATGGCTCAAACTAGGTAGGTGTAGGAGGCAGGTAAGGCTGTGGGTGGGAGGATCTGGTTGGAGGTGAATCGGGAAGCAGAAGCTCCATTGAGGATATGTCAAGTTCAACATGCTGTTAGGCATCCGTGTGGAATGTGGAGTAGCAGCCAGAAAGATGGGAATGGACTTCAAAAGAAAGGCCCAACCTGGAGATGTAAATTGGGAGTCTCAATGCACAGGTGAAATTTAAAGCCAGGAACTCATTAATTTTTTATTTCTTACAAATAAAAGAATTGAAGCAAATACGACAGTGTTGATACCTGTTAATTCTGGGAGGTAGATATGGCGGTGCTTGTAATGCTATTCTTTGTACTTTTTAGTGTGTTCGACATTTTGAATAATCAAGTTAATTAATGAAGTCCATCAGGCCACAAGGCTCCAAACTGCTGAACAGTTTTGGCACAAGTGCCTCAGACCTAAAGTGTGGGTGCTGGCTGGCAATGAGTTGAGGAGCCAGGTTCAAATCCCCCCCACTGACACTAGGCTCAGTGACCAGGAATTGACTGGGTCTCTCTAGGCCTCCATTTCCCCACTTGAACAACAAGAGCTGGCCCATGACTTCTCAGGGCTCCTCCAATGCTGACCATCCAGGATTTAAGCTGATGTCCCAAGAGCCCCTGCCTGCTCTGATTTTTGTCCACCCACCTCTCATGCCTAGTCCTACAGAGGAGGCCAGAAATACCCCATCAGAGGGCTCTGCAGGTGGAAGGTCAACTTTGCCTCCAAACATGGAGAGAGCAGCAAGAGGAGTTAGAAAGGACAGGGTCCGTGGTCCCCGGAACCTGAATCCCAAAAAGAATTAGGTTGAACTGAAAAGCAAGGAACCCAGAGATCAAAATTCTTCCCAATCTCTACTGCTGATGAATGCATCCTGCTCAGGACCCCAGAACTGGTCAGATCTATGAGCCTGAAATGTACACCTGGGTGGTGGCTGAACTAATGTGCCACGTTATCATAAGCACACGTAATCATAATAACATGATGATGACGATGATGATGATGATAATGATGTCAGATTCTGAACTAAAAGCCCAATATGTTTTCTCTCATTTAACTCTTACAACAACAGTGCTGTAGGGTTATCATCCTCATTACTCCAACTTTGCAGATGGGTAAACTGAGGCTCAGAGAGGTCCACAACTTACCCCAAGTCGTACATCAAAGAAGGAGCAGAGCCTGGATAGAACCTAGGCAGTATGACTTCACCTCTCAGGCTCTTGAGAGCTCTTGGTGAGTGACAAGTTTCTCTAAATCTCTTCAACAAGAGTCACGGAAGACACCCTAGATACAACTCTGTCGATTAAGCCACTTACTCACCATTGGCTCATAAGCATTTCTTGAGGACCGATGGTGTGATGGCCCTCATTGTGCCTGGCCATGGGGATGCCGAGATGAGCAAGCACAATCTCTGTTCTCAAAGCCTTGGCTGGTGTGGCTCAGTGGAATTGGCACCAGCCTGCGAACCCAAAGCTCACTGGTTCGATTCCCAGCCAGGACATATAACCAGGTTGCAAGCCAGGTCTCCAGCCAGGTCCTCAGCTGGAGGCAGGTGAAAGGCAACCATACATTGATGCTTCTTTTCCTTTCTTCCTCCCTTCTGGCCTTTCTCTCTGAAAATAATAAATAAAATCCTTAAAAAAAAAAAGAAAAAAGAAGAGCCTTATGGTCTAGAGAGAGGAGTCTGTTTATAAACCAGCTCAATAAAACCAATGGCCCCTGGTTCCCAGGGAGCCACGTATGTCCAGAAGGTTCCAAGGCAAAGGATGGCAATCCCACTCCAGGGTGTGGAGTCATGGTGGGGGACCTGTCTCGACTAGCACCATGCGGCTGAACCTCCATTCTGAGGCCATGAGTCCCAGAAACTTCTTTCTGGCAGAAACTGATGGGTGCACATATTTGGCTTTTATGGGAAGGAGAGAAGATGAAAAGCCTGTCATTTTCTGTTTTGTGAGCAGTGGCACATGTGCTGCTTCCTTGAAACAACCTGTTTTATTGTTCTAAGAAAAGCACCTGACCTGACTTATGCCTGAAGGAGAGGCCTTAACTGGAGAAGAAGCTATTTTGGGCTCAGCGGCTCAAAGAAGCCACAACTGCTGTGTGTGGTAACAGAACCTGCGTTGCAGGCAGACCGCTTCTTTGCAGAAGTGTTCTTAAGCCAGGACCCAGGGGCGGGGATCACCAACGGGACTCAGGAGCTCTGCCAAATCCCTGAATTCATGGGAATGTGTCCTGTATTTGTGTTTTGTTGTTTTTTTTTACGAGTCAAGGGTTCGGTTTCCATCAAATTTTAAAGGGTTCCTTGAGGCCCCTGAGAAAGCTAAGGATGGCGTCTCTGATGAAATAGTTATATTCTAGGTCTGGGTGTAAGCTGAGCCTGCCAGCCACTGCACGTTCTTAGGGTGGCGTGTGTGCTCCTGTTTTCCTTCTGCCATGCAAAGATCAGAAGCCAGTAAAGAAGGTGGGCCATAGTGGAAAAGGCGCCTGCAGATGCAGGAAAGGACTGTGTGGAAGGAACTGGACAGCCAGGAGCACAGTTCAGCGTGGACTTACCTCAACTCCGTGCGTGGTTATTTCAGCCTGCACAGTCCAGAAACCGGGAATGATGAGGTCTGCCCCGACAGCGTTGAGCCAATGTCAATATAATTAAAACAGTGTGCGTAGCCCATACTTTCAGGACAGACCTCGTATCTTCACGCTAGGGAATTGGATTTTGCTATTACTCAGTTGGGGCATTAAACAACATCAGGCTCTGGCTGGTAGCACCGTGGGTAAGGTGCCGGCCTGCGAACCCAAAGGTCGCAGGTTCGATTCCCCAGTCAGGGCACATAACCAGGTTGCAAGCCAGGTCTCCAGCCAGGTCTGTAGCTGGAGGCCGGTGAAAGGGAACCATACATTGATTCTTCTCTCCCTCTCTGCCTCTTTCCCTTCCCCTCTCTCTGGAAATAATAAATAAAATCTTAAAAAAAAAAAAAAAAAATCAGAGCCTCAGTCGTCCAAGGAAGAAAGAATTCCTGGACAGGCGTCAAGGAAGGTAGCTCACAGGTAGTGAATTCACCGGTAGTGGGGAAGGTTTAGACAAGGGTAAAGGAAAATCCGTATCTCCTCTAGGCTCACTCGGCTGGACCAGACCTTCCAAGGCATCATCATCAATGAGACAATGCACCCAAGCTGCAGGGGAAAGCTGACCCTGCAAAAGATAGACTGAGGTTGGGGCTGGGCTGGGACTGCAGGCCCAGGAAGGAGGTTTCGGCCTCCAGACTCTGAGAGCAGCTCAGTGAGCTTGAAAGGCAAGGTTAAGATGTTGGGCTTCATTAACAGGTGTGGGAGCCACTGAGGTTTGGGGCAAGAGGGTAACAGGGCCTGTGCTGTTGTAGTGATGTGTCTCTGGGCCACTGCAGAGAATGAAGAGGGGACAGTGAGACTACAGGAGGCGGTAACAGTTCCTCCCAATGTTTAGGGAGGCAGAACAAGAGTGCAAATGGGGTCCACATACCGCTGGCGAAAGATTTTAACGTTGTAAGTCAAATGAACAGACAAAGGAAGTATGTTCAATTTTCCTGCCTTGACAAAGGGACCTCCCTGGTAACCTGGATGCCCAAGTTTCAAATGCATGATTCTCAGATGCCCACGTTGGAACACAGGGGTGCCAGCCTGTGGCCCACCTCCATTCCCTTCCCACAACTAGCTTCTTCTCTCACCGCCAGAGGCCTCACACACAGCGGTGGGTGCCCAGCCCACACATCCAGGCTCTATGTGTACCCCAGAAAACAGCTACCTGCCACCACCCCTCAGGCTTTGAGGGACACGAATTAGCTGTACATGTGCCCCTGGGGCCCTGGGGAGGAAGACTGAGCAAATCCTTGGAAGCAGGTGGGCTTGGGATGTGTACCGGCCCCTCCACGTGTGGTCTGGAAGGAGCGGTTGTGCATGCCCCTGACTTTTGGCCTTCGCACCGCATGGGGACTGGGAGCCATATCCAGGAGAGGGTCTGAGTGGGGCATTCAAAAGCCCAGAACCTAGGATCAGCTCTCTCCTCCCCACCCAGGGGAGACAGGCTGAGACCCTGAGCCAGGGCAGGGCAGGAGAAGCCCCTGTGAAGGCGGGTGACAGATAGTAGAATGCATAGGATGGGAACAGTGTCTGGACATAGCTGCCAACATGAGCCCTGCAAGTGCCATAGAGCTTGATCCTGGGTCCCTGGCACCCTGGCAGGTGGGCAGGCGGGTGGGGGCTGTCACCTGCATACCTTGGGATGAAAAGCCACTTCAATGACTATACTGCTGTCTCTCTGCTCTCCTCTGCCCTTGTTACGCTTGCTCTCCCCACCTCCAGCCCGTGGTGTCTGACCCAGCAGTGTGCAAGGCGTCTGGCCCCAGGGAGAGGTGGGGATGAACCTACACCTACAGCTACCTGGCTATAAATAGGCAACCTCCTGTGGCTGCTCATTCAGCCTCCCTTCTCCAGCATTGACAGCACTGGAGCCTCCCAAATTCCTGGACCATGGACCCCAGCAACTGCGCCTGCATGTCTGGTGAGTAAGGATGTCCAGGGAGTCTGCAGATGTCCGATTCATGCTACTCCTCTTGCAGTTAGGAACTGCCAGGGGTGCTGGTTTCAGACTGGGGACCTCTGGGGCAGCTCCCCCTCTCTGTGGCTACCAGCCTGATGCGTTAGAAGCAATAGCTGGCTCTAGAATGACTGCAGGGGGACCAGGCAGCAGGTACCTAGGGGCAGCCACCAGGACAGGAGAAGAACTCGAGCCCAGAGCCTGGCATCCTGGTTTTAGTCCATCGCTGCCATCACTTCCAGGCCTGTTTCCTCACCTGAAGATTAGGTGACTCATCCCCCAGCCCCTGCTGTGAAAGTGCAGGAATCATAGAGCACTTGCAGGTGTCAGGGGAGTCATGAGAAATGCATGTAGGCCTGGCTGGTGTGGCTCAGTGGATTAAGCACCAACCTGTGAAGGGAAAGGTTAATTTCCTGTCAGAGCACATACCTGGGTTGCTGGCCAGGTCCCTAGTTGGGGGCGTGCAAGGCAAGAGGCAACCTATTGATGCCTTTTTTCCCTCTCAGGCAACCTCCCTTTCCCTCTACAACTTAGTTCCACGGAAGTCTGTTGGCCAGAGGGGAGGGGCTGGGCTTCTGAGCCATCCTGAGTTTTATGGCCTTGAAACATGGTATGAAGGAGCCTCACAAGCCTCCATGGTCCTTAACAGGACATGTCTGTACCAAAACAAAACAACAACAAAAACTTACCTAAGAGCCCTGGCTGGTGGCACAATGGATAAGGTGCTGGCCTGCAAACCCAAAGGTCGCCGGTTCAATTCCCAGCCAGGGCACATAACCAGGTCTCCAGCCAGGTCTCCAGCCAGGTCCATAGCTGGAGGCAGGTGAAAGGCAACCGTACATTCATGTCTCTCTCCCTCTCTGCCTTTCTCCCTTCCCCTCTCTCTAAAAAATAATAAATAAAATCTAAAAAAAAAAAAAGAACTCAAAGGTTGCTGGGAATTGAACCAGTGACCTTCGGGTCTGCAGGCCAGCACCTTATCCACTTTGCCACTAGCCAGGGGTTATCATGTGTTGCTTTTAAAAAACATACTGACCCCCTTTCCCCACCAAGACCTTTGAATCAGACTGTCTCAAAGGTTGGTCCTGAGAGTCTTCATGTTAATGAGGATCCTGGGGGTCTCGGAGGCAGCCACCCCAGTTTCCGTGCGTGGACTGTGCCTGGGAACCACTGGACGGTCCTTGCCATTGAGGGGGTGGATACTCGGCAGCATCTTCAGCTCCCCTCCAGCACTGCCTGGGGACAGCCTGCACTCCTGCCACTTCGGCTGGGCAGCACCTGTGTCCCCCCTCCACCTGGGGCCTCACCTCTGTGCTCCGCCCTCTCTTCTAGGAGGAGCCTGCACCTGCGGAGACGACTGCAAATGCACAACTTGCAGCTGTAAAACATGTCGGAAAAGTGAGTCCAGTGTCCAGGGTACCGTGGGCCGGGGAGCTAGGAAAGCCTGTGCCCTCCAACCTCAACCTGTCAGCCACGGGGAGATGGAAGGGGGAATTTGGCTGCCTTTTACCCATTTGAGAGCCAGTGGCAATGAAAGCTGGGCTACCCGGGGGGCTGCTGCCCATCGGGGACAAGGACATCCACAGTGTGTCAGGTGTTTGGAGTAGGACGAGGGCTGAGGGGTGGCTCCAACCTGCCCAGAGGGGAAGGGGACCAAGCACTGGCCTAGAGTCATGAGTTCTGGGTTTTGGTCCCGAATAAGCCACTATCCAATAACCTTGGGCAGACCCCTCCCCGCCTCCAGCCCGATGGCCTCTGAGATCCCTTCCAGCTCCAACACCCAACGCCTTCCCACCCCAGGGCTGCGTGACTGTGGGGTGAAGCCGGTGGCAGGCTCCCCTTTTCCTACTTCCTCCACGAGGCGGGAGGGGCGGTGGTAAGAGCCCTGTGGAGCCAGCGCTGATCTCTCCACCTCCTGCCCCCTCCAGGCTGCTGTGCCTGCTGCCCTCCCGGCTGCGCCAAGTGTGCCCGCGGCTGCATCTGCAAAGGAGCTTCGGACAAGTGCAGCTGCTGCAACTGAAACCCGTTGGGCTTGCGGAGGGTGAGGCCCGGGAAGCGTCTGTACAGTGCGTTAGTTGAGAAGTTGAAACGGTTGTGCTTTTGCTATATTTGTCCCAACGAGGTGTTGGGGACAGTCCTGTAAAGTGCTTGCAGCAATAAAGTTTTCACTCCTGGTTGTCTGGCGGTCAGGGAGACGTTTCACCCTAACTCAGAAGGACCACGAAGCGCTGGCTGTGCTGGTCACAGGCTCCTGCCACCCTGCCCAAGGGCTTTCTCCTGCCACCTGAGCCCAGGGTAGGCTGGGAGGACTGGGGAAGTCAAGGCCACTGGAAACAGCCCTTAACTGATGACAAATAGGGATTCGTAGATAAAATAAATACCTTCGGTATCTTTACCCTTACAGGGGGACAAATTTGAGACCTGGTCCACACTGTCCCCCAGAAGTCCCCAGCAGCATTGAGCCCCAATTGGCCACAGCAGTGACCTGTCCGTTAACATACCCCATGTTGATGTCTTTCCTCCTCTGTCTGGTTTCTTCATTCTCCTACCAGGGCTGAGCTATACCAGCCAGGGATGTTTTTATTTTCTGAATGGGGTCATTTCCTGAATTTCTCTGATGAGTTCAAGGGTTTTGTTTTTTTAATTAAGTTTTCTCTTTCTTGAACTATTTCTGCTTCTTTGGGTTCTTTGGGCTGAAGGCAGCCTCTGGGGGTGCAGGTTGGGCTTTAGCACGCCCAAGGGGGAACCGGCCCTTCTCTAACCCCCCCCCCCCGCCTTTGGCATCCCAGGCCCCTCCCAGACGGGTTTCTCCCTTTCTCTGGAAAGCATCTCGAAGTTTCAGTCTGGGGGCAAGTGGCGAAGCTGTACAAGTCGAGGTGCAGGGAGCCAACCTGGGGACCACATGGAAGGTCTGCAGCTGCATCTTCTATTAGTCACCATCCTGGTTTCTGCAGCTTCTTCGTCTTCTGCTTTGCCGGCCTGACACCTCCGGCTACCATAAAACAAACTGCCCCATTGACTTCTCTCCACTTCTGGAGCTGAGCTGTGGTTTGCTTTGCTCCCATTTACCCATAACTGGGATTTGATCGATTCTGGTATTCCAGAAAGATGTTGTACTTGTCCACATCATTCTCTTTCAGGCTGTTATGTAACATTTCTCAGGCCAGGAGACCAAAGAAAGAGGCAAACAGCTCCATCATTACATTATAAGAGTTTATTAAGGGAACTTACATATATATACAAGACTCATCTGGAAGACAGCAGGGTGACATAGATGTTCTCTACATCATGTGGCAGGTGCTAAGGGGTCATATAGGACAGCGCAGGCTGGATAGGGGTACTGAGGTTGACCCACCACAGATAGAGGGGAACAGACTTACATGTTTGCCTGAGGAAGGGCACAGGCCTGTGTCCAGAACCTGCATGCCTGGGGCACAGGGGAGGAGTCGGTGGGTTTACTGAAAGCAATCTTTGTTCCCCTCAAACCTCATTGGATCTAGCATAAGTGTACAGCAAGGGCCAGGCAGCCAACACATCATGGCACAGCCTCCCCTCCACAAACTCCAGTCCTCAGCTCTTTTATTCATTTTTATTTTCCCCCTCCTTGTCTTTTAAATTTTCTTTTGATAGATTTTCAGGAAGAAGGAGAGGTAAATGCAGGTTTTCAGTCTACCATCTTGAGCCAGAGTCTGGGGTAGGCTTTTTAATGGTATAATTGCTACTGTCTGTAACAGCCCTGCAGAATTGGGGTTATTGTCATTCTGTAGGGGAGGAAACTGAGACCTGAAGAAGACCCCAACTCAGGCAGGGCTAACGAAGAGAGGGGCTTGAAGACCATGTGGGGAGTTTGGGGGGAGGGTGCAGCTGAATGAAAAGTAAACAGACCAGGTACATGTGACCTTGAAGGGGTAAAACTCAGCACAAAGACGAAACACAAAGGAAGGGCTGATACATCAAAGGTTGTGTTCCTGCGTTGCCTAAGGAAGACCATGGAAACCTCGAGCAGGCTGTGACAGACTCTACCTGCTCAGGACCTAGTCCAACTTGGATGGAGACCAGAGGAGGGCTTGGTGGGAATGGAATGGAGCCCAGGTCTCAGGACATGAAAGGAAGTTCCCCTTGTGGACTGCAGGGGGCGTTCCAGGCCCAGAGGCAGCTAAGGCAGGAGACCACAAGGGCTGATGAGTCTGTCCCCACCTCATACGCATGGCTGGGCTTGGGGCCCAGACGTGCCAGAAAGAGCCTAGACCCCTCAGACAACGGTGTTGGGAGGATAAATCAAGAGAAGCTCTCCAAGAGACAATTAAGTCACAGGTATACGTGGCCTTAACAATGTATAAACCACCCAGATTCACTGGACAGCTTTGAAAATAGTTTGGCAATGCACATCAATGTACATCAATGAACTCTAAAAACATGTTTTGCATTTGACCCAACAGTTTCACTTTTGGAATCGATTCTAAGGAATTCCCCACAAAGGCAAGGGGGGCAGGGGCGCCTCACTTACTCATAGAAAGGTTCTATTTAAATTTGTGAAAAACTGGGAAAAAAACCAGGTCTAAGTATAAAATTGTCCAAGTAAGGTGGGGCCCAGGCACATGTTAGGATATGACAGAGCTACTAAAAATGCACAGGAAATGATTACAGCAAAATTAAAGGCTACAAGTTAGTTACGCAATAATTGTTTTTAAAAAAGGAAGACCTGGAGAATACGAATTGTGAAAATGAAACACACTAAAATGTTAACAGTGGTGGTATGCACATCATAGATATTTTCCCTTCTCTCTATTTTTCTGAAATTCTCAAAATTTCTTAATCTGGATTTAAAAGTACTGTTTGTGGGGCAACTGTAATAGAACAATAATTAAAAGACATTTTAAATCATAAAATAAATAAATAATGATAAAATACTGTTAGCAAAATAAATATGTGCCTACTTTGAGCCAGAAATTCTACTTTAAAGAATGTTGTCTCCTAAGGAAAAAGATCATGAATATGCACATACCCAGAAGCCACCAAGATGTTTATCCTGGCTGGGATTATAATAGTGGAAATTTGGAAACGACAAAAATGTCTCAAAGTAGGGGATTGATTAAATAGACTATAAAATGAATCTACTAAAATAAAATGGTAGACATGAAGCTGATTTCAGGGGCAGATAATTATGACCTACTGGTAAATATGGGAAAGGTCATGAATAAATCAGTAAATCAGTGTGTACCGTAAGCTTCTATTTTCATATTTGAAAGGGTATATAGGCATATTGTGAAATTTCCAAAAATGGATACAGCAAAGAATGAAGAAGAGGAGGAGGCTGCAGTTGGGTGTTTTTTAACCTGCAGCACACATGACCTGAATTGTTTCCTTTACTTTTGAAGAGAAGGAAGGGACAGAGTACTTGAAATAGTACCCATGTTGGAAAGTTTGGGCCACGTGACCTTAATAGGCTAGAGGGTGGCTTCCCCCACTCCATGCCAGCCTTATTGCCCACCTCCTTGGCAAGTGCTCTCATTTACTTTCTCATATTCAGCCCCCAAACAGCTCTGTCAAGGGGGCAGGTCCAGCCCTGATTATCCACATTGGACGGAGGATGGACCAGAGGTCCAAAGATGCACACTGGTATTAGGCAGGGGTTGGAAAACAGGCTTTTTGATTCTCTTGGCTCTTTTCCCTACATGTCTGAGTTGCTAAAAATCATCTTGGAGTTGCTCTACAATAAAGTAAAGCAGGGTTTCTCAACCTCAACACTGTGGACAGAAAAAGGGCTTCTATGGAAAGTAGCTTCACAGGGCGATCTGATCATAAATTCCTAACTAGGCAGGTCACGGTGATTAATCACACCCCAGGCAGATAACTTCTTTTTTATTCTTGAGACTTTATTTATTTACTTACTTACTTATTTATAGAGACAGGGGGAAAGAGAAAGAGAGGGAGAAAAACATCAATCCAACACACCTCACCCAAGCAACTGACTGGAAATCCAAACGGTGACCTTTCAGCTTTCAGGACGACATCCATTCCACCAGGTCAGGGTGGCATGACTTCTTCAGTAATAGGCCTGTCTTTGCCTTAAGCAAGCCCTCTGCCCATTGTTTCTGTACATCTAGGTTAACATACCTTTGCCATGTCCCCTTTCGGACTCCTCATCCTAAAGAGTGACCACCCTCAAGAGGACACATAATATGAACAATTTTGTCATCTGATCCCCAACCTTGCTTTCTCCCACCTTTTTGCATGTTCCTTAGTTTCCCTCCTTAATCTCATGTGCTTAAAATAAACAAAAACTGTCAACTCTTGTTCTTTGAACCTTTTGTCTCAGTCTGTTGAGATCTTGCTTCCAGGCATATCCTCTATTCAGCTCAAATAAAAATTCTGTACAGGTTTGGACATTTCTTACATTAACAGCACTTTTGAACATTTGGGTAGATGATCCTTTGTTTGGGGAAGTTACCCTGTGTGTTGTAGGATGTTTAACAGCCTCTACCCATTCATTAGGTATCAATAGCATTACCCCCCTACACACACACACACACACACACTTGTGATACCCAAAATGTTTCCAGACATTGCCAGATGTCCCCTGGTGATGTTAGAGTCCAGGGTAAGGGCTGATGGCTGTGACTCAGCTGGTCTAAGCTGACACCTGCAGTCCAAGGCAGCTGCAATTCAGGGGACACAGAGCTGAGGCCGACAATGGAGCTGGGTGTCAGATTGAAGCTCTAGGAATCCCGAGCTCCTGCGAAATCCTCATTTGACCTCCCCAGTGTCAGACTCACTTGTAAGTGGTTAAGAGCCAACATTGTTACGAGCCTTCCTCTGACATTTTCCAACTGCCAAGCCTTTAAGCCGCCCACCAAACCTCTAAGGTAGGAACTACTGTTATTCCCACCTAGGAATAGTAAATGGGGACCCTTGAGCAAAACAAGACACAGAAATGTTAAACAACTTGCTAGTAACCTTCGATATTACTAGTAACTGGTAGAGCCAGACTGAACCCAGCCAGCTTGTCTTGAGAGCCACTCATTCAGTCAATAAATGGGTCCTGAGTGTCTTTCGTGTACAGAACACCATTCTAGGTGCTTCAGATGGGTCAGTCAACAAGAGCAGAGTCCTTTTAAGATCTGGTACCTAAATTCTAGCAGGAAAGACAGCACATAAGCTTTACAAGTAACGTATTCCGTTTACCGGAAGGTGTTTTATGCTCTGAAAAAAAAGAAAAGATATCCAACGTGGGGGTCAGGGGTCCTGGGGTGTTGAGGCGGGTGCTGCAGTTTTGAACAGGGCAATCATGGTTGACTTCGTGGAGACAATCAGATTTGAACAAAGACTTAGAAGCCAAGAAAGAAGGGCGTGAGCTGTGTGAATATCTGTGAGACGAGAGCCACAGGTAGAGGGAATGAAAAATTACTTTTGGTTGTGAGAATTAACAAGAAGTAGAGGCGAATAAAGGTGGAGGTGACAGGAACCCTCATTGCATCCACCCATTTGAAATGACCTTCAGAGTGTCCTAGAAGCTGAGAACTGGCAGATGAGGGGCCCAGCCAGGTGAAGGGTGGGGGGTGGCATCTCACAGCAGAATGTTGTGGCTTTCAGAGCCCTCAGAATCCTGTGTTAGGGTTCTCCAGAGAAACAGAACTAGGATACATATGGATCGTGACGTGGGATGTATTATATATACACACAGGGCAGGACGAAAAGGGGTTTACAGTTGTTCTATGGACAAGTACAATAATTAATAAATAATGATCCAAGAGTAAATTTGTGCTCGTAACTATAAACCTCCTTTTACTCCTCCCTGTATATATGCAGTGTATTAGCATATGTTATATATTTATTACAGGGTTTGGATCACAATCCTAGGGAGGCTGAGAAGGCTCACAACCTGCCATCTGCAAGCTGGAGACCCATGGTAGCGAGTGGTGTGATTCTGCTGGGGCTTGAAAGCTGATGAGGGGCGGGGCCAATGTCCCAGGGTCTCCCGGCAGTGAATGCAGTTCTCAGCCCTGCCTCTGTCTATTCACCCCTCGACAGAAGGCTGATGCCCACCCACACGTGAGCAGGGGCGCAATCCTGACACAGTCGGTCCAGCAGCTCAAATGCCCGCCCAGACACACTCAGAAATGTTTTACCAGCTACCTGGGCATTCCTTAACCTGGGCCAGCTGACACATGAAACTGCCCACCACCGTGAGGCGTGGGACACGGGGGAGATGGCTCACCCAACTCAAATGCGTCAGCCTCAAGGACGCATCTCCAGCCGTGCACACGGCGGCGTGCACCCGAGCCGGCAGTGTCCGCCCTTGTGCACACAGTGGGACGTGGGGTGGCTGCAGGCAGGGTGGGGAGTTGGGGGCCACGGCGGCGGGGTGGGGGATCGCTGCCGCCCTGCGCGCTACTGCTGCCTGGGAGCCCAGATGGCGAGGGGGAGCCAAGCGCGCAGCCGGCTCTGCAGGCGCGCCACCGCTTGGGGCAATAAAAGCCTCGTCACCTGCTGCCACTAGAGTGTCCAGTTGCGGGGAGAAGCCAGTTCAACCTCTCCAGCGTCATCTACGCTCGACATGGACCCTGAGACCTGTCCCTGTCCTACTGGTGAGCCCCCAACCCCACCCCACCCCCATGCTGCGGCACAGCGCGCCCCCGCACTCAAACAGAATCCCATGCCCTACGGCTTCCGTCAAGGACATTGGGGGGAAGGGACCCTTGCTTCGCATTTTGAGCCTCATGAAGGGTAGGCAGGGCTACATCGCAAAGGGCCCCGGACCCTCCCCCTTTAGGCCTGGCCGCACCGGAGCTTTTGCTGTGAGCCATTCCTGTGGCTTCTCCTCTCTAGGTGGGTCCTGCACCTGCTCTGGCTCCTGCAAGTGCGAGGGATGCAAATGCACCTCCTGCGAGAAAAGTGAGTGCGGGGACCCCCTCTGCCGCACACCCTCTGCTCCCCCAGTCTGTCCAGGCAATCTGGGCAGACCCTGGGGCTTCTGACTTTCTGGGACAGAAGCACCAGGGAGGCCCTAGGATGCAATCACCCTGGCCCCACCCCAGCGATGGCTCCAGAAGGCCGGGGGCCAGATGCTTTGGAAATTCCCAGAAGATGCTAATGGGCAGCTGGAACTGAGAACTGGTACCCTGGTCCAACCAGTTCCCTTCAAACCTGCGGAGCTTGGGGAAGCCATCTGTGAGGCTGGGGGATGGCTCTGGACTCCCATCCTTTGGCCCCTCTCAGGCCTTTGTGGATTCCCCTCAATTTGACCTCCCCAAGGTCTCCCCAGTAGCAGTGTGATGTGCATGGGGAGTAGGTGGGGGAAGGCTCACTTTTTCTGGGTGCATGAGACTAGGGGTGGATGACCTCATGGGTCTCTTGGACCCCCCACACCTGTACCATCTCTGTTCCTCCAAGTTTATCCATCAAGCTCTCCTTCAAGGCCATTTACCCTGTGATGCTGTCCCCTTAAGGCCCAGCACTCCCCCAGCCTAGGCCTGACCCTACCATCCTGGACTCTCCCGTGTCCCCAGAAAGGAGACAGGGTCGCAGCTAGGGCCAGCCGGTAGTGCGTGGGTTCTTGGTTTCATGCAGGAAAGATTTTACAGCATGAGTCCAGGTGACCCTGAGAGGACAATTATTCAGGCTGGGGACAGGACAGAAGGCCTAGGATAGAAGAAGCACAGGAGAGAGCCCAGGCAGGGCTGCTTTGACTCTCCAGAGACGTTATAGGAAAAAGTGAGCTCACTGGGAAAGGGGGTCGCTACTCATTTTTCCCCTGGCTACATGTCTCGTGGGGACCCTCAGAGTTTAGAAGAAAGAAAACTCTCTCGAAAAGAAGATTCCGGTGGGTCTGCTCCAAGAAAGGCACATTGGCTTCTTTGGCTTGGGGGTTTGTATTTGCTTTCCGAAGGTGGGGATTTTAAGGGAGGTTTGAGGGAGCTCTAATAGAACAGTCATCAGTTTCCACATGAGCCCTCTCAGGGTTGTGGTCGCCACTGATTGGTTGGCACCAGGGCAGGGGGTCACTAGTCATTGATGCTGGTCCTGGCTTTGCCCACCTGGTTTTGCTGCTTCTCTAGGCCTGGAGCTGAAATACAACTGAGGCCTAGATGTTATCTCTGGGGAGGAAAGGTCCGAAGAGGGTCCTAACCACATGCCCAGTGATATGCCAGGGGACGAAAAGCCACCTGGGGGTGAGGACTGGCACCGGTTTCGCCCATTGCTAGGCACCCAGGGCTTTCCATCCTGGTGGTGACCTTCTGTATCTGGCTGTTAATTGCTTGGCCAGTTCGTTCACTCTGTCTCAGTTTCCCCATTCTGTTTGCCAAACAATTTTCCTAGCTTCTCACTACCCTGCCTCCCCTGCACTTACCTAAGGGGCTGGGGGTAGTCGCTGGGTACCCCTGCCCAGCGTGGGACGCACCATAGATGCTGAGTCACCAGGTGTGAGACTAGGAAGGGGTCAACGACCCACCTCCTGGCACTCCTTTGCCTTGCCGCCCGCCCCTTTGTTGGGGACGGATGTGGGGGGAGGCCAGCAGACTGGGTGCCCCCTGTTTTATCTGCAGGCTGCTGCTCCTGCTGCCCTGCGGACTGTGAGAAATGCGCCAAGGACTGTGTGTGCAAAGGTGGAGAAGGGGCGGAGGCTGAGGCTCAGAAGTGCAGCTGCTGCCAATGAGACGAGGACCTGCTGCCCCGCAGGGACACAGGTGCAAATAGCGCTGGGTGGCCCAGTGCCACCTCTCCCTGTGGGGAGGTGCAGCTCTGTATCCCCCACCCCTGCTAGCTGCTGGCAAGTGACAATAAAGCCTATGAATGGAATAAGCCAAGGACTGGTCTCTTCTTAAAGAGGAAGGGGATTGGAAGGAGGGGGTGCCTAATCTGAGGGAGCTGCCCCGTGGAACCCTGGGACTTGGTGCTGTTGAGTTTGGGCTGAGACCCAGTGTGTCAGATGGGCTTTGATCCTCCTGCTACAGTCAAGATCAAGTTGGGGGAGGAGGGGACAGAGACCCATGTAGGCTTTTCTCTTTTCCCTTCTCCCAAACGATCTTCATCTGTACAACGGTTTTGGGGGGACGTTAAATCCAGCCCCCAGCCCCAAAGGCCTGTAGTTTATGGACTTTTCTAGTTGCTCCTACAAAGCTGCCTGTTTTCAGAGTCACGAGGGGAGAGTCCAGGGGGCCCCAGGGCCTGTCTTGGCAAACTGTCGGCTGCGTTTCCAAGGTCACAGCCCTGGGTACCCTGTGTCCCTGAGACAGAGTGTCCAGCTCCTTTTCATTAGGCATTTTGTCTCAGCTCCTTCTTTCTTCACAGGGAGGCAGAGTACCAAGGGCTTTTATCCACAGTGGTTGCAGCCCCGTGCTGCTGAAAGGGAACACCAGCTCCACCTGGGTGGCCTGGGAAGGGGGAAATGGAATCCGGGAGAGAAAGGCTCCCAGCAGTAAGACACAATGCTGTGAACGTGTCAGGTTTCCTCCAAGTCAGTTTTTCAGAATGATCCATTCCAAAACCCCTCAGGATTTGTTTTTTTTTTTTTGAAAAACAGTGCAAGAAAAGCCAGGCCAGTTTTATAAAGAAACAACAAAAAAAGGCTTGCTCTAACTTGCTAGCACTGCTTGTTCTAAAACTCTATGGAGTCGGCTCAGGACTGGATCCATTGGACAGAGAGAGCCCACAGGGAGGGGTGGGGTTTGGGGGGCGGTACATAGTGATAAATTGATGGACGGAGACATGACTTGAGGTGGTGAACACGCAATACAGTGTCCAGATGATGTGTTGTGGCATTGTGTACCTGAAACCTGTCTAATTGTGTTCACCCCAATGAACACATTGTGTCATCCCAATGTAGTCAATAAAAACGAAAACAAAAAATAGATCCCTGCGTAGCTGGAAGAAGTAGATGATCAAGCTAGCGGCAAAAGGATTCACTAGTCAGTGAAAAGTGTTGGAACAATCGGCTACCTGTCTGCATATCATATGAAAAAGGGAAAATCAAAGCTATAAAGGAATTTGGAAAAGGAAAATAGAACATGTATTACTTTGGGGTGGAGGTGATCCATATGTATATGTGTATATATATATATATATATATATATAGAGAGAGAGAGAGAGAGAGAGAGAGAGAGAGAGAGAGATTTGTTGTTCCAATACTTACGCACTCGTTGCTTGACACTTGTCCAAGGTCTAACCAGGGTACTGAACCCACGACATTGGACATGGGGACAATGCTCCAACCAACTGAGCTATCTGGTCAGGGCTTGGAGGTGATTCTTTTAAATGAGACCCATAAAATAAGAGATTGATAAATTCAAGATTATCTTGTGCTCATCCCTTTAAGTATACTATCTTACTTGATCCTCAAACTCCAGAAGAATGGTATGATTGCTATAGCCATTTGATAAATGAGGCAACAGGGCCTAAGGTAACTTGCATTAGATCTGTTTAAAAATAAACAGAGGAGGCCCTGGCTGGTAGCGCATGGATTAGGTGCCAGCCTGTGAACCCAAAAGTTGCTGGTTCGATTCCCCAGGCAGGGCACATAATGAGGTTGCAAGCCAGGTCTCCAGCCAGTTCCGTGGCTGGAGGCAGGTGAAAGGCAACCATACGTTGATGTTTCTCTCCCTCTCTGCCTCTCTCCCTTCCTCTCTCTCTGGAAATAATAAATAAATAAATAAACTAATAAACTGAGGCATTCCCCCCAAAACAAACAAATAAATAAATGGAGGCATAATAAAACATTTAAGAGTTTATTTGAGCAAAAACCAATTGGAATTGAGCAGCAATCAATCTAGCAGATTGAAAGGTGCTCCAAATGAGCTGCATGAAATGAAAGACTTTATAGGCAGAAATGAGCAGGAACAAGAAAGCTTTAATAGACAAAAACAAAACGAAACAAAATGGGCTGATTATTGCAAAGTTACTTTCCCTTAGAGGGTGGCTGGGATCAATCAGGCAGACGACCTGACCAGTGGGGATCAGGTGATCCTGGGTCTACTGGTGTAAGATCCCATTTCTGGGAGAGCCAAAACCATAATAAAGTAACTGATAATGTGGGGCTTAGCATAAGTGACTCCATTTGGGGACTGTTCTTGCTTTTAACAGATCACGTAGCTAGAATGTGGAAGAGCCAGTTTTGGAATACAGGCTGTCGGACTAAAGTCTAGGCCTTTAAACCTAGCCATGCTTATTTTCTCTCTTCCATCTTGCCTTGTGTTACAAAAAACATTAAAAAAAAAAAAAAAAAACTTAAAATCAGCTCACACTTCTTAGGATGGTGTCTGTCTACAGTGGGGCTGCTATAACAAAATATCACAGACTGTAGTAGCTTACAAAAAAATAGACATTTACAGTTCTGGGGGCTAGAAGTCTGAGATGGGGGTACAAGCATGGTCAGCGGAAGGCCCTCTTTTAGGTTGGAGACTTCATCTGTCCTCACATGGTGGCAGGGACTAGGGAGCTCTGGGAGGTCCCTTTTATTAAAACACTAATTCCATTTGTGAGAGCTCTACACTGACTGCTAAAGCATCTCCCAGAGGCCCCAAGGGACACAGACATTCAGACCATAGTAGATGACTATTATTTAAAAACGCAGAGCCCTGGCTGGTGGCACAGTGGATGCGGCACCAGCCTGCAAACCCGAAGGTTGCTGGTTCAATTCCCAGCCAAGGCATGTGACCAGGTGGCAGGCCAGATCTCCGGCCAGATCCATAGCTGGAGGCAGATAAAAGGCGGCCATGCATTGGTGCTTCTCTCCCTCTCTGCCTCTCTCATTTCCCCTCTCTCTGAAGATAATAAATAACATCTTTTTCTTTTAATTAAAATTTAAAAAAAGAAAGAAACAGAAAATAAGTGTTGGCAAGGGTGGGAACTTGGGACCCTTGAGAAATGATGCAGCAGACAGTATGGAGGAGCCTCAAATAATTAAAAGTAGAATTGTTGTATTACCCAGCAAGTCCACTTCAGGGTATATACCCAAAAGAATGGAAAGTGGGGTCTCAAGAAGATACTTGTACACTCATTGTTCATAGCAGCATTATTTACAAGAGCCAAAGGGTAGATGCAACCTAGGCAACCCATCGACAGATGACTGGATGACCAGTGTGGTTGACACACACAGCGGGGTATCATTTAAACATTAAAGGGAGAAAATTTGAACACAGGCTACCGGGTAGATGAACTTCGAGGACCTTGTGTTGCGTGAAATAAGCCAGTCATACAAAGACAAATACCGTATGACTCCGCTTCCGGGAGGCACCTAGAGTCATCAGATCCATAGACACAGGAAGTAGAAAGGTGGTCACCAGAGGTGAGGGGTGGGGGAGTTGTTTAATCGGGACAGGGCTTCAGGTTTGCAAGATGAAAGGTTCTGGAGGTTGGTTGCACTATAATTTGGAATACATGCGCCCCTACTGAACTGTGCATCTAAAAGTGGTTGCAGTGGGGAATTTCATGCTGTGCGCATTCTATCATAATTTAAAATAAAAATTAAAAGCTAAATGATCATAGAAAAGAGCTGTGATATGAATGTACTCTGGACTAAATTGTGTCTCCCTGCTCTCCACCCCCAATTTTTTTCCCCCCAATTTTGGTATATGTGCTGCC
This sequence comes from Noctilio leporinus, assembly GCA_004026585.1. Taxonomy (NCBI): domain Eukaryota; kingdom Metazoa; phylum Chordata; class Mammalia; order Chiroptera; family Noctilionidae; genus Noctilio; species Noctilio leporinus. The sequence goes on along the minus strand of PVIW01001835.1, from coordinate 161,263 downwards.
GAAGTAAGCACTTCTTTTTTTTTTTTTTTTTTAAAGATTTTATTTATTTACTTTTAGAGAGAGGGGAGAGGAGGGAGAAAGAGAGGAAGAGAACCATCAATGTGTAGGTGCCTCTCGAATGCCCCCAACTGGGGACCTGGCCTGAAACCCAGGCATGTGCCCTGACTTGGAATCAAGCCTGGGACCCTTTGATTCACAGGCCGGCTCTCAATCCACTGAGCCACACCAGCCAGGGCTGTTTGCCTAATTGTTTAAGTGTACAAGTAAATAACCACACTTTTTGTTCACTCAACAATCTGTTCTGTTACATTATGAAGACTGGAGTCCACCCCCTCTGTTTTTATTGCTGTGGTGACAGGGGATTCTCTCTCAAGGCGGTTGGTCCCTTCCGGCTGTGACCAGCTCTAATGGCAACAAAGAACAAAATGTGTATCCCTGTAGCCCCCACCCGCTGGCCTGGTTCTGCATTTGGAACCACAGAGCACAAACCTTTCGCTCTCTTTCTCTCTTTCTCTTTAACCCTACTTTTCTCTTTCAACGGGACATAAACATGTAGATATCGAGTCAGCAAGTCCTGGGTTCAAATCCCAGAACCGCCACTTATAGCTGTGTGACCCTCAGCAGGCCATGTAACTCTTCAGAGCCCCAACTGAGAATGGATGCAATACCAGCACCTGCCTGGACGTCTGTGTGGAGTTCTACATGAACTAAACTCAGAATGTCCTTAGCACGAGGCCCGGTGCATAGTAGGTCCTCAATATTATTCCTCGTAACTACTGTTGCAGCTTAGTGATGGCCACAAAGTCATCCAGACATGGTGTCTTCATTCTGTCTCCTTAAATCTGGGACTTCTAGACCAACAGAATGTGCTGAAAGTGACCAGCATTAATGTCAAGGCCCAGGGCTCAAGAGATTCACAGTTACCACTCCCGAGGGGACGCTCACCTGTGGGGACCGGAGCTGAACAGCCCTGAGTTGTGCTGAAGGGCCACCTGTGTAATTACTGGTCAATAATTCCAGCTGTGCTCAGCCCTCTGGCCATCCCCGCCAGATGTGGGGTGAAGCATCTTTGATCCTCAGACCAGCCCATCCACCCACTGACCTCAGTCAATGATACAGGAAGCAACAGAATGACCTAAATGAGCCCTATTGGAATTCCTGACCCACAAAATTGGAAGAGACAATAAAATGGTGTTTGTTTTAAGCTGCTAAATTTGGGGTAATTTGCTGCCTAGCCACAGATAATCAGAGCATCCATGGTTGAAATATTTGAATTTAGCTCTTTTCTTTCAGGTTGAAGCTGCCCACCCCTCTTGGCTATTGTTCACACGATGGGGTTTCAAGTCTTAGGACTATTGTGATCAACAGTCTTCTGGACAGTGAAAGCCCAGGGATGAACACAACCCTCAGGGTGGTCTGCCCAGCTGTACCAGTTAGGACTCTATCTGGAGCTGATTTAACAAAAGAGGCAATGTTTGATCGTATTCAGGCATGGCTGGATCCAGGGGCTCTAGGGGTGCTGTCAGGCCCCATTTCCTCTGTGATGACTTTATTCTCAGGCCTTTCTCATAGGGACAAAGGCCTTTAGAAAAAAACTTAGCTTCACATCCTCTCAGGTCCACCTAGATGGAAAGAGTAGCTGCCATTTTCCCAGTCCTTCCAGCAAAAGTTTCACTGATTCCCTTTGGTTAGTGGCTAGGTGACCCCATCAGAGCCATCACTATGGCCAAGGTGGTGGAAAGGCCTGGGAGTCCACAGATCGGGCCTACTCCTTCCCAACCATATGGATAAGAATGGGGAGGAGTGGTTCTCCCCAAGAAAACGAAGGTTACGGTCACAGGGGAAGAATGAATGAATGGCTGGGTAGCAGAACTATAAACACCCACCTCCACCGTTAAAAGGAGAGTGAAAAATCACCTCCTTGATTCTAATGGGCATACTTCTATTAATGCAGTGCTTCACACTGTAGAATCACATCAGATTTGTTCTTCCCCATCTAATGCTGCTTGGCTTCATCTCCCTGACCCCCTACCATGTCAAGGGGGCAGTCATGAGAAAGTTTTCCTTTTCCACATCTGTCCCCAGCACAGTGAGGCTTTCAGGGGCATGGAGATGAGCAAGACTAGGCCCAGGGCCCCCTTCACCTTTGCTGATTGGTCACCCATCCCCTTGCACAGTCAAAATGACTCCAGGGAGACAGTTGAGACTTGAAGCAAGTTTTACTGCCAACATGGATAGCTGAAACCCAGGGCTAAATTTAAGTTTCAGGGCAAAAAAACAAAACAAACAAACAAAAAAAGCCCAGTTATCTCTTCATAGAGTTGGATTCTTTCTGCTGATTGGACCAATGAGCATCTGATTTCTTAGAAGGCAGAAGTTCTGCATATATAAGTGTGTTTGTAAATATCAACAACTCAGCTGGCCCATGGCCAAGGCACAGCCCTTTGCTTCTCTCGGTCCACCAGGCTGCCAGACACAGTGAGATTTCCAGGACTCTGACTCTAAGGTCAGAGAATGTTTGCATGTGACCCTTGAATTCTAGTAGTCTGACCATTTCACAGATGAGTATGCTGAGGCTCAGAGGTGCCCTGGCATAAAACAGGCCCCAGGCCACTCAGCAGAGTGACCATTAGAATTTAGTCCTTCTAACGGTCCCATGCTCCCTCCTTGCTATGTGTTTTGATTTATTAGCACACAGGCCCCAGGGGTGTCTGTGTTTCCCACTCATTTTGCAAATGGCCCTAACACAAGGTGGAGGCTGGGAAGGAAGGGGCCGTTGAGGAGATTACCCCCAATAATTTATTTGACAAATATTTATGAAGCACTTATTGCAATCTTGCCCTGTGCCCAGGGTTGGAGACACATTTCAGGGATGACAACTACTCCTGGAGTTTTCAATGACAGACTGGGTTGGGGAAAGACACCGATTGCAATCCGGGAATTACCCAAGTGGCTACATATTACGGACATGGAAAGTTCCAGAAAGGGAAAGAACAGGATGTTTTCCAACACATTTCATGGGCCCCCTGGCAGAATATGGGGGCGGTCAGGAAGGGCTCTTCAGAGAGAGTAACATTTGAGCTGAGCTGTGAAGACACTTGTACAGAACTTCACAGTCCATGTTTTGAGGTCACAAATACTGCAAGGACAGCCTGTTCTTTGCTGCCACAGCAGCCAGCATTCCCCAAGCCTGCCAGGAACCTTCCAGTAACCAGTTTTCTGCTCTGACAACACACTGAGCATTCCAAAGGTGATGATGCAGAAAGGAATCCAGACTCACCTGACCTCTCTTAGCGCCATTGGGGAAGAAAGTTTTCAACAGGTTTTTCCCTTCCACGTGCGAAAGAATGATGCCAACTTTCCAGTTCTGCTCCTTTTTCTCTCCTGCCTGGCCAAGCCTTCCCACCCCTCTGCCCTCACAGGTCCACTTCTTCCCAGCTGGACTGGGTCTCTTCCTCTCTGCTCCCCCTACCCCAGAGGGTGACCTCCATCCTGGCCGTGACCCTGGTTTCACTTTTCCTTGGGCCCAGTTGGCACTGTCCCCATGATCATGAGTTTCCGAAGCACAAGGCTTGTGGCTTCTTGATTTTTATTCTCCCTTGCAGGTGGGTGACATCTACCTGCAGAAACCCTTCAGCATTACGGGGGCCCTCTCATTTGAATCACCAGATTCTGCCACTCCCTAGCTTGGTGACCCTGGGCAAGTTACTTAACCTTTATTCTTCCCTCTCTTTATAGAATGGGAATAACAGATAGTCCTTACTTCACAGGGTGGATACAGGATTAAATGAGAAAGCATTGTATAGACAATGGATAAGATACGTCATCAATAACAGTGCCCGGGGTTTAATATGTTGCTACACAATTATTAAGGCTTGACGGGTACAAAGAGTTTTTTGTAATCTGTCCTTACTTCCAACGGATTATTTGTCCGAGCTGGCTTTCACCTGCTCTCTCCAGCCACAAGGGTTCAAGTGCCCGGCGCACCAGCGGGGGTGGGAGGGAGCGTGAGCTGCGCCCCAGGTCCCAGCGCGGGGGGCAGCGGCGGGGGTGGGTACTCGGCGCACGGCCCAGGCTGCCCGGAACGTCTCGTCACATCTCTGCACCCGGCTCCACCCGCACCGAGGTCGCCGGCACGTAGGGCGGCTTCTGGGAACCGTCGCCCCTCGGCCCGTGTGCACAGCCCTGGGCGCTCCGCCCGGTGCGCTCGGCCCGGTGCGCCCGCCGCGGGTGACTCAGCGCGGGGCGTGTGCAGGCGCGCCCGGCCCGCCAGGGCTTTTGCACTCGTCCCGGCTCCTTCCCGCTATAAAAGAAGCCGACCGCGCGCTCTGCTCTATCACGCCTCCTCGAAAACGCTAGAGATCCGTTTTTGCAGCTGTGCTCGGACTCCAACCACCGCTTTAGCTCGCCATGGACCCCAACTGCTCCTGTGCCACCGGTAAGGGGACCTGGTCCGGGGCTGGGGATGCCGGGTAACTGTTGTTGACCTAGACAAGCAATATTCCGACCCATCCTGCCCTTTCTGATCACTGGGTTTCAAGGGACTCACCCCTTTCTAAAGCGTTTGGTCTGCGTTTCCCTGCTGGCCACCGTTTTACGGAGTGTTGGCTGTGGAGTGGGGTTGGTAGTAGATCTGGGACTGGAATCCGGGCTCCTGGCACCCATTCATGCGGTCAGGTCTCCAGGGACCTTTCTCACTTGTCTTTTTTCTCCTTGCAGGCGGCTCCTGCAGCTGCGCCGGCTCCTGCAAATGCAAAAACTGCAAATGCACCTCCTGCAAGAAGAGTGAGTGGAATCCTCTTTTCCGCTTCCCAAGTACCCCCCACCCTACCCTCTATTCCATCCTGGAGGGAGTTTAAACAGGGCGGTTGGCGCTCCTTTGGGAGGGTGGCACCTCCACACCCGGCCCAGCGGGGAAGGACAGGATTTGTTATTAATCAATGATCTCAAGTACTCATTTCTGCCGCCTCCCCTCCCTAGGCTGCTGCGCCTGCTGCCCTGTGGGCTGCGCCAAGTGCGCCCAGGGCTGCATCTGCAAAGGAGCTTCGGACAAGTGCAGCTGCTGCGCCTGATGTGCGGAGAGCCTGATCCCCGATGTAAATAGAGCAACGTGTACAAACTGCATTCCTTTTTTTGTACAACCGTGACCCGTTTGCTACATTCCCTCCCCCTCCCCTTTTTTTCTACGAAATACATGAATGATAATAAAACTTTCTGGCTTTATTCCGACTCTGTCTTCCTTGGCGTCTCCACCAGGGCTGGGGTGGGGGATTGGCGGGAAGTGCAGAGGGAAGGTTCCCGTTAGCAGCTGAAGTGTTATTCCCTAATAGCTTTCAGGCCAGCCGGGTAGCTCAGTGAGATTACAGGGTGCTGGGTAGATTATAGAGTCCCCGCTGTGGTCATGTCCACATTGATGGTACAGAAACTTCTCAATCCAGGATCCTCTTTCCCTGTGGGTTCCCTGCCCAACTTCAGTTTCTCAATGGATTTGAGGCTTACAAAGTATAACAAGAGTGGAAAAACAACTCCCTGCTTGCTGGATTCCAACATGGGCTTACAAGTGCTTGTAGTAAAGGATAAGTTTCTTTTTTCTTCCCCTATCCATCTCAGGCCTAAATCTTGGTAAATAATGACGATGACATGACATAAAAGAACACCACCAAGTCCACATTTTTAGATTCAACACACAATTTCAATACATAAAGAACAAATAATACGAGAGATTTTAAAATGAGCACATGGCTCATCAGAAGTATATATTGGGCACTGGAAACAATTCCTAAATGCCCCCTGATAGGTGGATCACAAACACTTGGAGCAGCAGTGTCCCTGACATGACCACAGGACACCATCTCTCTTGGCCTGCCCAGTGTCACTGCTGGGACACCTGCTAATGCCCCTGAGAGCGCACTGTTTGAACTCGGCTCTGAACCTTCCCAAGTTCCTCTCTCCAGCAGGCTAAAATCTGGTCCTCTTCCAAAATCCAGCTCTTGGCTATTTGAAACCAGCAAAGTGCCTAGGGATTTGGGGAAAATTGCCCCCAATTTCTGGCTTTTCTTCCCGGGAGGGAGGGTGCCTGGGAATTGGTTCCTGATGAAGGACTTTCATAAGCTGGTGCAGGGTGATGTCAGGCTCTGCCGCTTGGAGGTAGTGACTTGTAATTAATGACAACGGTTAGTCCCCCCTGGCTATTTGTGAAGGGAGTTGCTATTTGATGTAAAATCAAAGAGAAAAGCAAGGCACGTGGACCAGAGATGGGACCATGCTTGCCCATACAGCTCTCGGCTATGAAGAGGGGATCACAGAAGCTAGCTTGTGCCAAGTGCATGGGTTTTGGTGTCATGCATCCTGGTTCACAGCCTACCTTGTCGCACGTGATGAGTCCTGGACAAGTCGAGGAGCCTCCGTTTCCCCATTTGAAGAAAGGAGATTGCATCTCTGAGTGAGGATATATAATTTATTAATTATAGTGTCCTGGCTCCTGGCTTAATAAACAGTAGTCCTTAGGGTTACTATGTCCCCCTTGACATTCACGGGAAAAGAATCCCTTCTAGCCCCCAATGAGTTCTTGGGGAAAGGCTCATTGGGTTACAAGCATTAGCCCTGGGTTGGAGGTTAAGAGTGGGATTAAAATGTGCTCACCTGGGGCCAGACCACAGTAGCTGGCCTCCTATAATAAACAGCCTGGGATAAGACACTACCACAGCATCGGGAGAGACACTAAAGCCTTTCCCACCCTTCAAGTCATTTCACCTACACAGGAGCCAGTGAGACAGAGAAAACGCAAGGGTTGAAGTGACTGTGTCATTTGCTAGAGTGGTTAAGCCATCTGCCCAAAATAACACAGCTCAGAAGTCACAGGTCTGAACCTGTCCTACAGGTGGCTTTACTCCGTGGCCATTGCTAACTGACCATGATGTCACTGGATGCTAAATTCTGCATCTCACAATGACGATTAGAAGGAACTTTTGGAAAGAACCCTGGTGCCCCTGGTTTGAGAGATGGGAAACTGGAGCCCAGAGATGTCACAGAGCTGTGCAGACTGCCAGCCAGCACGGTTCTTGCCACTAACTCCTCTAAGCCAGATTTCAGCATCCTCACCTTCCACGGGAGGTCGGAGTAGAGGGCAGTCAGCCTGCATGAGTATGTGTCCCACCTCTGTCACTTAGAGCCATGTGACATACCTGCTATGTGGCTCAGTCTCCTCCACTGTAAAGGAGCAAATTAAACCATGTGGATCATAGGAGTGAATGAATCTATACCTGTGCAGAACCTACGGTGGGTTCTGGCCTCATAGAGTGGGCTGCGATACTAGCCATGTCTTTAGGATTCTTCTGCATAGCCTAGGGGGAGGGTATTGGCCGCTGGGCCAAAAAAGCCAAGGCTGCTGTGTCCTGTGTTGTTCTCATCAACCCTGTGAACAGACAACCTATGGATAAGAGTACTAAAGTCTCCCTGCTCGGAGTTGCCAAAATGTGAAAACCGGTGTTTGTGAGGCCTGTCACCTACCAGACCCAATAAGCAGAGACAGGGATCGAATCTTTATGGGCGCTTTATTCAGATGTTTGGAGATCTGGGAAGATGGTGGATTTGTACCCCCAACAGACTATCTTAAATTCCATTATAAACAGGCCCTTTTTAAAAGGAGAAGAAAGGCCTAGGGAAGGAGTTTAGAATTCAGGGGAAATGTTAATGAGATAAAAGTTGAAGCATCCTTTCATTTGAGTCTTGGGCGGAGGTCTTTGTGCCCTGGGTGGTGGTCATCTCACCTGGAGTCTAGGTGGGTCATTTCTCCAGTTCCTGAAACAATAGCTTTTTACATACATTAATTATTAAGCTTATTACCTGTTACCTGAAACTGAAATTTTCCAACAGTTGAGTCCCCTATCACTTCTGTCTCAGAAATGACGCAAAAGGTTAGCACATTTTTAGGAATCCGGCGGAGACTCCACACAGCATGGAGACCTTAGGCTTGAAAAAAAATATAGCCGAGCTGTGCCAAGAAAGTCAGCTTCATTGGGAGCAAGCTTTACCTACTGCCCTACTCAGGATAAGGGCTGCTCCGTGAAGTGGGACTCAATGGAATCCTTATGAAATTGTGTGCGGGTGACCATTTCAGGTGATGATTGGGGTAGGAGATACGTATGTAGATCAAGAAGTGAAGGTAATGAAAATGTATAACATTTAAGCCAGACATTAGCTGTAACTAATGACCTTGCTTGTATTAAAGGCCCCTCCCCTACATATTCTCTACATTTCTTTGAGCCTGAGAGAAGGTGCTACTCAAGACCTGGAAGACAGGATCTCCAGAAAGCCAACCAGAAGAAAAGTGGACTGAACCTTGGGATATACTCCTCACCTCCCCCACCATGGTGGTGTTGGCAGAAATAAAACCTTGAATTCATCACATGAGAGGCAAGAAAACGCCGGGGGAACAATGGACCACCGAGCCTCAAGAAGACCTGAAAGTCATCTTTCAAAAACAATGACTTATATTCTTTTCACTAGTTTTTGTTTAACTGATGAGGGACTCAAATGTTGGAAAATTTTAGTTTCAGGTAACAGGTAAATAAGCTTAGTAATCAATGTATGTAAAAAGTTATTGTTTCAGGAAGACACGTGGAGGAATGACCCACATTAGCGGCCGGTAACCATAAGCAGTTCCACCTTTGTGCCTCAGGAGGACTGCAAGCAATCAAGATGGTGTCTGAGCCATTACACTCCAGGTGAGATGGCCTCCACCTAGGACAGAAGGTCTCCGCTCAGGACACAAAGAAAGAATCCTGCAGCTTTTATCTCATTAACTCCACCCCCCTGATTTTCAAACCCCTTACCTACACCTTTCTTCTCCATATAAAAGGCCACGTTTATAATGGATTTTAAGATAGTCTGTTAGGGAACAAACCTGCCATCTTCCCAGATCTGCAACTATTGGAATAAAGTGCCCATAAAGATTCAGCCCCTATCTTTGTTTATTGGGTCTGGCAGGTGACAGGCAGCACAAACACCGGCATTTCCAGTTTCACTGAGACTTGTTTTCCCTCCCTCTTGAGCATTTCCCATAAAAAAGGGCTATAAATCTCCTGGACTTTCTGTTGCCACAGCTGCCATCCCTAATCAGAAGACATTGTTGTTTGTCAAACACCTAGAGCCTGGGCTCTGGAGCTGACCCAGCAGGGTGACTCAGCCCTCCTAGGGGTCTGCTCCATGCCCTTAAAAAAATCATTCTACCCCTTCCCATGGTGCTGTAGTCCATTGGGGCTCAGCTAGCCTGCTTGAACATTCCTCAGTAAAGGCTTTAAACTGCCCCACACACACACCTCGTTTCTTCTTCTGGGAACTAACCTAACAAAGGGAAATGCTGGGTCTCTTGAGAAAACAGGGCTTTAAGCAGAAGAGCAAGCACCCACCCACCCCTGACCCAGGTTGGAATATTGTACATAAAGACCTGTTTTTCTCAACACTAATTGTTGGGTCATACACTTGTGAACAAGACCCCGTTGGTCGGTAACATTCACAAAACCCCCCAAAAACCTGTCATGTGTTTCTGCAGCCATCACCTCCTTGTACTTGGAAATGATTCCTAGTTCCTGAAATGTTTATATGGAAAGCAAACTGTTTTTACCACTGATAGTGAAAACCTGTTTTATGCAAGACATTGGCGATAGCCAGGCATTTTTCTTGCTTTATTCATATTATACTTATTTATATTATTAATTATTATATACAAGTCTGTCCTGAAAGTACAGAGCCATAAATTGTTTTAGTTCTATTGATATTGGCTGGATACCTTAGGAACAGACGTTGTATTGTTATAAATACCTGTATAGTTTATTATGGTTTGCTTGAATCGCTGCCATGGTTGAGCTGGCAGCTTGCTGATTATTTTTTTTTTTTAATTATTGATTTATTCTTGTCGTGAACTTGCTGTTGTTAAAATGGCTTCAAGCAGTAGGTAAGTATCAAAAGACCTCAGCCACAGGCTGGTGACCCTGGGACTTCTTCCTTTGGGTGCTTGACTGGATTCCACTGAGCAAGCCCTAATGATGTCATCTTGGGAAGGAATTTAAAGTCCTTGCCTTGAAGTGATCCTGTTGGCTGAAAGGGTTCGTACATGAAAGCATCTCCCTTGCAGCGCTGTGGCAAGGAAGGGTACAGAGATACAAGGCAATTAACACAGGCCGGGCGGTTGGAAAATGCTTTGTCACGGTGGTTAGGAGGTGAAACTACTTTTCCCACTATTGTTCAAAGTCAAATTCTCCCATCACCTAAAATGATCCCTCCTGTGGGGTAGTCCATGCTGTAGGAATCCCCAGGAGTGGGCGTAGCAACAGATTGTGGGAGCACTAGCGCTTTCTGCAAAGGTTGTTGACAAATGTGTCTGTAGATACACACGCGTCCAGGTAGGTGGAGACTGGAAGGGTGGAAGGAGGCAGAGATCAGCGTGGGCCGAGGTGCGGTGCGCAGCAGAAAGGGAGCGGAAGGTCCCAGGTCCTGAAATGGAGAACAAACGCGGCGAGAGGCCAAGGTCCCATTGCACACGGTCCTCTGCACACAATGCCCTCTGGTTTCTGCCCCATTCCTGCCAAGCCAAGGACAGGAGTGGGAGGGGATATCGCACGCATGCTCCAGGAAGGAGAAAAGCAGAGGACAGGGCCCTGGGACTAAGTGCAGAAAAGATGTCAAGGTCGCAGAGGCTGGGGTTCGGTAACTAGGGCCTGCAGGCCAGAGGGGGCTGCCTCCTCTTCAGAAATGGGAAGGACCAGGCCTGGAGGCCGGACAAGTGTGCCACAGGGCACACTACCCCTCCCGTGATCAGGTGTTAACACTGCGGCCGCACAGTGTGCACAGAGCCCCGCAGCACGAGGGCAACGGTGCGCCCTGCCCCACGTGTGCGCCCAGCCCAGCGGTTGGATCTCGCAGGTGGGGAGCAAGGGCCAGGGAGTGGCCTGTGCGCCCGGCCTTCTCCCGGAGCTGGAAAGTGAGCACTCAGGCTCGGGGACGCCACCACGCGTTGCACTAGCGCAAGTGACTCTTTTCCTCTAGCTTTGGACCCCCAGCCTGAGCTCTGATGGAAATGGACCCCAACTGCTCCTGCCCAGAGGGTAAGGAGTCCAGGCTCTGGCACTTAGGAGGCCGCTTTCCCCGGCCCACAACAGTGTCCCTGGGTGGAGAGGAAGAAATAGTTTGAGTCTGAGAGGAAGTGGACTCCTGCAGAGACAGCAGGTTCTGTGCCTTCTCCCAGGCCAAGGGCCCTCACCAGACTTAAGAGCCCTTCCAGCCGCCCCTGTGGGAGGTCCTGAGGCCCGGGACTGTCCTGTTCTGCATCCGCAGGTGATTGGGAGGGGCTGCTGGACCCGGGACTCTGAAGTTGTCTGTGCTAGCTTGGAGGCAGGGGACAGTGAGTCTTCTGCACTCAGGACACAGGTCCTGACCCTCAGACCCAGCCTAACTGAACTGGGTCTGGAGCCTGGGACCATCCCTGAGGGGAAATGCAAGTGTGTGCACAGCTCTCTCTGGAGCTGCCCGTGCTGGGGCCAGACAGAGGAGGTGCAGGGGGCCACTGTCAACTGACTGCTGGCTGTTCTGCCTCACCCATCTCACTGCCTGTCTTTCTCCTCCTTGCAGGCGGATCCTGCACCTGCGCAGGCTCCTGCAAATGTTAAATCTACAAATGGACCTCCTGCAAGAAAAGTGAGCTGGGAGCCTCCTCTGGGACCCTGGGCACTGGGCTAAGGCACGGGAGGGAGCACAGAGCTGGTTACGAGTGGATGATTCCACGGGAGCCTGTCTTCCGTTGCTCCTGGAACCCAGTCACCAGCTCTGCAGCCTTTCCGCCCTAACCTGGGTTCAGCTGGGCCAGGACAGCCTCCTCTTGGTGAAACCCAAATCCCAAAGGTCTTCCTACTTATTTCATGACAGAACATGATTTTTGCATATTATGAACCCTCTGGGGCTGAGGGTTGGGCAGGGATGTGCCTGGTGAAGTCATCTCTGACCTCTCTCTCCTTTTCCCTGCTGTCCCTGTGGGCTGTGCCAAGTGCACCCAGGGCTGTGTCTGCAAAGGGGCATCGGACAAGTGCAGCTGCTGCATGTGACCTTGGGGGGAGACTGGTCCCTGATGTAAATGGAGCCATGTCTGCAAATCTGCATTTTTTCCCATCCCACCCTGACCCATTTGCCACAACCTCTTGTCTATGAAATACGTGAAGGATACTAAAAGTTGTTGCCTTGACTCTGCATCTGGTTCTTTTTCTGTGCATTGGAAATGAAAAACATTTGTGCCCCAGGCCTGGCTTGGAGATCGGACTAGAAGTGCAGAGAGTTGTTCTGCGTGGAAATATTAGTCCTCAACCAACTGGGTATCATTAGGCACACGGTGACTTCACTGAGCTTCATCTTCTGTCGGCTGCACAGCCTTAGGTCACCAGCTACGCGGGCTCACTTCTGAAACTCGGGTGCTGAGGACCATTATTTGAATTTCTAACATTCATGGATATCAAGTTTCGTGAAATAAAATGAATTACTAAGAACAATTTGGAAGGACAATATACAAAACGCATTTTGAGGTTCAACGTGCATCATTGACAGTAGATATTATGAAGCACTGAATAAGGAAATTAGATATTTATAAACACTGTGCAGATGTCGTTGGAAGTGGGCACTGGGCACTTGAAATAGGTCACAAACACCCCAGTGTGCGGAACATGCAACCTTGCAGAGCACCCCTCACCCCCATATCCCCACAGGCGGCCATCACTCAGCCTGCCGGGTATCTGTGGGGGGATCCCGCACCCCTCCCCCGCCTCCACCTAGAGCTCCTAGTTGTGGGTTGGCTTTGAATCTTACTCAGCCAAGTACCTGCCCCTCCCAAATCCCTTAGCTGCTTGGCACCAGCGAAATGACTAGAGATTTAGAGGAATTACCTGGCCTTTTCTCAGCCAGCGGGTGTGCACCTGAGAATTGGTTCCAGATGAAGGACTCCGTGTCTGTCCGCCCATGCAGGGGGGGGGGGGTGTCCTGCGGTTGGAAGGGTGTGGTGAGTATTACACAGAAGCCAGGCTCTGAGTGACTTGTAATTAAGGACACCAGGTTGTCCCCCCAGGCTGCTTGTGGAGGGAGTTGCTATTTGATGTAAAATCAAAGAGAAAGACAAGTCATGTGAACCAGAGTCAGGCCTCTGCTTGCCACAGGTGGCCCGAATGAAGCGGGTACCGCAGCCTGCACGTGCTCAGAGCATGGGTTCTGGTGCCAGGCATCCTGGTTCCCAGACAACTTTCTGGCCGTGGGACCGGCCAGAGGAGTCCTTTTCCTCTTTGGTACAAACGAAGTTATATTTCTAATTGAGGAATAAATGAATGATAGTGTCCTGGCTCCAGCTTAGGGCTGTTAACAATATGTCCACACTGACACTTGTGTGGAGAGAATCCTTTCAACTGCCATCATGCTCCTGGAGACAGGCTCATTGATTTTGAAGCATTATTACAGGTCAAAGGCTAGAGGTGGTTTTTGAACCGTGCTGACACAGTTGCTGTGGGAAAGCAGGATAACCTGCTGCATCCTCCTTTCCACAAGACACTGCCACAGTATTTGGGCAGACACAAAGCCGTTCCCATCTATCATGTCGTTTGCTCTGCACAGGAGCCAGTGAGAAAGTGAAGGTCCAGGGGTGCTGGAATGATTTTTGGCACCTTCCAGAGAGGTTAAGCAACCTGCTCAAGATCACACAGACTGTAGTCAGAGGGCTATACCTATCCTACAGCTGACTCACCCCCCGACACACACACACACAGGTGACCGACTTTGATGTCTCTGGGGGTTAAATCCTGCCTCTCCTTATTTGGAGCTGGAAGGGTCCCCTGAGACAGTCCTGTTGTGCCCTTGGCTTGAGAGATGGCAAACTGGAGCCCAGAGAAGCCATAGGGCTATGCATAAGGATCCAACTGCCACTCAGGGCTCGTCCCACTGCCTCTGGGCCAGGTGGTCAGCGTCCTCCTCTTTCATGTGATGTCATGGCGCCAGGTGGCATGTGAGAGCATGATGCTACACAGTTGGCATAAGTGCCAGTCCCACCTGTGTCAATGACAACTAGGTGTCATTAGCTGTCTGTAGCTCAGTCTCCTTTCTCCACTAAATACAGGGAAAATAGTAGCATCTGGCTCTTAGGATTGAATGCTTTAACACATGCACAGAACTTTGAACAAAGCCTGGCACACTGTAAGTAACCTATAATATTAGCTATTAATCTATACTTATCATTGTAGCACAGGAGATACTTTTCTGCTTGCGGACAAACACTCCAGGCCGGAGTGCTAGTTCTGCACCTACCACATGAGCATGAGACAGGTGGCCTACAGGAGGGCAGTCTCCCTCCCACAAAGAGGAATCAGCACTAGGGATGTAAACCTGAGCAAGGCAGTCTGTGTCTCATCAGATACAGAAAGAATCACCATTTCTACTGTCTGCCATGGTAGTTTACTTAGCAATCTTGTATTTTCTTACATGTATTTGTTTGAAAAGCAAACTCCTTGCCACCACTAAAACTGAGAATCAGTTTACCTCTCTCTATATATACATATATCCCTTTTGTAGGTATCCCTGTGTCACCCCCAGGTGTCAGCTGGACTCAATAGAGGTGGTGAAGACATACCTCTAGGCCAAAGGAAAGGTTCTGTGTCCTTAGGGAAGTGGCGGGGATTAGGTCCAGGGCGTCTCTTCCCAGCATCGTGACCATGGGTTACTTAGAAACTCCCTGTGCTGTGTGTAATTCCAGAATTTCCCCTTATGTGGAATTGTTGTTAGGGTTTAAAGAAGGAACGTGATTAACCAATGGTATTTGGTAATTGTCATGAACACTGAAAGGGAGATCATTTTCTGGCTTGTTACCTATTTATGCCAGGTCGCGCGGGCGCCTAAACCAACCCGTGCCCTGGAGGGCGTCCCATGCTCTGGGAACTCGAGCCTGGAGTGGGGTGGGCCTGCTAGGCTGAGTAAAGCCCTGGAAAGTTTACGCAAAGGAGACCAGGACAACGTGCCCATTCATGCCTTTGGTCGTGGAGCATGGAAGGAGCAAGGGGCATCGGCTGTCCGTGCTGCAGTAAACAGGAAACAGGCAAGGACAGACCTGAAGCGAGGTCAGGGTGGTGGGGGACTGAGGGGGTGAAGGTCGCAGCCGTCACGAGTCTCTGCACCCAGCTCCCGGGCTCCAGCCAAACCCGGGGTGTGAGCACAAGGCTGGGCTTGCACACGAGCTAAACCTGGGAACAAAGACTAGCGGGCAGGGGTGGGGAAGACCGCTCTGACTCAGGAGTTCCTGGAACTCCGGGCAGCGCGGCTGACGGCCCCAAGGGGCACATTGGGAAGGGCCCTGAGCTGGGACACCGTGTGCCGCGCCAGCCCCCGCACCTGATCACGCGCCCAAGGCTCCGCCCGCGCACGGTGCGCACCGGGTCCAAAGGCGCTAGCGGGGCAGTGCGCCCGGCCCGCCGGCTGCCCACGGCCAGGATTCTGGCGGGCGGGGTGCAAGCCCCGGGGCGGAGCCTCTGCGCCCGGGCCGCCTCCTCCGGCTATAAGGAGAGCACGCGGGCGCCGTGGAACCAGAACACTTCGGACGAGCACGAGTCACGCGTCTCTTCTGACTTCGACCCTCCCGCCTCACCTCAGATCGAAATGGACCCCAACTGCTCCTGCTTCACTGGTAAGAACCCCAGGCTCTGGCCTTAGGTTGCCCCTTTCCCCGGCGGAGGACGAGTGCCCAGGGAGTATTTTAATTATGGCTGTAGGTTAGGCGCACTAACCTGGAGTTGGTTAGTGCGTCCTTCTTAGCCAAGGTGCAGTTTCCCGTTGCCTCTATTTTAGAGCTGAGGGTACGGAGGCCCCAAGTTGCTGCCCTCCAGGCTGAGTGGGGGGTAGGGGGCTGCTGGACTGGGACCCAATGCCATGACCTGGCCCTGGAGCTTCTAGGACTTGAGGGAGGTGGGGACATTGCCGGTCCCCAACCTCAGCCCGCCCGGGCTGTGTCTGGAGCCTGGGACGTCCCTTTGGGGTAAAACAGGACAGGAGCGTTCTGTGCTGGTCCTGACCAAGGAGGTGCAGGGCGCCACTGTCAAGTGACTGCTATCTGTTCTGCCCCTCACGCCTCTCTCTGCCTGTTTTTCTCCCCCTTGCAGGTGGCTCCTGCAGCTGCGCCGGCTCCTGCAAATGCAAAGACTGCAAATGCACGTCCTGCAAGAAGAGTGAGTTGGGGGCCTTCTCTGGGAACCCCGTGGCGGGACTCAGCAGGCAGCAGCAGACCAATGGCCCAGCATCTCTGCCCCCCCCCCACCATTTCTTAAACAACTGAATCCAAATCAGAGCTGAGAGAGCCATAGAGGAGCTGAGTCTCCCCTCTTAGGGTCGCTAGAGCAGGATGCTAAGGTCTAAAGAAGTCACCAGAGTGTCAAGGACCAGCCAGAACACGAGCCTGCTTCCTGGTGCAGCGTTCTGACCCCTCTGGTCTCCTGAGCACTTGATGCACATGAACCTGGTTTCTCTGACCCGGCGGTATGGTGTCCGCCCCCAAGTTTCCTGACCCTCCTGGGCACTAAGGGGCTTTGCGCCCTCTCTGATCTTGAGGACTTGACTCACTTCAATGTGTGGCTCTAGGAGGCTGGGGGCTGACTTCCATTGTCCCCAGAGGTCCTGGCACTGCCTCTCCAGGACCCAGAAAGGCAGAACAGCCTTTTCCTAGTGGGTGGGACATTTTCCAAAGGTCCTACCACTTGTCTCAACAGCATGTGCCATCTCAGACGCAGGGTCCTCTGGGGTTGGGGGTGGAGGGGTCATGTCAAGCCTGCTGTGAGTTAGGCAAGGGAGGAGCCTGGTGCAGTCACCTCTGACCTCTCCTTTTTCCCGCTGCCTCAGGCTGCTGCGCCTGCTGCCCCGTGGGCTGTGCCAAGTGCGCCCAGGGCTGCGTCTGCAAAGGAGCTTCTGACAAGTGTAGCTGCTGCACCTGATGTGAGGAGAGCCTGCTCCCCGATGTACATAGAGCAATGTCTACAGACCGCATCTTTTTATATTTTTTTCACAAGCCCTGAAACGATTGTTGTGTTCCTTTTTGTATACAATATCCGGATGACAATAAACTTCGCAGTACTCTTCTTGCTCCACGTTTCCGATGGTGTTCTGGGAATACGGGACTTTGTTCCCATTAGGCTGTCGGGGAACCTGTGTTGGGGGGTTGCTGGCCCAGTAAGTGGGGGCCTGTGAAATGTTTCCCGTTGTCTGGCCTGCCGTTGGCTCTCCCTGTGAGCCTTTTCTCCACCACTTCTAGAATGAACTGGTGCCTGCCCTTTCTGTATATATTCATTGGGTAGCCACCTACTGTATACAGCAGTGGTGAGGTGACAGGAAACAGTGCTGGGAAGAGACAGTTGCCACATGGGAGAAATAGGAAGGCTAAGACTGAGGATGCGATCCTGGTGAGTGCAGACACCTGGGCACCGAGATCCGCGAACAGTCACCCTGTTGGGACAACTTGACCGAAGGCCCTTGATACCAGAAGGGGCTTGCAGCTTGCTGTGTTTGGAAACAGAAGGCCAGCGTGTCTGGGCCGGTGTGCGAGGAGTGTAGTTCAAGTACACTTTGGAGAGGGGAGCAGAGACGTGTGCTTCATTCATCTGAGGGACTCCCAGCCTGGTTATGCAGCTGAGCGAGTCACTTGGCAAGGTGGAAAAGTGACAAGCCACCACCCCACTTCCCCATCTGAAGTCTTTTTTTTTTCTTTTTTTAAAGATTTTATTATTTTCAGAGAGAGGGGAAGGGAGAGAGGCAGAGAGGGAGAGAGACATCCATGTATGGTTGTGTTTCACCTGCCTCCAGCTACAGACCTGGCTGGAGACCTAGCTTGCAACCTGGTTATGTTGCCCTGGCTGGGAATCAAACCAGCGACCTTTGGGTTCGCAGGCCAGTGCCTAGCCATTGAGCCACCAGCCAGGGCCCCCATCTGAAGTCTTAAGATGGGTTAGGGAACCTGTATTTTTAATAAGTGCCTAAGGTTGCAACCCACTGATGTGGTCTCATGGAATCATTTAATGATATGAAATGAGCTTCGATCAGGAAGTATTTCTGCCCCAATTGGTATTTGAAGCCAAGACCTTTTTTAACGTGTGGCTGTCTGCACTGGTGGTTGAGGGAACTGGGGCAGGCAGACCTTGCCATGCAGGATGTCACAAGTGGCTTTGTAGAGAGCAAACCAGGCTGAGAGGGTGGCTGGGCCAAGCCTCCTCAGGGGCTCACACTATGAGAGCCATGGCAGTGTAGGTGGCCAGTGTCCCAGTTGTCTTTTCTTGCCAAGGGAGCCTGGCATGGACCTCACGGGAGGAGAGCACTGTGCCACTGCCCTGTTTCGTCCAAACATCCTGGTGCCAAGGTCACAAGTATGCCTGGTGTTTGCTCTTTCACACCTTCGCCCTGGGGCACCACAGCTACCAAACCTCTTGAGAAGGGGACAAAGTTTCCACTGCCCCTGACAAACGCAGTCACCTGACTGGCAGTGTCTTGTTTTCTGAGCCACCTTCGAAGTGGCATCTTCACTCTGTCCTCAGGTCCCACCTCTCTCTCCCCACGTGTGGGTGGGCCATTCTAGATGCGTGTTGGAGGCATTAATTTTATATGGCTGCATCAGAATGCCTCGTCTAATTCCAGAGGTCAATACCTTGTTTAAATGTGGCATCTCTGGAATCCGACTGCCTGGCTGGAACCACAGCTCCAGGCAAGTCCTGTGACCTATCCGTGCCCATATTCTCATCTGGGAAGGGAGTGCCTACTCCACAGGGTTGGTGGGAGGTTCAATGTGGCTAGCACAGTCTCAAGCACATAGTAGGTGCTTAGTAAGTTCTACTTCCTTCTAGGCCAGGCAGGTACTTGACAATCCGTAGGTGATCCATAAACACTCTGAATTTGATGCAAGGGACGTGAATGACCTACTGTATGTAAGTCATTGTGCTGGGCACAGAGGGAAGATAGCATATAAATAAGATACAAGCCCTCTGCTGGAGGATGTCTTACTTCAAGTCCCCATTGAAGTCAGGAAGCATTTATTTATCACTTCAAGATGCAGCCGCCGATCATTTCTGCTTTCAGTTTCATTTCACATCGACTCTGAGATGGGCTGAGCGTGAGACAAGCTAAGACAGATGTGAAGGCCTTGGGAAGAGGGTGCGATTCATCTGGCCAGAAGGCCTACAAAAACCCTACTCCCGCCTTCCTTCCCTCCCTTTCCTCCTTCCTTCCTTCTCATTCATCGTATGGTCACTTCTTGGCCAGCACTGATGGGGGCACTGGTGGGGAGTGGACTGCAACTTGGAGGACAACTCTTCTGTGGCTGACATGGAAACAATCCGATCTTCGCTTCTAAGAAGTGTAAATTCAGGGGGCAGGTGGCAGGAACAAAGGGTACCTGGGACACATACCTGGAACCGTGTCATGGAAACAGTGAAGAAGCCACCCTAAGGGGTAGTCACGAGGACAATGAGCCCAAGCTACAAACCTGTTTCTGTGACAATGGTGACACTTGGGTCTTCTGGGGACCCAGGGAGGCAGAATACATGCGGAGCCCAGTTCTTTCCGGCCCCCTTTCCTTCTGCACAGTGGCACAAACTTCAAGGACATTTCGTCACAGGGCCTCAACCCAATTCTCTGGGCCCTGAGTCCAGGCCTGTGGATCCTGACTGTCAGCCCTGTGGCATTTCCTTGTTCCCTCTGCACTCATGGTCCTGCAGTCCCCCACCTTTACCCTGCAGCTCAATTCTATTGCTTACAACCAGGGAGTCTGGAGATGTTGGTGGGGGAGGGGCTTCCTCCCCATCACAACGGCACCGCCCCCAGGGCCCAAGACTCTGAGGCAGAAAGGGGCAGGGCCTGCACTCACCCTGGGTCCTGGGCCACATTCCTTCTTGCCTGGGCCTGCATGACACACCCCTGGGCCAGTGAGGTTTTCTTTGGGTAGATGTGTCTCCTGCCTGCCTTTAGGGCTTGCCACTCTCAGGCTTGGGAAACTCACTTTCTTGGCAGGGGTTCCAAGTTCTGGGTCTCAGGTCCTGTGAGGTTTCTTATAGCCCCATGGGTCATAGGGTGTGGGCCTCTGGCACAGATGAAAAATCAAGGCAAAATCCCTAAATCCATCTCCCCCAGAGGGAAGCTGCTCAAAATGTGCACATGCACAGTCCCTTGGCTCTGTTGACTCTCCTTAGAACACTCCCACCCTAGTCCCAAAGGAGGAGGAGTATGAGAAAGGCGTGGACATGGAAAGAGAGCCTGGTTTGATGGTTTCCCCATAAGGTAAAGGCATGGAGGGTTAAGGGACAAGGGAACAGTGTGATGGGGCTGTTCATTTATTCATTCTGGGGCACCGACCCTATGCTGGGCTGGTGACAGGCACAGATTAGTAAAAATAAATTGTGCCTTTATTGCACATGAGGACTTCTATTGGCTATACATTATGATACAGGGGACATTTAGAAAAAAATAACACACTTTGGAAAAATAACAAAATAGGCAATACTATTTCTTGTACTTGATACTGTCCCTAGAGTTTGTTGTTTTTCACTGAACACGTGGGTTGATTTTTGTTGAATTATTGAACCTATAACCAATCTATAGTTTGCAACGGATGAATAAACATAGCGCCAATAGGATGAATGCAGGTTCATATTTTTGTTTTCATTAGTAAGATAAAAGCCACATGTGGTCTCCGTTGCAGTTATTTATTTATTTATCTAGTTATTTAGGCAACCCTTTCAAAATGCAGAATCACTCATGGGTTATTCAAACACAAAACATGGGCCCAATTGGGACCACGGGCTATTATCCACTGGCCCTTGAGTTAGGTTCTTGAGATTTTTTGCATCTATGTACCTGACTGATGAAAATACTATGTAACGGTGGATGATCCATCACACATCTGCTCCCAGCTCTGCGTTCAGCTCCAGGGCACCGAAAGCTTGAGATGGGACAGTGTTTACACTCTCTAAATGGGAGCGGGGCCTGGTTTATTATTTGTTGATGGTCGAGACGAAAGAGAGTGAGGCAGTAAATGTTGATAATGCAGATCAAACCTGACATGTGTAACCATTACATTATGAATAGCACAAAAAATTGAGGAACGATTCTTCTTGTATTAGAAAACAGCCGAGAAATCACTCGTGCCATGTTCATGAACAAGTAAGTTGCCACATACATCTTCTGTAATGGGGTCCTCACTGCACAGTACAGAATGTCCCCCAACCCCACACCTACTGCAGAGGCAGGAAGGCTAAGGGGAAAGAGCATGGGACATCGAGACAGAAAAGAGGATAGAGGTTGCCCCGGGGTAGGGTGGACAGTGAGTGTTCACAGGGGACAGAGGTGCCAAATGGGAAGATGAAAAAGTTCTGGAGGCCGATGGTGGTGATGGTTGCATAGCAATGTGTGTGCGCTTCATGCCACACTGAATTGTGCACTTTAAAATGGTTTAAAGCTCTGACTGGTGGCACAGTGGATAGGCACTGGCCTGCGAACCCAAAGGTCGCAGGTTCGATTCCCAGCCAGGGCACATAACCAGGTTGCAAACCAGGTCTCCAGCCAGGTTTGTAGGTGGAGGCAGGTGAAAGGCAATCATACATTGGTGCTTCCCTCCTTTTCTTCCTCCATCCCTGCCCTTCTCTCTGAAAATAATAATAATGAAATCTTTTTAAAAAATAAAATGGTTTAAATGGTAAATTCTGTTACGTATATTTGTACTATCATTTTTAAACCATATTAAAAGAAAAAAGAAAAATACATATGGTGTGGAGCAAACAAACGTCAGAGAGCCAGATTTAACCCATCTTCAACGCCTGGTTGGGGTACCCTGGTCTGTAATGCTGGCTCTGGCCTGTTTCCCTCTACCACCCAAAATCCTGCTCAGCCTTCAAACCTGGTTCAACGTCACCCCTTTTCATTCCTCCGGGATGAAGGTCCAGCCCCACTGAGCCCCACTTTCCCCCTTCAGTGCAGGTTGAAAGCTAGATACATTTTTTTTTTTTTTTAAACTCAGCAGCCTAATTGAAATATGGTTACCTAGAATGCTAAGAACGCCTTTTCTACTGGTGGTGTAGAATGCAGGTCTTCTGTTCAACCCTGCAAAAAGGCTGACCTCGTTTTCGCGGTGTTTGCTGCCATCTGGTGGTCATTTTATTTATTATAAGCGGCTCCCCACCCCCCCACCGCCGCCTTGCCTCCATTCAGTTTCACTTGACCTCCAACCTGCACGTCAGAAAGTTAACACAACCTGGTTTGCTTTCCTCAGGTGCTAGGAATTCACACCTACGACAGCATGAGAGGTATACAGAGAGACCCTTGGGAACGTAGTTTGGGCTTAGCTGGTATATGCAATGTTCTGCCAATTTTCCTAGGGCCTTGGTATGAATTTTTAGGGTACCAGCTTAGTCCCCACCTTTTCTACCGTTTCTATGACTCAAGATCCTATTTGGACTGTGTTTGTAATTTATGACCAAGTGCACTTCCATTCCTGTTGTGAAGATATTTTTGCGAATTTTCAGTATACGTGGGGATAATGATCTATACTAGGGTACCATGAAATGAGGGTATCTTGTACTAAAACAGTGTTTTCCAGATTTACCTGACATTACAAAGAAGCAAAGTGATGCCACCGGCCTAAGGTTGGACCCCCACCCTCACCCACCACAGACTGTTCACTGCAAGGTCTGGGGACCTCAGTGTCATGAGGTGTCAGAGCTGTTGCTATGGTGACTCAGTGTTCTGGCTGACCTTAAGGATGGCAAATATCCCTGAGACTCAGTTTCCAGGCTTGGGCTGCCTACTGTCCATCGGGGCCCAGATATAATGGTTATTCAGAGGTCAATCTTGGGCAGATGCCAGGTTCCACAACTGTTATTAATTAACATGTATAATATTTAATAGCAATAACAATGACTTTTCAAGGAGCTTTGAGCGAATTCAAGTGAACACAGCGAGAACTTTGGCCTATTCTCTCTACACAGCACCCAGATGCATCCTGGTAGAATATGTCACTCCCCTGATTTAAACCCTGCAATGGTTCATCATTTCTCTTGGATGGGAAGCCAAAGTCCTGACGTTGGCTTCTAAGACCCTACATCATTTCCTCCCACCAGCTACATTTGCCTAGTCCTGTTCCTCAGGACCAATAAGAATGTTCTGCCTCAGGGCCTTTGCACCTTCCATTCCCTGTGCCTTAGATGTTAACAATGGCTCCTTTCCTTATCTCCTTCAAGTCTTCACTCAGCCCCCTCCACCTTGGAAACTCATCCCTTCCCAGCTTCATTCTCTTCTTAAACTCCCTATATTTGTATTTGGCCCTTTGTATGTCTCCCCTAACATCCCATAATAGACTGCACACTCCATGAGGGCAGGGACTTTTTAAATGGAAAACATTTTTGCTTACTGCAGACATTACATGGCAGGGTGTGTAGATAAAATATAAGTCAAGCAAGACAAACTTGCAGGATAAAAACCTCTCTTTGGAAATAAGGACATTATTTGAAGGAGACCACTTATGAGCCATTCTACAGTTACTGTTAAAAATGTCTTATCACTATGGTAAAATGGTTCAATCATTTTTACTTAGCCCAGGAAGCAATATAACAATCTCACATCTTGGCTTTACAGGCTCAGATGAGATCTGACCTATATTTCTTCATTTCCTCTGCTTGTTACTTCAAGGGTTCATTCAGTCGAGGAAGGAATGAGAATAGTAAAAGGCAGTTACAGAGTAATTACCCTGGATTTCGCAACAACTACATTGGAGGCTAAGTGCCTAGAAATGAACTGTGATTGCTGCCATGGCTTTAATAAAGACAAGAACTTAATCGTTGATGGTTCTGGGGTCAGTATAGGCCCGGGAACAAGCCCTGTCTCTACTGCTTACTTGGCTGGTGGCTATGGACCAATCCCGGTGCCTAGAATAGTGTCCGGCACCTAGACTCTCAGTGAAGAAGAAGCCAGAGTTGGCAATGCACGCTCGGAAGGCTAGGAGCAAAGATCTCTTTTTGCCAAAACAGATTGCAATAGGTCCTCCCCAAATGTTGCTAGCTGGTGAAATAAACAGGATAAGCAGTTTCAGGAAATGCTTCCTGTATTCAGTAATGTTAGAGAAACACAGACCACTGAGACAGGGCCTCATATAGAAGCTGGCCCTGCCCCGCTATGCCATGCCAGTTTGGGCCAAGGGCAGGGGGTGCCTATTCTATCTGATAGAAATTCAGGCTCTGCCTTCATAGTTGATCAATTTGGGGGCGGGGGCGCCTCCATCTGACAATCCCCGAGCTGCGCGGTGCTAAGGGATCTTTTCCAACTAACACGGTCCGAGCGCCCCCTGGTGGACATAAAGCCGAACACGCGCGCCTCTGTCCTGAGGGTTTCCAGCCTGGTGCTAGCTACTGATAACCAGGTAATCGGATAATGGAAATGTCCTGTGATGCCTGGGGGTGGGGCGGGGAGCAGCTGGAGGCTTTGTTCTGGTGGGTCGAAGTCTTCACTAATTCTAGAATACTGTGGCAACAGGCCTTGCCCGGAATAAAAATGGTTCACACTTACTGGGTGCCTGTGATACGCAAAACTCTGAACACTTGCGTGTATTAACTACTTTAATCCTTAGAACAACTCTTCATGGTAGATTATTATTATCCCTCCTAGAGCAACCACAGTGTGAAAGAGGTGATCTCAATGTAAACTGGGGTGTTCTGGGGTATCGTCATTAAAAAAGGAGCATGAGCCCCCACCTTGACCGGTGTGGCTCAATGGTCGGACATCAGTCCCCAAAGGAGAAAGGTCTTAGGTTTATTCCCGATCAGGGTTGTGGTTGGTGCCAGGTGGGCGTGAGAGGCAACCCATTCATGATTCTCTCTTGCGTTCATGCCTCTCTCTCTCTTTCTCAAAATAAATAAATAAAACCGAAAACAAAAGGTGTGTATAGGTGTGTGTGTTGCGGGGGTGGGGTGGGGTGGGGGGGTGCAGAGTAAATGGTGGGAAGCCCCAAAGCCACCCATGTCCACTAATTGTGACTACTGGTTTGTTAATTATTTTCTCCCAGTTTTCAGAGAAGGGTTAAGTTCTCTGATTCCTTGGAGTGGAGGGTAACTAGAAGTCTGCTTCTGTTTTCTGCTTTTACTCTTGGGGACACTCTTTCTTTTGTCCTTTGTCATTGGAGGTTTGTTTTCTCCCCCTCCTGAATCTCCAGCTGCAAATACATTTAATAATCAACCACAACAGAGCCCCTGACAGATGGGCCTTGAGACAGATGGCTCCATTGAAAAGCTGCAATTGAAACCAGAGGGTAATTTGAACCAATCAAGAAGATGGGGTCTCTTGGAGGCAGCTTCTACAGAAAGTGAAGCCATATACCCCCCTCAGCCCCCACCCGCCCAGTTCCTTCAGTACACTTTTCACCCACACGTGAGCCTCCTAACTTTTTATTTTTAAACATCTGGAACACTGAAAAGGACGAGAGAGAAACCCTGGAGGCTTGTCTGTCAAATTCACATTTCTTTTGGCAAATTCAGCATCAATGACAAATGGCACAATTTGACATAAACAAAGTTGATAGATGTTGGCAAAGCTGTTTTTAAATAGCAGCAGTGGAGAGATGTATAGGATCCCCCCCCCCACTTAATAGTCAGGATGTTTAATAACAAATAAAACAACCAGATGTTTATAAAATCCTGCCACCTTCACAAGGTGGCCTCGTAGTTAACAGCTGCTGATTAATGAGAACAGGGGATTCGTTCCAGTCCCAATTCAGAAAGCTGACAGCAAAGTCCTTTTAAGGACTTCATGGGATAGCTCTTATTATGGTTCACGAAGGGTTCTAAGTTCACCTCTGGGGCTTTTTTTACAGTAGTGGATGCTGGTCTTAATATCAGAAAACTTGTACAAGGGCTCTAATCTACCACCACATTCCCTGTCCCCTTCAGTAAGTCATTTAATCCTCCCTAAACTTAATTTCCCCACAGGATATGTGACAATAATCAGTCCCGCCCTGCCTACCCCTGGTGATTGAGAAGTTCAAGTGTAACGTTAGATTAGATGAGAATTACTTTTTTTTTTTAATTTGAAGATTATTGATCTTTTTTATTGAGGAATAATTTAGTCTGGTAAAGTGCACAAAGCTTGTGTACATCTCAATACATTTTTACATACGCATTGCCACACTGCTCAGATCAAGATAAAGGCTATTTCTGGGGCCTCCAAATATTCCGTGTCTTCCTTCCCAGCCAATGGTTCCAAGGAATAATTTATTCTCTCCTCTATCAACCATAAATTAGCTTTGCCTGTTTTCGAGCTTAATATGAATGGAATGACATAGTACGTCTTCTTTGTTGTCTTTCCATTGATGTATTGGGTTTTGAGATCCATTTATATTGATACAGGGATCGGTAGTTCATTCCCTTTCATTGCTGAATAGAAATCCATTGTACAGCTAGACCACCGTTTATTCACTCTCCTGCTGATGGACACTTGAGCTGTTTCTGGGTTTGGGTTATTCTGAATACAGCCACTATGAGCATTTTCTTTTTTTTTTTAACAAGGGTTTTCGTGTCGATGTTTCTATTTCTCTCCGGTAAATACCTTGGAGTACAATGGCTGCATCATATGAGAGGTGTGTATTTAACTTTTAAAGAAATTGCTAGTTTCCCAAGGTGGTTATATAAACTCATACTCCCTCTAGCAATGTTTGAGAAGTCCACTGCCTTTACACCTTGGTCATGCTGGTCACCATTAAATTGTAGCGCCCTCTACAGTGTAAGGGGTATTATTGTCATTACTAGGAGAGAGGAAACGTGTAGGGAGTGACATGGGGCCTGGAGTCATGTCTGACACGTTGTTCTCAGCACGGCTGACCATAGTTTTGAGCAAGCCATTTAACCCCTCTCGTCCAGCCTCATTTTTGCATCTGTAAAATGGGGCTGTGAAAGGGTCGTTGGGGGAGTTAAATGAGAAAATCCTTGCGGACTTTAGGATGGAGTATTGCACACAGTGAGTGCTCTGTGAATCATTGCTGTGGTCTTTGGGTATATACTTAGTTAGTCTATTCCTGAGCAGATCTCACTTGGAGAGACTATCTTGAAATGTCTCATGTCTGACAGGAGCTCTGCCAAGGATTGTGACTTGTTTCATAGGGAAAGGGCTATCTACCATCTTGACCAGAATTGTCTTTACAATGCCAAGATGGTATCTACACTGGTGATAGCAGGTCAGAGAGAGAGATGGGAAGACCTGAGTGCCACGCCCCTGCCCTGCTGCCCCAGCACTGTGAGCTGCTGCAGCAACCAGCCTGACCTCCTACTGGCGAATTTCTCATTAGGTTAGATAATAAATTTATTTCTTGGTTAGGCTCATTTAGGTTATCCAGAGCTCAAACACCCTGGTTGATACACCAAATGGTCCCAGCATTCCTCCATTGAGCCTGAATTTGCTCTCAGTGTCCTCAGCACAGGATTACTGGTAAAGCTGACCACTTCTGGGGAAAGCTTAACCCTATTTGCCATCCCTGACAATGTCCAGTCACCTTTTGTGTGGCTGAAATTAAGCCCATCTGGAGTGCAAAGTATGAGGCTTCCTTTTTAAGCCTTTAATGACTTTTAAAGAATATTGCTGATCACTCAGCCCCACAGTTCACAAAGTTTTATGTAATTTACTGCCACCCACCTCTGGCAGCCGCAGCTCAAGAAAGGGGCAATCATGGAGCTGGGTTCTCGGTCATTCAAGAACTATGTCTCATTTTCCTTGCATGGACCACATGCTGGGGATGGGGGGTGGTGGTGGAAAGAAGTATAGTAAGGTTCCAGGTAGCAGTTGCGGGAGAGTGATACAAGTTTGGGTAGCAAAAATGTTTAATAAACCACAGTATAGGGAATGGTTTACGTTTTTATTGTAGCATAATGAATAATATATGTGTGGTAAGGTGCACAAATCTTAAGTGTGCAGTTCAATGAATTTTTAAAAAGTGAACACATCCAGGCACTCAGCATTCAGATTAAGAAAGAGAACAAAGCCCTGGCTGGTAGCACAATGGATAAAGTGCTGGCCTGCGAACCCAAAGGTCGCAGGTTCGATTCCCCAGCCAGGGCACATAACCAGGTTGCAAACCAGGTCTCCAGTCAGGTCTGTGGCTGGAGGCAGGTGAAACACAACCATACATTGGAAAAAAAAAAAAAAAAAGAAAGAAAGAAAGAAAGAAAGAGAACAGTAACAGACCCCAGAAGGTTCTCTCATTTCCCTCCCTAGTCACCAACCCTTCCTGCCTTCAAAATAACCATTGTTCTGACTTTGTTGAACATGTACGAGCTCTGTTCCAAAAGGATCGGCCATGCAAACTGTGTTGTTTATATTGACCTTGGCTCTATGCTTTTGGGACAGGCCTAGTAGTTATCTTGTTCTGCTTTTCCCCTTTTCTTGGGCATTTTTAATTGAATAAAATATTATTTTACCCATATAAAATAATTTATTTTTTTATATATAATAACAAATAATAATATAATCAACACCTATGAACCAATTACCCACCCCAAGAACTAGAATATGTCTAATACCTTACATTTTCCCATGCAGTCCTCCCCATGTCGCTTTCTATCCCTAGAGATAATTACAATCTTAAAATCCCTAGTTATCACTCCAAAGTATCTATGCATAAACAATTTATTGTTTGGTTTTACTTGCTTTTTAACTTAATTAGAAATTTTGAGTTCGTCCTATACTATACAGTCTTCTGGTGCTTGCTTTTTTCATTTACCATGGTTTCTAAGAGTCATTCATGTTTTTTTTTTTTGTTTTTTTTTGTATGCATGGCTATTTAGCTCACTTATTTTTCACTGCTATGGAACATTTCATTGTGGTAATACCTACAAGTTATTTATCTTTTTTTTTTTTGTTAATTTAGCATATTGATTATTTTGTCTTGCTGTTATGAACTGCACTGCTATTAAGATCTTGCTCACATCTCCTGGTGCACACGTATAAGAGTTTCTTTTGGGTCCTGACTGGTATGGGTCAGTTGGTTGAGCATCATCCTGCAAAGTGAAGGGTGACCGGTTTGATTCCTGGCCAGGGCATGTACCTAGGTTGCAGGTTTCATCCCCGGTCAGGGCACATAGGAGAGGTGACCAATCCATGTTTCTCTCATTTCGATGTTTCACTCCCTCTCTTTCTCCCTCCTTTCCCCTCTCTCTAAAAATAAACACATAAATATTTTTTAAACAAGGGTTTCTTTCAGGCATGAACCTAGGAGTGGAATTGCTGATTTTTATGATATGGAAGTATTCAGCTTTAAAAGACAAATGTCCCATAAAAAAATAAGTTAAAAAGGGCAAATGTCCTGATTTTTTATTTGGCAATGGTTTTATGAGAAGTTGTCCTTAAAATTCTTCTTTACCTAAAGGAAAAAAGCAACATAAAATTACAGAACACTATTCCGATGTAAGAGGCTATTATATTTGTGGATGTTGTCCAACCACAGCAGGGTCTAAATAAAGCTGTCTTTAAGAGCTTTAGGACAAAGGCCATGCTCATGCATATTATCAATCAGCACCAACCATTTAAAAAGAACCCACAATACTCTGGTGTGAAGTGTTAAGATAAACAAAGCCAGGCACTACATAAAGTAGTCAGGGCTTATTTTAATCAGTAATACACTATTGCAATAGGAAACTGAATTCAACTTGTTTCTCCGTGGAGCCTTCACTCAATTTCCTCTGCTTGGAGTGTTCTAAAGCCAATGTGTTGCATGGCTGACCCTTTGTCATTCATGTTTCAGCTTAGATGTCACTTCCTTGGAGGCTTTCCTTGACCCTGTAGGCTATCTGTGGCACAGGCCAAATCTGGCCCTCCACCCTGTTTTATCCGCTCTGCGCCCTGCACCTTCCTTCTGCTTACTTAACTGTTAAGTAGTAGTTACATTTACACAGTCCTAAAATGACATTCCGCCCTTTGCAGGCAGCCTCCAGGCTGATGTGGCCCCGGGTGAAAATGAGTTTGACATCCCTGGTGTAGGTATCCTCTCATCCATTACCCTGCTTTTTGCATCCTAGCCCGCCTTACAAACTAGCAGCTATTGGTCACATTTTGTTTCCCCCACCAGCCTGTCCTAGTGGCCACTATGCCCCAAGCGCCTAGATTTGTGTCTGCCACTAGGACCGCATTCAATAAAGGTAATCTAGGAATCGCTTTCTCTGGGCAGCATTGTTTCTAACCACGTGGGAGGGGCGACAATGGGGGCGGGGCCTCGCCGGAGTGACAGCTCAGCCGAAGGCCCCGCCCCGGCCCCGCCCTTGTCCTTGTCTTCCTCCCTGTGTCTCCATAAAGTTTTTTCGGTGGCGCGCCGCGCGCGGGCTTCTGGGAGCGGCGGCCTGGGCCAATCAGGGAGTGCGGACGAGCGGCGCGAGAAGCGGCGGCCGCGCTCTCCGGCCGGGACCTGAGCGGCGGAGGCGGCTGCACTGCTAGGTAAGGTCGTCTCTGGCTGCCTCCTGCGGCCCGAGGCTTTTCCTTGAGCCAAGGGGCCCCGAACCTGGGTGGAGCTGCGTCCCCATGCTCGGAGTCGCGTTTCACATACTCTCCTGCTAGACACGCGCCACGCAGCTCCCTGTTGAAGCTGCCGTAGAGCGCCGGGCTGCGTCCCGGGAGTGCCTCCTGTCCGCCCCTGTCTGAAGTCGGAGCCTTGTCGTGGGACGGCGCACTCCCCCCGCGGTCGCGCCCGGCCGCGGCACGCCACGCCCCCGCCCCGGTGCCGTGAGCCCACATGCCCGCGCCCCGCCCGCTCGCTCGGCCCTCGGGGGAGCCCTGGTCGGGAGCCAAGGGGGACGACCCTGTGGCCTCTGCCGACCTCTCGTTTACTGCGTCCCGCGAAATGCTCTTCCCATCCGGGGAGGTCCTAGCGGTGCGTCCTGGAGGTGGTCCGCCCTTGCCCGGGGCTCAGCAGCGCCCCGTTCTCTGCGGAGGCGTTGCCGAAGGTTACGGGGCCCCCGCTTCATCGTTACAGGACCGGCCGCAGGGGTCTCTGATCCAACCTTAGACGAGTCGTGGGCAGGGTCGTCGGTCTGGGTTTGCCCGTCTGGAAGGAGGTGTTTGCTACACGGTAGCGGTTTGCCGCCGGCGTGGGTCACCCTTTGTGTCCTTGCATATGTTGCTTTTTCTTTCTTTCACCTGTACCTCTGTGCATTTGCGTTTGGGGCATTTTGGTTCATGCTGATGTCATCGACGCTTGGTGTTAAAATACCCATATATTAGGGTTAACATCTCGTATTTATATCTCCAGCCTGGGCCTCTCGACCTGCGGCCAGCTGCCCGCTTAATTAGGTCCACTGGGGGAACTTGGACGGATTACGTGTTATCACTTATATCTCAAGAAAGCTGGAGGAAAAGGAGAAAAGTAACTGAAGACACTAAATATCAAGTATCGCCCTGGGTGGGTGGCTCAGTTGGTTATAGAACATTGTCCCGGAACACCGAAGGGTTGCAGGTTTGAGTCCCAGTCAGGGCACGTACTTAGGTTTCAGTTGGATCTTTGGTGGGGGCACATCAGGAGACAACCGATCTGTCGATGTTTGTGTCTCACATCGATGTTTCTCCCTCCCTCCATCTCTCTAGAATCAATGAACAGAGGCAGGTGAAAGGCAACCATACATTGCTGTCTCTGCCTTTCCCTCTCTCTAAAAGTAATACAATCTTAAAAAAAAATAAAATAAAAACAGCCTCTGATGAAGACCATAAAAAATAAAAGTAACCCTTGCTACCTAAACCTGTTTAGGTGGTGAGTGTTTGACAGCAAATTTGGAGAGTGAGAGGTATCATGTTGTCTGTATAGTATTTGGTTTCCCGAGTTTTTGTTAAGAGACTAGCTATTGTCGTTAGCAAAAGTGCATCTGTTTGGTTTCTGAGGCCAGAGAGGAGAAAATACCTGTCAATAAACAAGCCCAGGTCATGCACAGGTGGGAAGGACATGGGTGAGCTAGGTCCTGAGAGAGAGAGAATCCAGGGGACCCGGGGAGGGGGGAGTGTAGCTCACTCAGGGTTGCAGTGTGAGTGCCAGGACGTGGGGGTGACAGTCATGGTCTTCGAGCATTCAGGGCCAGGGGTAAAACAGCCGCCCTGAAGCAGGGAGTTTAGAGCGATTGAAAAGTGAACAAGTTATTAAGACTTAGAAAAGGTCACACACACTGATGGAAAAGAAATCAGACGGTATGAAATGAGAAGTAGAAGTGTCCCAACTCCCTGCTTTATCTCGGGAGGTAACTTAAGTTTCTTAGTATTGCTAATACTTTGTTTCTTACTATTTTTCCTAAAAACTTTCTGTGAACAAACCATCACTGTATAGTTCAGTAAATTTTAAAATATACTCGTGTGACCACCACCCACATTGAGATGTAGAGCATTTCCGGTACACCTGTGTGTGAGCACAGGCTGCTGTAACAAAATAAACAACAGTCCTTTGGCTTAAGCCACGAAGTTTGGTTCTCAGGGTCTTATCTTTTTTTTTTTTTTTTTAATTAAAATTTTTTTTTTACGATTCTATTTATTACTTTTAGAGAAAGGGGTAGGGAGAGAGGCAGAGAAGGAGATGTCAATGTATGGTTGCCTTTCACCTGCCTCCAGCCACAGACCTGGCTGGAGACCTGGCTTGCAACCTGGTGATGTGCCCTGGCTGGGAATCGAACTAGCGACCTTTGAATTTGCAGGCTGGTGCCTTGTCTACTGCGCCACCAGCCAGGGCATGGTTCTCAGGGGTCTTGAGGCTGGAAGTTCGAGATCACAGTGCCAGCTGGGTGGGTTCTGATGAAGGCTCTCTTACCTGGCTCGGAGATGGCCACCATCACTGTGTCTCTAGCTCTTGCCTGTGTGCAGGTGCGGGAGAGTGTGGGGAGAGGAGGCAGGCTCTCTGGTGTCTGTTCTTAGCAGCATAAAAATTCCATCACAAGGGCCCTGAGTTTATACCTCACCTAAACCTAATCACCCAAACCTCCTCTCCAATACCATCACCTTAGGGGTTGAACTTCAACATAAAGAGTTTTTGGGGGACACATTTCAGACCATAGAACCCAGAAAGCTCTGCTGTACTCTGTCAGTCAGTCCCCTCCCGTAACCAGTGCTCTGATTTTAGAACCCTAGATTAGTATTTTTCTGTTCTTAAAAACCATGTAAATGGAATTATGCAGCATGTCCTTCTTTTGGTATCTGACTGTTTTAGCTTACCATGATGTTGAAATTTATTAATTTCTTCCATGTAGTTGTAGTTTGAGTTTTTCTATTGTCGTATGATATTCCAAGGTATGACTATAACCACAAAATCCCAGATAGGGTAATACTGTATGCACAGCAGTTTTAAGGTTTTTTTTTTGTTTTTTTTTGTTGAGGGGTGGGGGCTCATACTTTCGTTAAATCTTAACAAAAACAATAGTGCTTTTCTTATATTAAAAGAATTGCATGTATTTCCAGGTGTCATGGCCCTCAGGACAAGGTGTCTTTCTTGGTTTACAGTTGGGTTTCCCAAACTCCACTGTTGTATTTTGGGCTGGATAATTCTTCATTGTGGAGGCTGTGCTGTGCACAGTGGGATGTTTTGCAGCACCTCTGACCTCTACTTCCTAGATGTCAGGAGTACAAGGCCCTTCTCCATCAGTTGTGACAACCAAAAATGTCTCTTGATATTACCAGTGACCCCTGGGAGGCCAGTGTGCCCCCATTTGAGAATCATTGGTGTAGGGAGAAAAGCCAGAGCCCTTTGGTGATCTGTTGTGCGCCTCGTGTAATAACATGGGGTGGGTGTCACTCCTAAGGTTCTATGTACAGATAGCTTCCATCACCACTGAATGGAGCTACCCCTTCTGAGCACGCATTAAGGGAGTTTAAGGACTGAGTTAAAATATCCCACGTTTGTAGTCTTCATGTGGACAGACCCTTAGAAATTGTCAGAGCCAACCTCCTCATTTAACTGGTGGTAAAACTGGGGTCCAGAGAGGGAGAAGGGCCAGCCCCAAAGTCCACGCGCTGGTGTGGGGCAAAGCCAGTTTGGGGTCCATCCCAGGCCTGGCCTCTACTGGACTGGACAGCTGAGAGTTTATCAAAAAGTAACCGATGTGGATACTTTCTGTTTCTGTGTGATGCCTGGTTACTTCTCTTTGCTCATCAAAGATGAAATAATACAAGTGGTATTTTATGCACCAAGAAAGCTGGTATTTACACATTCTTGACTGCAGGCACAGAGTCATCCAGGCCAGTACTAGGACTCAGTCACCTAGTCTTTAATATCTCTTCTGTCTAGGGTAATGTATTTCAGTTCTTTATTTTCTCCAGAAGTCTGCCTTCTGAATACTGATTAAGTCTAACTTTGTTTTAGTCTTACAAGACTATACAGAATTATCCAACAACAATTTAAAAAATCATTATTCTCTTCCCAGGAGCCTCTGAAGCAGTAGTGTCTATTAGGATTTTCTTCTTGGTTGTTGTAATAGATAGCTGACAGATGTGGTAAAAAGTGGAATGATACTATCATCTAACCATAGTTTGTAAATTCAAAAGAAGAGAGGAGAGCAAAACTAGTCTTTGATATCTTGAGTAAGGCTTTACTCATTAATCTTTGAATACTGAACACTGCTCTGTGTCTTAATCCTGTGATAGTTTAATTAATAAGAAGGTTTGAGACTGCCATGGCCGGGTAGCTCAGCTGGTTAGAGTGTTGGTATGACAAGGTGGCGGGTTCTGTCCCTTGTCAGAGCATGTACAAGAAGCAACCAGTCGGTGCATAAATAGGTGGGACAACACATCAGTGTTTCTCTCCCTGTCCCTTCCCTCTCTAAAAGCAATAGAAAAAGGAAGGTTTGAGGGCACAGTTTCCACTTGAAATTAAATGCTAAATTTCTTTTGAATCACTTTCATTGTGGCAATTTGGATTTATAATAGCAACCATATACGATAGCAGGGACAATGACATACACTTACAAATTTTAACTGCCAGAAGTTCTTACTGAATGATATGAGCTGTGATTAAATAAGTTATGATTTAGTATTACATATTTAATAGAACATTTTTTGAAAGATGCTTGTAATTAAATGACAAAATGTTGCAAAATTGGCAGCTTTAAAAGCTCAAGTAGCATTTTACAATAATATAAATGAGTAGAGTTTATAAAATACATGCCTGAGGCCCTGGCTGGTGGCACAGTGGATAGGCCTGTGAACCCAAGAGTCGGTGGTTTGATTCCCAGCCAGGGCACGTAACCAGGTTGTAAGCCAGGTCTCCAGCCAGGTCCCTAGCTGGGGGCAGGTGAAAGGCAACCGTACATTGATATTTCTCTCCCTCTCTTCTCTCTCTCCCTCCCTTCCCCTCTCTCTAAAAATAATGAATAAAATCTTTAAAGTACATTCCATATATCATCAAGCCCTGTAAGTAGGTAAGGATTATCACTTCCTTTTTCTGGATGAGGAGCGATCTGAATTTCATCCCAGGGGTAAGGGCCCCTCTGTCAGCCTGTACAGGAACTCTCTAGACTCA
Organism: Noctilio leporinus; assembly: GCA_004026585.1. Taxonomy (NCBI): domain Eukaryota; kingdom Metazoa; phylum Chordata; class Mammalia; order Chiroptera; family Noctilionidae; genus Noctilio; species Noctilio leporinus. Next base: position 125,724 of record PVIW01001835.1, on the reverse strand, counting down.
GACCAGGCTGGTGGGTTCAAAATTCAGTCTTCTGTTTACCCATTATATTTAAAAACAATTTTTTAAAATTTGTTTTGCTGTCATATGACAACTTTTAAAAATAATTGAAACAAAGGAATAACATTGTTGTACATTTTGAAGAAAAGCATAAATAACAGCATGAGTTATTTCCTCGGATGTATGTAAAATTCCCCTCACAGGCAGTATCCAAAAAATTATCCCACTGCTAACTGTGCATTGTTAGATTGCAGGATCTTTGTGGTTGAAAGAGATAATATTTGGGTATGTGATAAAATTAGAATTGCACAGTGAGTGGTAACAAGTATTGTTTGAATATATTGAAATTCTGCAGGGAAAGTACTTGGTGTCATTTTTTCATGCAAATGGGTAAATCTTGAGATTCCTTGAACAGATGGCCTTGTCTTGATTCTCATCTCTTTCTCAGTTCTTTGTATTTCTTGGATAAGTGGGCTGTTTGGATTGTGGGTGATAAGAAAAAGGAAAAATTCACATGGTTTAGTCTGTTGTGTTGTACTTGAAAAGGACAGTGAGTTCAGTCTAGCATTCTCTGTGTTAGGTCAAAAGAATATATATTGGACAGATTTCATCATTTATAAAACATTTTTTCGCTGAAGTAGATTCTTCAGATCAACAGCTTCAAGAGAGGAGGGGATGACAGCAGGTCTGTTGGGTCACTCATCTAATCTGTCTGTGTTCACTGCAGAGGCCCCCTGATGGCAGCGTGGCCAGGGCACTTAGTAAGCAGCGCTCACTTGCAGGTCTAGCTCCGGTACCCTTGGCAAACGAGGGGTTGGCAAACTGCAACCTAGGGCCAGGTAAGCTAAGAAGAGTTTTTATATCTCCAAAAATCATTGGAAAAATCCAAAGGACAATATTTCATAGCATGTGACTATTACATGAAATTCAAATTTGAGTGGCCATAATTGAGGTTTTACTGGAGCGCAGCCATCCTCATTTGTGGACATATTATCCACTCGCAGGCAGACTTGAGTGGGACAAGGGACTGGCCCACAAAGCCTAACACAGTCCCTGTTGCCCCTCTCCGGAGCAAGCTTGCCGACCTTTGCCCTGGGTCGCGGGTCTCAAAGACTGGCAGCTAGGGAAGAGAGCTTGGTAGACAGGTCTAGGAGGGGTGGAGGTGAGGCTGTCTCGTACTGTCCTTTGTCTTCTGCCAGCTCTAAGGCCCTGAGGCGCTAAATTTGGGAACTAAATCCTGGAAGTCACAAGCTTAAATAAGGAAAACAAGTAACAGCCATTTCTGGGACGGCCCAGTGGTTTTCCCAACATCCAGCAGTTGCCACTTGGGAATCCACACAACTTTGGGCAAATGAAGACTAGTCTACTCATGGCTGATGCTTTAAAAGAAAAACTCCTTCTGGCCAGGTAGCATCAGCCACCTTGTTAGGCCAAGGTTGTGGGTTTGATCAGGGTATGTACAAAAGTCAACCAATGAACATATAAATAAGAGGAACAACAAACTAATTCTTTCCTCCTTCCTCAGTCTCTCTAAAATTATTTTTAAATTTTTATTTATTTTTAAGCAATGTTTTTTAAAGATTTTATTTATTATTTTTAGAGAGAGGGGAAAGGAAAGAAGCAGAGAGGGAGAGAGACATCAGTGTATGGTTGCTTTTCACCTGCTTCCAGCCACAGAGCTGGCTGGAGACCGGGCTTGTAACCTGGTTATGTGCCCTGGCTGGGAATCGAACCAGTGACCTTTGGGTTCACAGGCCGGTGCCTTATCCATTGTGCCACCAGCCAAGGCCCTAAAAAGTTTTTTAAAGAAAAGAAGCTGATGTGATAAGTATAACTACTCTATGACACAAGAGAGATCACCTACAAAATCCGGGAGGGGCCATTCTTTGAGAACACTAGTTTACAGTGGGCTGAAAGTGCTTAGCGTTTTGAATATTAAGTGTCTATTTGTAAGGGTAAAAGACTTCCCTTTTGCCATGCATCAAGCCACGCTCAGGTTCTCTGGACGCCAGCTGGTTTTCTGCGATTTAACTCAATTCTGACGCTGTCTAACTGGAGATGGCGCCAGAACCCCAGGGTGAAGGGCTCAGTCCCACAGGACAGTGCCCCCCAGAAGCCAATCTCGCGTTCACGTTGTTGCCTGTGCTTCTGACCTGTTGGCTGTAGATCGGAGGTCCCGTTACTCTGCCAGAGCAGGACACAGAACTCGGGCATTTACTTAGGGTTACCCTTTTACTAAGGGTTTACATAGGTGAACAGCCAGATAAAGAGCTCATAACGTGGGGTCTGGAGGGGTCCTGAGCACTGGAGCCTCTGTCCTCGTGGAAGCTCCAGCATGTGGAAGCATTCACCACGCAGAAGCTCACCAAATCTCATTGCTGAAGAGTCTTTATAGAGCTTAATATGCAGCCTCTTCCCCTTTCCAGAGTCTGGGGGTTCGGACTGAAATTTCCAACCCTCCGATTGCATGGCCTTTCTGGTATTCAGTTCCATCCATCCTGATCACCCCGCCTTTTGAGTCTGGCTCAATGGGTTTTCTCAGACTGAACCAATGCACTAAGCAGCACCAGACTGAAAAACAAGAACAGAAAATTACTGCCCGCCCCCAAGTCTCCCTTTTATCACTCCCCTGCAAGGGTAACCAGTCCTGCCTCTGACAGCAGTGGGAAACTGGGCCTTCATTCGAAGACTTTCAGTGGCACTGATGGTGAGGTGAGTCGAGGCTCAGTAGGACTTGCACGGAGTGGCACCAGAGGATGGCTTGCTGCCCAGTGCCCTGGTACCCCGCGATGGTCTTTAAAGCACCTGTCAGCCTTTCCAGAGGCCTCTGCCAATCAGGCTCCAAAGCACCACTGCCAGAGAGGACTTCGGTGAGTCCGTCCTTGCTGGCTTTTGCCCACCCAGCCCCAGTTCTCCTGCATTGATTGCTCCCCACCCCACTTCCGAGAGTTCTCAGGCTTCTGCCTGGTCCCCCTCCGTAGCTCCTGCAGGGCAGCTGGTGTCCAGTCTGCGTGTGTCCTGGGCAGCTTTCTGCGGCACAAAGCTTGGACTTCATCCCTCTCCCACCCCCATCCTTTGGTTCTTTCTGTTGGTCAGCAGAAAGTGAGGTTACTTTCATGATCAGTTTACAATGTCTTGGGTCAAAATTGATGTTTGGTGGGATTAACTCCTACATTTTATGGCTAATTTGGTACGTATTTTGCAAAGGGGATAAAACTTGTCCTTAAGTTGACAAAAATTAACCACAGATGAAAACACCTTAGTGAAATGGGATGATGACTACATCAAAGTGTAGTTTTGGAAACTTTAATAACCTTTTTTATAGTTTAGCTTCCACTGGTTGATTTATATATAATGCAGGATAGATTCAGTATTTTTTGAGTATGGTATTATATACATATCTCTTAGAGGCATGGAACAAGTTTATTTTCTGAAGCTACATTGCAGATTCCTTTCTATATGTGTAGTTATTCTTGGTTTGGGATACTGTTCACCTGAAAACAGGGCTATTTCTTGTAAAATACCACAGGTTCTTGTCTGGATATAGAGGGAAAGCAGTAGTCTGAACCAAGTGTGAGATGAAACCATGCCATTTGTACTGTCACTGCCCTTACGCGCTGCAGCCTCAGGAATGTGGAGTACCAGTTGGTAGTCGGAGGGAATGTTTTCGCTCTGGTCTTTGCTTGCCAGTGGGTGCCGGCTTGGCAGGGGAGTGCAGGAGGCTTTTGAGAAGAACAGACCCGCAAATGGAAGAAGGAAACTCCTGTTCAGTCAGCAAATGATTGCTTACTACGTGCCGGGCACTGTTCTTGGCCCCCGGGGGCCATCAGCGAGCAAAGCAGGCAAATTCCTGTCCTTGTTCAGCACACACTTGGCGGAGGTGACAGGCAGCAGGAGAGATGGGGGAGCGCTAGGGGTGCTTTCAGGTTGTGCTCTGAAGTATTTTGTTCTGGGTTGTCAGCAAAGGTGAGGTGACAGTGAAGTTGAAGCAGACGGAGTTGTCGAGCATATCTGAGAGGAGCGACCCAGGTAGGGAAACGGAGTACAGAGGCTAGGGTGGGAAGATGCCTGACCCCTGGGGGCCAGCAGGGAGGCCCCAGGGTGGCTGTAGCCCAGGAAAGGAAGGTGAACAGGGCTCAAGGTGAATCAGGGAGGTAAGAGGAGGTGGGACCGCTCCTCTAGGGCTTTGCTCCGCAGGAGATTTAAGCAGAGGAAGGATGTGATCTGATTTTAAAGGGCTTACTGGTTGCTGGGTTGAGAATAGATTGTGGGTGGTGAGGGGTGAAGCTGGGAGGTCAGGGGAGAGGTGATACTGACTCAGATGGGCGGAGGTGGTTGGAAGAGGTAAGTGCTGGGTGCATTTTGAAGGTGGGTTTGAAAGGCTTTGGCTTTGTTGGCCCCTTGGTGTGGGATGTGAATCATGTTTGCCTTCAAGGATTTTGGCTGAAGCAACTGAGTAATAATGTCTCCACTCTGCGAAGGTCAAGGAGCAAGTGTTTTTTGTTTGTTTTTTAAAAATTTTATTTAATATTTTTAGAGAGAGGAGAAGGGAGAGAAGCAGAGAGAGAGAGAAGCATCAGTGTGTGGTTGCCTTTCTTCTGCCTGCAGCTACAGACCTGGCTGGAGACCTGGTTTGCAACCTGGTTATGTGCCCTGGCTGGGAATCGAACCAGCGACCTTTGGGTTTGCAGGCCAGTGCCTTATCCACTGTGTCACCAGCCAGGGCCAAGGAGCAAGTTTTGTAGACAAAAGGTTAACGCCCATTTGGGGGTGTATTCAACTTAGAACATTGTTTAGAGATTCAGGCTTTTATTATTACCGTGGTCAGAATAATTCTTGACCATGAATGAATTTGACCATTCATTTGAACTTGACCAGTGAATTTGAAGATTGTCTTTTGTTAGTTGAGGAACAGGTGTGTGAGAATAACATGGAATTAGTCACAAGACCTGCCTTCTTCTGGTCTTGGTTTGGCTCTGTGGTGGTGGCGAGGATGCTGGGCGTGGAGCTGAGCTCTGTGGACTGGGATTGCTTCTCCTGTCTGCTCGGGAGAATCATGAGATGCGGGCCTTCCAGACTGCCCAGGCTCTGCAGGTCACAGTGTTTTGTAGGAGGTGGGGTGGTTGTTCTTTAAGCCTCCCACAGGTTGCCATCAGGGTCTTCATTTCCCTATCAGCTTTGAGTCTGTGGAAGGAGGCAGGGATCCTGGTCTGCAGCTTAGCATCTTTGTGTTTGTTCTGGTGGTAGAAATCAATGTTGAGACTGTCACAGAATTGTGACACAGAAATGATCTCTCTCTTCAGAATAGTCTGACTCATTTTCTTTATTAGGCCTGTTCTTAGACTGTGTTCAGGAACAAATCCGCTTGTCGATGAGCTGTCTCCTTGTCTGTTGACAAAGAAGTCCTCTTCTATTAAGCTTGTAACCGATTCGGGTGCTGCTTGAAGCCTGACTTCCCCTGTTCTCGCCCGCTCCAGGACCCGCTCCAGGACCCGCTCCAGGACCTGCTCCAGGACCCGCACCGCCATGGATACTGAGGGCTTCGGAGAGCTCCTGCAGCAGGCCGAGCGGCTCGCCGCTGAGACGGAGGGCGTCTCGGAGCTCCCCCACGTGGAGCGGAACCTGCAGGAGATCCAGCAGGCGGGCGAGCGGCTGCGTTCCCGGACGCTCACGCGCACGTCCCAGGAGACGGCAGATGTCAAGGCGTGAGTACTGGCAGGGGGGGCAGCACTGGTACCAGGTGGCTGGGGCAGGATCCGTTTCTTCTTTCCTGTCTTGAATTTGGACTCAGACAGGTTTTGTAAACCGGTCAGCAGCCTTCGTCTCCCTGCCCGGGATTTCCAGCCTGTCTGGCCAACCTGTGAGCCCGTATCAGATCACAAGCAAAGATGATGAGGTGAAGAGCTTCGTCATGCAGAAACCAGGGACTGTAGTCCTGCTGTGTTCACTGACTGTTGGGTCGTAACGACTCCCGTAAGTATTACTCAGGGCGGGCCACACAGCTAAGTGCCTTCAGTGCCCGAGAGCACTCAGCGATGAGCAGTTCCTGAGAGCACTTGGAAGGAATTGATGTGCAGTCAGTGGCGAGAAGGCATCCGGGCGAGGAGCGATTCTGTCTGCTGATTGTCAGTGACCTCATGGGCTGCCTCCCAGAGGCCTTGGCAGCGCAGAGCCTGCCAGTCACTGAAGAGCCGGAAAGTGGGTGAGCGCCAGAGCGCGCAGCTGCAGGGAAGTGCTGACGCCGGCCACCAGTGGCCGCCACCACCGCACGACATTGATTGGGCTGTGGATTCCACACGTGTGCCAGGCCTGGGCCGCCTCTGGGGCTCCGACCACTCATTAGACATGGTCCTCGTCCTCAAGGAGCTTGCAGTTTTGGAAGGCAGAAGAAAATCCTGTTGCTTTCCATAAGAAGTGTGATTCACTGATTACTTACTGTGCCTAATGCTCACAGCAATATTAAGATTGTTGTCCCCTTGTTTCAGTTGAGCAGCTGAGGCTCAGAGAGGACAAGTGATTCTCAGAGCACACCACTGGCAAGGGGTGAGCCCGGGTCCAGCCCAGGGCAGCTGGCTCCGCAGCATGTGCTCCTGCAGCCGTGCGGGAAGGGTGGTGGGACGGTGGGGGGGTGCTGTTATTTGTGACCTTGGTGGGCCTAGAAGGTCACTGAGAGGCCGTGTGGGAGATGTGGGAAATTGTCCGTTTCTGAATTGAACTGGAGAAAGACCTGAGTGCTGATGTTAGCTAACATGGGTATATTGTTTTGGGTCCATAATAAACATCCCAGGAGAGAGTGTAAAGGCTACACTCTTTTCCCAACTCATCTTGAAAGCTGAATGTTTTGGCTGCTCTTCCGAGGCAGTAAGTATATTGTAGAAATTCTTCTGTAGGCCTCACCAAAAGGTTTATTTTTGAGAATAGTACTAGTTAGTTTTGGTCCTTTGGTATTGGTCAAGGCAAGTTAGAGGGGCCCTGGCTGGGGCTTTACTCCCGAGCCTCGCAGCCACGGGCAGCCCAGCCAGCTGCTACACCCTTCTGCTGCCGGGCGCTCCCTGCAGGCTCCTCACTGCTGCGCGCGCCCCGCCCCCCCTTGCCTGCAGCACCCCTCCCCCATCCTGAGTGTGGAAGGAGGCTGAGGAGCCAGAGGGCCGTGGTGCCAGCTGAGTTGCTATAGTTATAATTTAATTGCATCAGCTTTAGAGCCTATTAGTAGCCAAAAGGGGAAATGTTTTCTTAGTAACAGTTAACAGTCGTGCTCTTTCTTGTAAATTTCCATTCTTCCTCATCTTCTGCCTTAACTTCATTGTTTTAGGGAGGAGGAAGTTGGAATATTGAAAGAATGGGTACGGGGTGGGGCAGGTGCTTAAAAAGAAACCGAAGAGCTGACGACTGTATTTTTCCATCTTCTCGATGGGCAGAGCCATAAAGTGTGCTGTGAATATTTTAGTGGAGGATGAGGACAGAGGAGAGGACCAAGCAGGACATTTTTTCTTACATGAAGGAAATCTTGAAAGAAAATTCTGTCTTTAAGACCTTAGTTGACATTTAGATTATAGGTTCAAGATTGAATTCTTTGGTTGCTGTATTCATTTGTTTAAGTGCACTTGATTGGGTTTTTTATTTTGGAATAAATTTGATAGCTTTTTGCTTGTGTGTGCCTAATATTTTTAAAGTGTTATATTTTCTTCACACATGAAGAAGGATACACGTAACCTATGTAAAGATGCTCATCGGGGGCCAGGGCACTGTGACCTCCAAGGCAGAACCAGCGGCTGCCGTGAAGTTACACGGGGACACAGCCACTTGTTTACGGCTGTGTGCGCTGCTGGTGCACCGCAGTGGCAGAGTGGAGTAGTTAGGACGGAGGCTGTACGGCCTGCAAAGCCTGCAGTAGTTACTGATGGCCTTTCCTTACCGTCAGTAGCTGTGCCACCCTCCCAGGGTACCTGTCATCAAATGTACCCCCTTCCTCCTCTGCCATCAGAGGTGCCTCATTGGATTTTTCCATTCAAGCTCAGAAGCCAAACAACCTAGATGTGTACAGAGAAAAAGCCAGCAATCACTCCTCCTCCCTAAGTTTATACTCCAAGGTAACCATTTGCTTATTCTTTCACACTTTTCTCCATGTTTGTGCAAAGTACAAACATTTATTTGCCCCAAGTTACACAGCAAATTGTAACTCTGCTTATGATAATACTACTAAGCAACCTTTTTTAAGCGCTTACGATTTGTGAGGCCAGCACTTTACATGCCTTACATAATAATTTCTTCTTAAAATAACCCTGGGGGAAAAACAACCTGGGAAATAAGTGTCATTATCTCGCTTTTATAATTGAGGAGTGTCAGATAGCAAGGTGCCAAGCCAGCATTCAAACCCAGCTTGGTCAGCAAGACTCTCATGTGCACAAGGCACTTTTCAGGATTCAGAGCGTTGTCGTAGGTATACTCCTTCCTGCCTGAGAAGTGGGAGAGGCGGGGTTTGGTCCCCATTTCACAGAGGAGAAGAGAAGCTAGGAAAGGTGATGTGTCTCAGGTTTCCAGGCAGTAAGTGACAGGTGGAGCTTGAACGCGGGCCTCCTGATTTTTTTCTGTTCCCCGTATATACCAAGAACAGCTTTTCTTTTACTCTCCTGGGACTGGAGTGTTTGATTCCCCTCGGTGGCCTTTTGCTTAGGAGAAGTAGCTTAGTTCACTGCAATTGAGTCTTGTAGATGGCAGGAGACCTCAGGGATTTTCCACCCTTAGAGGCTGAAGGATTCTGGGACCTATCCTATCAGCCCTCCGTTCCCCTCTACCCAGTCCCCATAGGCACCACCCTCTGAGATGACCTTTCTCTTCTAACAGGTCTAATAGCGACTCCTTAAATGCCAAGGTTCTCAACACTGGTACACCTTAAAATCACCTGGGCACCGGCCACATCCTCACCTGTCACACTGGTGGAGATACAGAGCCTGTGAGGCGGAATTAGGCAATACCTGGCAGATTTGCCTTGAACCCAGCCATCCCCCTCCTGGGATCTAGCCCAAAGGGACACTAGCAAGAGTATGAAATGATGCATTCAAGGGGATGTTGTAGCATTATTTGTGGTAGAAGAAGTTGGAAGCAATTTTCAGTGGGTGCTGGTTGACTATAGACGTGGTGCATCTGTATGGTGGGGCGCTTTATGCTACCATGGAGTGACTGTGGGATTTAGTTTCACATTAAATAAAAATGCAAGGTGGAGAACAGTGTGTAAGTACTCTCATTGGTTTGAGAAAGCAGGTGAAAAACATCCAGTATTCCTGCATGTGAAGACGTAAGTTTTTAAACTTCAGGTTATTGGGGTAACATTGGTTAATGACATTCTGCAAATTTCATTTGTAAACTTTATAATATAACATCTTTATACTCCATTGTGTGTTTTCCACTCAAAGCACAAGACTTAATATTATTAAGGTGGTAACGCTCCCCAATTGATCTGTAGATTCAATGAGTCCCTGTCAAAATCCCACCTTTTTTTTTTTTTTTTTTTCTTCTTCTTTGCAGACACTGACAAATTGATTCTAAGATCCATATGGAAATGTAAGGGACTTAGAGTGGTCAAAAAAATATTAAAAAAAAAATATTTAAAAAGCAGGAGAAAGTTGGAAGACTCATACTTCCTATTTCAAAACTTACTATAAAGGTGCAGTAACCATGACTGTGTGGCACTGGTGTAAGGACAGACGGATAGACTAATTGCATAGAATTAAGTCCAAAAGTAAACCCTGGTTCTGTCATCAGCTCATTTCAATGAGAGGCCACGACCATTCAATGTCTTTTCAACAAATCATGCTGGATCTTTTCATGCAGAAGAATGAAGTTGGACACCTTAACTCCAAATTCAATACAGACCTAAATATTAAGGCCAAATTTTAAGAACTCTTAGGAAAAAACAGTATAAATCTTCCTGATTTTAGTTTAGGGAGAGCCTTGTCAGGTATGAAACCAAAAGCAAAAATAAAAGACCCTTATACTGATTAAAACAAAACAAAACAAAAAACTTGTGTGCTTCAAAGGATACCATCAAGAAGTGAGAAAAGAACCCACAGAAATGGAGGAAATACTTGCAAATTATACATCTGAGGAGATACTTGTATCCAGAATGTAGAAGAAAAAAAAAAATCTTACAAGTCAAAAAGAAAAGAGGGCCCAATTAAAAAATGAGCAAATAGACATTTCTCTAAAGAAGATACATAACTTTCCAGGAAGCAGATGAAAAGATGCTCACCATCACAGTTATCAGGAAAATGCAAGTCAGAACCACAGCAACATACTACTTCATGCACACTAGGAAAGCCATAATCCAAAGGACAGGCAGTAACCAGTATTGATGAGACTGTGGAAAAACTGGAAACTAGTATCCAGTTGGTGGGACGTAAAGCACAGTAGCCACTTAAAGTGGAGAACAGTCCAGCACGCCCTTGAAAGGTTAAATGTAGTTACCATACAGCTCAGCAGTTCCACCCCTGGGTGTACACTCAAGAGAAATAAAAACCATAGTCTACACAAAAACTTCGACGTAAGTGTTTACAGCATTATTCATATTAGCCAAAAAGTGGAAACAACCTAAATGTCCATCAGCTGGTGAGTTGATAAATACAATGTGGCATATCCATGCAATAGAATACCATTTGGCAATAAAAGTAATGAACTAAGACATGATTCAACATGAATGAACCTTAAAAATATGCTAACTGAAGGAAGCCTGTCACCAAAAAGTACATGTTGTATAGTTCCATTATGTGCAATGTTTAGAAAAAGGCAAATTTATACACAAACAAACTGGTATTTGCGTAGGGCGTGGTTAGGTTGGAGGAAGTGACTGTGTTGCTGGGTAGGAGGTTTATTTTGAGGCGGGGGTGAAATGTTCTAAAATTGAATTCGGCAATGGTTGTACAGCTCTGCGAATATACTAGAACTGAGTTGTGCTCTTTAAATGGCTGAATTGTGTGATACGTGAATCATGTCTCAGTAAAGCTGTTATGACAAAGAAGGAGGGTATTACACTGATGCCCATGGTCCAGGGGTCACCCAGCACTAACCAGAATCCTTCAGCCAGGGCAGAGAGCCTGTGTTGGAAAGATAGCTGTTAGGAATTGTTAGGAGAGAGAAGCAGGACGACCTCTGATACAATTCGGAGGGGAAACCTCAGGATGGCATTACATTTGATGTGTCAGCATGGAGTAGACAAAAACTAGGGAGCCTCCCTGAGTATGTACCTTCTATTTCTATTGTATTTATTAGCAGGACAGAAATAAACGTGGCAAGTCCTTTCTTCTCTAGTAAGTCTTTTCAGCATTGGGAATTGAGGAATCACACCCGTAGATGTTAGGGTGGCTTACCCTGCCAACTGGTCTGGCTTTTTCTCAGTTACTCAGAATGCGCACCGATTTTGTCAGTGGGATTTTGGAGAATAAATCATAATCTGAAAGCAACAGTCGAAACAATTACCCAAATTCCCCTAATTTTCTTTCTTCCAGAGAGTGTTCTGGGTATCAGTGAAACTTGGTGACTTAAAAAAATTCTTCTATTGTTACATTGTCCCAGATAAGCAGAGATGGAGCTCACTGTATTATTCTCTCCTCTCTTCAAAATCATTATTAGTCAAGTGCCAGTCTCCTGTGTTTTTGGACTGGGCACCAGAGAGGGAACTGGAAAATGTATGGCGCATGGTTGATGCTTGAAGAGATGCCATGGAGGGCCTCGGACTCTGGTTTGACTGCTCTTTGTTGGTCATTCATTGCCCTGGACTTGCAGTTTCCCCAGATAATGAATACAGTTTGGACTGGGTGACTCTGACATCCTGTGGTTTGCTGTTACCTGTGTTACAGAAGCTGTAAATGGAGCTTGACCGGCTCTGCTCTGGCCCCGTGATCCAGGCTGCTTGGTTAACCTCTCTCTGCACCTTAGTTCCCATCTGTGAAGTGGGGATTGAGAATATCATCTGTCTCGTGACCTTTACTGGAAAATGCTTGGAGCGGTTGGGCCTGTATTTTATTAGAATACTTTCGTGTTATCTTGACAAGTCCCTTACTCTAATTCAGGAACAGTGAGAACTTCCTCTCGTGCTGCCAGATGCGATGTTGTGTCTGTTATTTCAGGTGCTAGATCTTTATGGACAGGTATAAGGTAACCATGTGAAAGTGCCTAGGCAGTAAGTAGGAAATTTTGGGTAGAAAGTACTCTATTATTATATGAAGCGTACGAGGTATCCTCATCCTACCTTTTCCTCCCTGCCCTGTATCCTCACATAGGTCCGTTCTCCTTGGGTCCCGGGGACTTGACATATCCCACATCTCCCAGCGCTTGGAGAGCCTGAGTGCAGCCACCACCTTCGAGCCTCTCGAGCCTGTGAAGGACACGGACATTCAGGTAAGGGCCGCCCGGTGCCTGTGCCCGCGGGCATGGCCCCTTGCTGGCTTGCTGGTATAGGCATTCTAGGTTGCTTTGTTCTGTTCCTCAGCTGTGAAGAGAATGGAAGACTTAGCTTTGCAGGTGGAGTGGGGAATACTGGGTTATTTTCAGAGTGCTCTGTTAGGCAAAGTTTAAATAAGCGATGCCAACCTGCACTTTGGATTATTATAATTGCAGGAACAGATTTCCCTTCCTTCCTTGGGCTTAATCCAAGGCACAGAGTCATTAGCTGCATGTTTTCCCTGCTTTCTTTGCTAGAGCGCAAGTAATTTTCCTATTTGTCTTCCACATTTCTTTTCTACATCTTGCTTGCGTTGGTTGGCAAAGAGCTGGGGAAGCTTAGAATGCTGTTTACTAAAACTGACTCATTGATTTCCAGGAAGTGCTTGGCTACATCAGAGGCACCAGGAAGTTGTCTAATAGAGCACTCCAGTCTCATTTAACCCCGACACACCACTGGCACAGTGGATTCCTATTTTAACCTAGTCAGAAACTGATCTCTATGTGCATGTTTGCCTGCCAAAAATTAGTGAGGAATTGGAACACGGCATTTGTGTTAAAGAGAGAATGGGTACTGTTCTGATTTCTGAGCTACCTTTGAATCGAAAGGACCGGGTGCTGCAAAGGCAGCCCTAGTGCAAATGGCTACTAGCTACTCATTGGGTTCTCACTGAATTCAGTGCTCTCTGCCTCGCTGCCCTTTGCAAGAGCTGTTTTAATCCATCTATTGGCCACATTTCTGTATTGATTCCCATTCAGAAACCTAAACCTTGTACTTTAAATTGAGAGTTGAATTAACTGTAGGTATCCATTATTTTCCCTGTTATTAATATGTTCTCAGAGAATGCAAACCCAGTTTTTTCCCAGCTTTATGCACTAAATTACATTTGTTTGTCACCTTATAGATGCTTTATTTCCATGTAATTTAAAAATTATATGTATACCTTTTTTTTTAGTTTTGGCTGTTGCTTTTCCATCCTACTGATTGATGCTCTATAAACAAATGCTTATAACAGGGATGACGTGGGTAAATGGGATAGAGTTCAAGTAACTTGAACTATCACTGTCTATTTTGGGGAGTATCCTTAATAGTACAGAAAGAAATGGTACTTGTTGAAAGGTGGTTGTTTGAGTGTTTTTTTTGTTTGTTTGTTTTCTTATAAAAGATTTTATTTCATTATTTTTAGAAAGAGGGGAAGGGAGAGAGGGAGAGAGACATCAATGTATGGTTAACGTTTCACCTACCTCCAGCCACAGACCTGACTGGAGACCTGGTTTGCAACCTGGTCATGTGCCCTGGCTGGGGAATCAAACCTATGACCTTTGGGTTCGCAGGCCGGCACCTTAACCACTGTGCTACCAGCCAGGGCTTTGTTTGAGTGTTTTTGATGTTTAAAATACCACGCTTAGTGCATGTACACTCCCCTTCAACACCCCTCCCCCAAGGCTTTCTAGCAATACATGCTTGGTTGCATTGCTCTTGAATTGAATGAGCATCGCTAAGAGTTTTACTCCTGACCACTGGGAAATCTTTGAGTTTGGAGATGAAGGATGCTTATATTTCAAAATATTACCCCTCAGTTGTGCCTTTCTGGAATAGCTTCGGAAGTGCAAAAATGGTCAGTGCAAGATTACTTTTGGTTAATTGAGAATTGAGTGTCTAGACCTGAAGTAAAGACTTAACTAGTTTCAAAATGTCCTCTGTGGACTTCATCCTCTTACCAGCAAAGGGTTTTTTTTTTTTTTAAGATTTTATTTTAGTATTTTTAGAAAGAGGGTAAGAGAGAGGGGCAAAGAGGGAGAGAGACATCAATGTATGGTTGCCTTTCACCTGCCTCCAACCATGAACCTGGCTGGAGACCTGACTTGCAACCTGGTTATGTGCCCTGGCTGGGAATCGAACCTGTGACCTTTGGGTTCACAGGCTGGCACCTTATCCACTGTGTTACCAGCCAGGGCTTTAGCGAAGGTTTTAAAGGAGAAAATTTCACTTTCCAAGGGCTGAGGCTTAGGCTTGATCTGAGATGGCTCTAGTTATTGCTAGGGGTCGGAAGCTTTAAATTGCATTGTGTGGCTTAAACTTCCTGCACATGCAGTAATGTCCCATCCTTGCTCCACTCCTGGTTTGGCACCCAGGTGTCAGAGCAGAAGGCCAGCATCCTCCCTTACTGTGGGATTGTTCCTTCCGCGTCTGCTCGGGATGTGTTTGCTATCCAGGAAGACCCCACTTGGATATTTTCAGTTTTTTGTTTTTAGAAAATCCAGATACACACTTCGATGGGCATTTTTTCTCATTTATTTCAACAGCTTTATTGAAATATAATTCACGTACCATACATCTGATGGATTTTTGGGCGTGAACTCCTGTTTTCCAGCCAGTGCAGTTTTGAGATGAGAATGCACCCTCATTGCGTTAGTCCAACACCAGTCAGAGTGAATGTGTTGTGTCAGTATGTAAATTCACCGAAGGAAATGCTAGTGGATCCTGGACAGATGCTGTCTGAGACTTTGTACCATTCATTGTTTGCACAGAAACTTGAAAGGGCATAATTTTTCTACATGTACGTCTATAGACACATGGATAGTCCTTTTCTGTTGGGTAAACATTGATTATATTTCCTTCTGTTTCTAATGGAACTTGAAATTAATACAGGTTTTTCTACTGTTTTGTTATAATCAGTGATGTTGGCACGAACGAAGAAGGCCTTTTTAAAAGATTGCTGTGGCCAGCAAGGGTCACGTATTTTTAAAAAACACTTAAATATATGTATGGCTAATGCTAGTAGAATTTTAAAAAATGTTTATTGATTTTATTTTTTGGAAAAGGTCATAAAAGAAGGTCTACACATTTTGTGTAGCAGGGCTGAAGAGAATAACTATCAATAGGACATGTTACCAAAACGATTATCCTGTTGTCAGTTATAGTGACTGCAAGGTCTTGTGAGTGCAAGTCCTCCCTGAGAGACTCAGTCACTCACTCACCTCTGTCCCTGGAAAAAATATTGAGGGCAGGTTGCACATCTTGATTATGGTCTGAACAGACTTCATATATCATGGGTGGTGTGTGCTATAGTGATGAAGTGCAGAATCACACAGTTTGGCTCTATCCTGGGCTTCCCATTAGATTACATGTCCGTTCAAGGACGCTGTGCAGAAATGGCCTGAGTTGATCGTAAAAATGGGAGCTGCGGTGTCTCAGCATTAGGCCACGTGTTTCCAAATGACATTAGACCAAGATATATTTATTACCTTAGAGTTCTAGGGCTGCCACAGCAATTTACCATAAATGTGGTGGCCTAAAATGTTAGAAATTTACCTCTTACAGGCTGGAGTGTGAAATTCAGGTGATGGCAGCACCATCCTCATTCCGAAGGCTCCAGGGCAGAATCCTGGCCACTGGTGCCCGCTGGCAGTCCTTGGCTTGTAGTCGTATTACACCTCTCTGCCGCCATCTACACAGGCTTTTCCCCATGTCAGTCAAATATGCCTCTCCTATCTTTTTTATAAGGGCTCTACTGGTTTAGGGCCTACTCTAACGCAGGACAGTAGTGTGTTCGAAGATTTATGGAGAGATATTTTTCAACTAGAAATAGTTTGCTTTATAAAAGTATTGAATACCAAGTTATTAGGGTAAGTATAAATAGGATTAAATCACGGTGCTTTTTTTAAGGTAGGAAGAACTAGTGTGTGTGTTTGTGTATTTGGACATCAGCCAACCAGATGGCCTAACTGTTTCCTCTTTTATATGTTGGGCCTTTGCTTACCACCTTCCTTTAGCACAGAGTAGCACCTCTGAAATGTCCAGGCCCTAACTTCAGCCTTGATGCTGGAAGGCTTTCCTTAGGTGCCCCTGCTTCCGTCTTTTCAGATCTCTTCCCCATGACTTCCAAATTTAGTATGTTGGCTTTAGCGCTTAAGGAAAAACAGAACTTGCGGAATGTTTTCCCACAAAGTCAACAGGAATTTAGAATATGTTGTTGGAATAGATTTAGCAGCTAACTGAAATCTTAGATAAATGAAAGTTTAGTTCCTTTAAAAAAAAAACTAATTCGAAGGTCTTTATAATCTAACTTTACAGATGGAAATCTGTCCTGTGTGAATAAGGACAAAAGGAAGTCTTAAACATAGGTTAAATAATTATAAGAAAATTAAAGGCAGGGAAAGTGATCTATCACATATATGACTAATGGTGCAGTAGCAGTTGACTTGTGAAAACCTTGTTTTGCTTACTGCCCTGTGTCCACAATAAAATATTCATTATTTTCTTCTGTTTTTCTGTTTTTGGCTTTGAAAATGTGGAGGATGTTCAAACCACTCTTAGCTTACCTTTTAAATTATCTGAAGAAAATAAATGGCATGCTAAGTATAAAAATGAATCACACTGCTGGTGTAAGCCCTTATTGTTATATAAGCTAAGTTGTTATTTTTGTGGTTTATCTTTTCACTTTAT
Organism: Noctilio leporinus; assembly: GCA_004026585.1. Taxonomy (NCBI): domain Eukaryota; kingdom Metazoa; phylum Chordata; class Mammalia; order Chiroptera; family Noctilionidae; genus Noctilio; species Noctilio leporinus. The sequence continues at coordinate 108,842 of PVIW01001835.1, read as the reverse complement.
ATCTTCAGAATTAAGACACTGCTGCTTACACGCCACTCGGTCTGCACGTGGAGGGGAAGTGCTGTGTGCGTCTGTTCCGTGTGCAGCGCTGGGGAAGTCTTGGTGGGCGCTGGTGGCGGGAAGCCAGTGCAGTGTGCTGGGAAGGGGGTCAGACTTGCCCCGAGTGATGAGCGGGCCTCCAGCAGCGCAGAGGGGCTGCCAACAAATGTGAATATTGAGGGAAAGCGCAGTAAGCTTTCCTTTGCCCGGGTCAGTAGAGGGAAAGTGCGTTCTGAGTGGGCGAACACCATGTAGTTGTCGTTTTCCTGTCTCTAAGCATGTGTGTCAAGGACCGGTCTTGTCAGGGCTGCTTTAGTCAATTGAAGGAAGAGGTGAGGTTCAGTCATAAGAACTGCATCTATTTGCTTACTGATGATTGTTACAACAATTCTGAGAAATGGTCCAAGGAGGAAATACATACCTGTCCCCTGTGTTGTTTCTGCTGTTAATATTTACTGCTTGAGCACGCTTCTCTGCACATAATGGTGGCCAAGGCCAAGTGGATTATGAGAAATTTTGAATTTTGATGGACTCTGAAGGTTCAACTTGGCCCTTTAAATGTTTCAGAGACTGTTGCTTGGAATCTAATGGTGTTAAGATTTTTAGTTAAGTAGGTGTGTTTATTGACCTCCTTTGTTATATTCCTCTTGCCCCTGCGGGAACTTTATGATAACTTCTCTTTTGAGATTTTAAAGGACTTGAATGGGTATTTGAACCTTGCCCTTTCTCAGCGTATAAACAGCTGCCTGTTCTGGACGTAAACAACCAATAGCCAATGCTTTCGGGCTCATTGGCAAATGAATCCAATTCTCACTGGATCCCAGTGCTGTTAGAGAGAAACCCTTTACAGGAGGTAGTACCAGGTATATTGGGCGGAGGAAGCTGAAGCTCACATGGAAAAGACGCTTCTCACCGGGCCTGGTGTTGTGGTTCGGGGAGCGGTAGTGCCGGGCTTTGTCTCTGCGTGAACACTGCAGTGCCCTGGTTATCCCCCTTAATAAGTTGATCACTGTTCCTTGTCATTAAATCTTGGCCCAGTGTAAATCTCAGAGCTGGTAAAAGCCAGTAAATATGTAAAAAAGAAAAAAGAATCATTGCCTTCATAGAAGCAAGTCATTGTGCCATCCTGTTCTGCATTTATAATTAGGTAGTCTAATGCTGATTGCTGGAGTAAGTCCTGAAATGATTTAATTTTTCTGTTTGTGATAAGGGGAAAGGTAGGCACATGGTCTGGTGGCAGAATGTGCAATTACATTAAAGTCTTTGAATGGAATTAAAAATGGTAACTCTGGCCCTGGCTGGTGGCATAGTGGATAAGGCGCCAGCCTGTGAACCCAAAGGTCACTGGTTCAATTCCCAGCCAGGGCACATCACCAGGTTGCAAGCCAGGTGTCCAGCCAGGTCTGTAGCTGGAGGCAGGTGAAAGGCAACCATACATTGATGTCTCTCTCTGTCTCTACCTTTCTCCTTTCCCCTCTCTCTGAAAAATAATAAATCTTAAAACATATATAGTAAATGGGTGTCAAAGGCATTACTTGTAGAATATGAAAAATTGCTTTTAAGTGGGCCAGGTATGTAAGGTTTCAGGTGTTCACTTACGCTAAATGCAGGGTGCTCACAACAAGCAAGGAGGTGGAGTGGAATGCATTTGGAGCGAGTGGGGAAGGACAGGCTGTTTTGTCTGATATCCTGTAGTGAGCAAGGGAGTATCAATTACCAGCTGAAGGAACTTGGAAGGTTCTGTGAGAGTTCTTTGGGAGAAGCCCAGGGCTAAAGTATTTGTCTAACAATTTCATAGAGCCCCTCAGAGATCTGTGGGGCTGTGTTGCCTTTGACCGAGAGCTGGGTCACCCCTCCTGCCCCAGGTGTCTCGCAAGCTGCTGGAAGCTGAGTCGGTGCCCCAGTGCTCCTGAGATGTTGGCATCTTCGGTCCGGTATCTTTAAGTTGCTTGGTTTCAGTATCCAGGAATGGGCTCATGTTTTTATCTGCAGAACTAGTTGATACTGGAGTAGGTGTAATTTAAATAAGGGTTAAAGCCTCCATGGAATGCAGGGCTGTAGATCAGTCCTCTCATTCCCGGATGGCAGCCCTTGACCCTGTGCGCCACTTTGATCTGCTGCCACAGCGCCCTGGGGTCTGTTTCTGTTTGGGGATGTTACACCAGGGCTTTTTAGGCCTACAGCCTGACATGGCTTTTTCCATTGGTGGTAAGATTATAAAGTGTGGCTCCCCAGTTACAAAACTTTGGGACCTGGGTCCCCACTGTCTCCATTAAAATTCCACATTCTGGGAAGGGATTCAGAGAAGGGCTCCGCTCGGACAAACTCTTGGCTTTGTTTTTTTGGTTGGTTTGGTGGGGACCAGGAAATGCAGCTGGAGGGTAGGGTGGGCAGCAGCATCTGCTAACAAAACTTGTGCCTGGAATTTCTCTTGCTGCAGAGCTCTCAACCCTGGTGTGTACTGCTTTCTTTCTAAGCGCTTCCCGTCACAGATGCTTGCTTCCATCTTACGCCCCAGACTAGGAGAGGCTGCGCGCAGCCCCCAGGCTCAGGTTGCCTACAGCACCGGTCTGCAGCACTAATGGCCTGCAGTGATCCTTAGCGATGCACACGCTGCCTTAATGATCCTGGAGGACGGAAGGGCAAGTCCTGGCTTTTCACCGAAACCCTGCCTGTGCTTTCCAGAAAACGGCAGCACTTGAAGCACTGCAGCCGAATCTGCTGAGCAAGGCTGGGCGTGACACAGCTCCCACGAAATGTCCAGGAAGAACCCTTGTTTTAGAAAATACTTTTGCAATTAGGATTGGCTGTTTCATCTGTGAAACAAAGAGGAGGAATAAGGCTGTAGAAAACGCATAGAAGTGTGGGTGTCCTGGCTGATTTTGAAATTTTAAAAGATTTTTAAAATTTATTATTTTTAGAGAGAGGGGAATGGAGAGGGGCAGAGAGGGAGAGAGACATCAATGTGTGGTTGCCTTTCACCTGCCTCCAGCTATGGACCTGACTGGAGACCTGGCTTGCAACCTGGTTATGTGCCCTGGCTGGGAATTGAACCAGCAACCTTCGGGATTGAAGGCTGGTGCCTTATCCACTGTGCCACCAGCCAGGGCTGATTTTTATTATTACTCCCCAATTTCGTTTATTTGTTTGAAAGATTTGAACCAAAGATATGGGGGACAGTACTCCCCACTTCCCCCTTTTCTTTTTTTTTCTTTTTTTTAAGATTTTATTTATTATTTTTAGAGAGATGGGTAGGCAGAGAGGGAGAGAGACATCAATGTATGGTTGCCTTTCACCCGCCTCCAGCCACGGATCTGGCTGGAGACCTGGCTTGCAACCTGGTTATGTGCCCTGGCTGGGGAATCGAACCAGCAACCTTTGAGTTTGCAGGCCAGCGCCTTAACCACTGTGCCACCAGTCAGGGCCCCCCTTTTCTTTAAAGAAATGATTTGTCTATTTTAAAACGCTGTCCCTACACACTGGTGTGCTGTTTCCTGGGAGTACCTTCTCCTCTGTTACTAGGTCTCTGTCATCCATAGCACATGTCAGTCTGTCTCAGCAGCATCAATCTGTCAGTGAGCGGGCCTGGTGAATCCTTGAAGGTTTGTGGGCATTTGCAGGAGTGCTTGCGTGATGAGACCCCCAGCTGCCCGGGTGTCTCCATGTGGAAGGAGTATGGTGGTGGGTAGTGTTCATTCAAAATGTGTTACTGAATTAGTGCTTTTCAGACAAACATTTTTTTTCCAAGTTTATTTTATAAAATAAGGTAAGAGTAAATTAACTAGGAAAAAATTGAAATAAAAGATATTAAAATACAAGCCAGAGTTTTTAAAATTAAATTCAATTTATGTAAAATTACTCTTGTCAGATTGCTATAAAAGCTTCTAAATGCTTATCCTCAATTTTTGGCCTTGTCTGTGGTGGACTGGGAACAAGCTGTGTGCAGATTGCCACTCCTTCGACCGACCGTACTGTGAGAAGGGTTCCTCTCCCTTGCTTTCCCTACTTTTGTTTAGCTTAGGGGTCCCCTGCTGGTACAGTGGAACCCGGCACCAAAGACTAGGGTGAATGCCTATCTTTTTTTTAAAAAAGATTTTATTATTTCTAGAGAGAGGGCAAGGGAGAGAGGAAGAAAAGGAGAGAAATGAATGTGTGGTTGTCTTTCACCTGCCTGCAACTGGGGACCTGGCTGGAGACTGGGCTTGCAACCTGGGTACGTGCGCTGGCTGGGAATCGAACCCTGCCTTCTGTTTAAATTAGGCCAGCTAAAATTGGGGAGGTGAAGCAAAGATTACCTGAACATTTATTATGTCCAGACACCATACTTTCTGGGTTTCCTGTTTAACCCTTTCAGTAACCGCCTGGGGTGGATGCAGTTGTTCACCCCCATTTTGCTGATGAGGAACCGAAGGTCTCAGAAGCCTGCCAGACCCGACTCCCTTTGTGCTGGTTTGAGTTCAGTGCTGTGTCCTTAGCCCCCAGGTTGCCCCCAGGTTATACATTTTATTTATAGACTAAAAGCATTCAGGATATGTTTGAAGGAGGAAGGTAATGGGTATATGAGATAGACGTACCATTGAGGGCCATTTAGAGCAAAATGAAGAATGGAAAGCTCACTCTGCATGTGGTGGTCATCGTTCTCATTTGCATAGGCTTAGTAATAAAATACTGTTGGATGGGAGAAGCTGGCACCTGCTGTTGAAACTCCTGCTGATTTTGGCTGAGGCTGGAGGGCGAGGGGCGGGGGATGAGTTTTACAGGAAGGCCAAACCTATTTCATCCTTTTATCTTCTCCAGATGCTTTATTTGTTTGTTTGTTTGTTTATTGACAGAGTTTTATGGTTTCTGAGCTGTCCGTTTAATTTACTCTCTGAAGCTCAGCCCCTTGTTCTCAGGTTTGCTGCCCTACAGGCACACAGCAAGAGATTTCTGTGAGATCCTGGAGCAGCATTAGTTTGGAAAAGGCAGGGCTTTTTGCTTTCAAATATGTTGTGTTCAGCTTCTTGCTTGATCATCTTTGTTTTATTTTGCTTCTGAAGCCAAGCCTGAGTTAGAAGGAGGATGCTAGAAGCAATTTAAAGGGCACATAAAATTTTTACTGTAATCCTGAACTATTGATTGTTGACTTATTTGGAGGTTTAATGCAGACCCATTTCCTTACTTAGCGTCCACTGGCCATTAAGCCCTGGCAGTGTGCCGGAATGTTGAAATCTTGCATCTTATAATATGATTTGGCTGTCTAAGGGTATTATGTGTGTTTGTTTTTTAAAGATGCAGACAAAGCCTTCAATTCTGTGTTCGCTCCAGAATGCAGGAAGGAATTTCTCTACAGCAAATTACTCATTTCCAGGAGAGGCATAGAAGTGAGGTGCTGACATTCCACAGAACTAATGCCTGAAGTCGGGCAGTTGGGCACCCTTTGGATTAAGTGGGCGCCTTTAAGGAAAGGCGAACTAACGTAACAGAATTTCACAGAGAAGACCAAGCAGGAAACCAAAGTCGGGGTGGTGTAGCAGAGTAGGTCACAGTTGAGCACTCTCACGGCGTGGCCCTCTGTGGGTCTGATATCACTTCTGGCCTGAAGCTGGAGTTAAGAGTCCAGCTGAGGGGCTGGCGCACTGTCTTGCTTTCGGAGGGAGCTGGGCTCAGAGTGGTTGGCGGAGAAGTAATCAGTCATCGTCTGTAACGGATCCCCTACCCCTGCCCTTTGTTCACAGCCCGGGCACCTCTTGACTGGAGTACAGGATGAGCCTTGGTTCCTGCGTGAGGGCTGAGGGAGTTAGGTGACAAAGAAACTGCGTTTGGCGTTCTGAGAGTGTGAACGAGAACTGGATGACTTTAATGGGAAAAGTCACCCTTCTCCCTAATTACAAAACTAAGACATGCTTAAGTTAGGGAACTTGGAAAATGCCCCAGAGTGCTTTCTTGACAGCTGCCTTGCCCTTCAAAGTTGCTGGACAGCCGCCACTTGGGTGTGTTAAATCATGTGGACCTGGTACTTGACACTACGGGACACCTGTGTGACATGACTAGGAAAACAAACTTATTTTAATGCAGAGGTGAGGGATTTGCCCGTGAAGCACGTGTTAGAGGTAAACTGTAAAAATGGCTCTTACTGTTCAGAATGGGTCAGTGTCTGTGAGTGAATCACCTTTTCCTGTACCCTGTAATGGTGAAGCTTCCTAATGTGTAAAGAGGGGTCTGAGACCTGCAGAGTTCGTGAGCAGCCATTACATCATTTCACTACCCCCCTCAAACTGTTTGGAAGAATGGTTATTGGGAAAGTTTTGTGTCTTTGTCCCAATTTGGAAGATGTAGGGGAAAGTAAGTAACAAGTCAGAAATTGTGTGTGAAATGAGGGGCACGCTATTCTCATCCTTCCCTACATCCATCACCTGTAGTTCCTCATGGCAGTGTTGGAGGTGGGGGGATTGAATGGGTGTTGTCATCTTCTATACTGGAAGGGGAAGAAGTTGAGGCCAAGATGGAGACTAGTTGCTACCTAAGGTGGAACTTGAACCCAGGTATGTACCCTACATCCTTGTTATCATGACTTGCTGCGGAAGGAAGGCATCAAGGGGTGGACCAGTTGGGTAAACTCCACATTATTATTTTTAACAAAGACACTAGGGTAGTTCTTGTGCCACTGGTCACATTTCTTGATGTTTTGGTCCTTCCTTTCTTCTCAGACCTTTCCTTTTCTTTGAAGTGATATTTCCGTGTGAAAGGTTTGATGGTTAATGAAATCAATTGTAGGGATAAAAATGTTACTTAGAAGAGTGATACTAGCCCTGGCTGGTAGCACAGTGGTTAAGGCGCCGGCCTGCGAACCCAAAAGTCGCAGGTTCGATTCCCCAGCCAGGGCACATAACCAGGTTGCAAACCAGGTCTCCAGCCAGGTCTGTGCCTGGAGGCAGGTGAAAGGCAACCACACATTGATTCTCTCCCTATCTGCCTCTCTCTCTTCCCCTCTTTCTAAGAAATAATGAAATTAAAAAAAAAAAAAAAAGAGTGATACTATAAACCCAGTGGTAATATACCTCACTCATTTTTTCCATCTCGGATATACTTTGGAACAAAAACTGGTGCTGATGTTTGCTGCTGCTGACGACAATAGTCTCAGGTGGCCTTTATGCGAAGGGGCTCGGGGTTTTTTGAGACAGGTCACAGCCTTTCACCTGGTTTATGCTGAGCAGCTCATTGGTGTGACGCGCGTGCAGAGTAGCCCATCAGAAAAGCCACGTTTGAAATGTGAGGTGAACTAGACTGTCCGAGGTTAGAGCAGATTGGGGGAGAGGTTTTTTGTTTGTTTTTGTTTTTGCCTCTTTTTGCTTTGTTTCACCTTGCGTGTTTTCTTCTTCCTTCTGGCTATCCTCACTTCTTTTTTTTGGAGGGGGCGGGGGTTCTCCTTTCGTTCTTTCATTCTTGCTTTCCGTCTGTCCTTCGCATCCCTCTCTCCCAGCCCTTTAGACTGGCTCTCGCCCAGAGCAGCCGTTGCTAACGTGAGCGCGCCTCCTTTTTCCAGTCAGATAGGAGCCGTAACATCATGGCTGTCAGGACAGGTCCTTAGTCTGGCAGTGAGCCCCCTGAGGCCGCCTTGCTGTGCAGACGTGGACCAGATGTAGGCCGTGCTGGGCAGGGCCCGGGAGGGTCTGCGGGAGCCTGGCCTGCTGGCTGCCGCAGCTGGGCCTCTTCCCTACGTGCCCTTGTTGCATGTGCTTTCTGCATTTGCAACCAGAGAAGTAGAATTTAGTTTTTCCCTGTAGCTCCTCGACTCACGTTTAGCTTTTTAAACGGGCACCCTGAAGCTGCATTTCTTTATTTTTGGCCCTCGCTCAAAGCTTCTGCTTATATTCTGCTTTTGTGTTTTTGGTGCCTGCCACAGCTTGATATTGAAGGTGCGTGTGAGGTTTCTGCTGTAGTACCTGTTGTTGTATGTGGCAAAAGGATTGATGATCCATGACAGCCAAGTCCTGAGTAGAGAGGATGATGGGGAAGAAAATGACCGAGGGTGTTTAGTTTTGTTTCTCAAGTTTTAAGGAGGAATTTATAAATTAATCTGGCTCCCAGCTTCACATGTGTTCTTTACTATTTGTTAACTCTTCGTCCTACTGGCTCGCTCTGGGGGGAGGGGAGTGTTAGGTGCTGTGCGATCCAAAGGAGAGGAGCTGCCATCTCATCTCCATCTTTGTGTTAGCCCTCGGCCTCTGGGTGGCTTTAATTTCCCTCTCCACTTTCCTCGTGCCCTCAATACCTTTAGCAATGGGAAGGAGGTTCTTTCTCAGTCATTCCGGAGCGTGGAGTCCACACCAGTGGCAGCATCACCTGAGAACTTGTTAGAAATGCAGGTTCTCAGGCTTCACCCCAGACCCACTGGACCCAAATCTCTGGAGATGAGGTCCCAAAATCCATGTTTTAACAGACCCCCCAAGCCTGAGATTCACCAGGTGAGCAGTTGCAGCCGTCAAGTGTAGGCAACCCTGCTGTTCCAGCTGTCTGCCCACGTGCAAGCATAATCCACCCAAGCGTCAGCGTGCACTTCCAGCCTCCCAACAGTGTGTTTATTATTTAAGTGTTTGGGTCCGTAGAGAACTTTTTTATCACCTTCATTTTCATCTTAGCTTAATGAAGGACACAGTGGTCAATAAAATATATGTTTAAAACTTATGTATATTAAAAACTTATGACTTATAATTGGTCATTGATTATTTTTTCCACCATGGAGGTATTGATTGATACTGAGACTGTAGCTCAAAATATACTGCCTCAAAAGTAGTCAGAGCCCAGAGGGGAAGGAAGAGGAGGGGAGACGAGGAAAGGGAAATGGAGGGATTAATAATCCCATTTTAGTTCATCGTCATTATCCTCTCTGAGCGGATGTGCTGTTGCTTCTGCAATTGTTAATAATTCACAGGTGGGCCATGCCAAAGGGAAGCCTTAAATCTAGTCTCTCGGCAGATTAAATACACTGTCTGCCATCAGTCGGAGCCAGGAGAGATGAAACATGGACTTGTTGTTTCTCTTTCACTAACTCAGTTTTCTCTGCCTCTTTCAGCCTAGCACATCCTCATTTTGTTTACCTGTTCCTTTGCCTCTCTCTATTCCCCCCACCCCTGGCCCACATGGAGTGAGTGCTGGGGATCTGGGCTTTACTGTGAATGACAATAGGTTTTTTTTTTTTAAGATTTTTTTTGCATTATTTCTAGAAAGAGGGGAAGGGAGAGAGGGAGAGAGACATCAATGTATGGTTGCCTTTCACCTGACTCCAGCCACAGACCTAACTGGAGACCTGGTTTGCAACCTGGTTATGTGCCCTGGCTGGGAATTGAACCTGCGACCTTTGGGTTCGCAGGCCAGTGCCTTACCCACTGTGCTACCAACCAGGGCGACAGTAGGTTTTATTTCTCCTTAGCTGCTAGTAGCAACACATGCCATGAGAAAAAGCAGAAAGGCGGAAGAAGTATTTCCTTAGAAATGTCTAAATCAGGCTGCATATTTGAAAAATGCATTAAAATGTACAAGCTGTGTTTTAGAAATCATTTGAAATGACTTCTGTTTGCTTAAAGGGTAATCCTATTGTGTAGACAGTTGAAGGTACAGTGTTCTTACTTCCTATAGGTCTGATGACATTTCCCCATTTTACAGATCAGAAAAGTGAGGCATAAGGTGTGTGACTTAAGTTGGGTTCCCAGGAAGCCAGCTTTCTTGACTCCAACTTCAGTTCACTTTTTACTACATGTGATTGCCTCTCAATTTTAGAAATCATATGTAGCAGCCTTATAAGGCAATAAATAGAATTTCATTAGATTAGGCTCAAATAATGTGTAGGTAGTTACACAGGAAAAAGCATATTGAATTCCAGACGTCAGTTTGCTGAGAAGCACCACCATCAGAGAAGGCTGATAACAATCTGCAACCGTAGACATCTCTAGAGCTGAATAACAACCCTGGACAACTTACAGGTTAATCAATAAATATCTGTTGAGCACTTAACCCTGGGCATGATGCTTTGTGAAGCACCCTAAGTGAATAATAGAGTCATATCTTCATTAGATTTTCAGTGTTTCAGGCTTACCGGAGGGAATTCAGCTATTTGACATGCCCAGCATCGACTTCAGGATATGAGATGGCAGAGTAGCAGAACTGGGCTCTTTTAGTCACCTGTAGTCACCTCAGTAGTTGGCTGGAGGACCTAGTGGTAGAAGCACATTGATCAAACAGAACCATTGTTTTAAAAATGATTTCCACCCATGTTACTGTTGGAAGGTTGGCAGAGAGAAGAGTGGTGTGGGAAAAGATTTAAAAATCAGCCTAGTTTAAAAAAAAAAAAAACTGTTCTAGAATTGCAGATCCTCGTGTTTCTATTCTAGGGATGAGACGGGTGCAGCCCGGGGATGAAGACCTGAGCCGGTGTGTTGCTGCCTGGCAACCTAAGCTCCTGCCTACCTTTTGGGCGTGGCTGTGGGTCCTGACTGGGGTGGGGCTCCTGGAGGGCCTCGCACCTCCTCGCCCTCTCACCCCGCAACGTTGGGCTGTGGGGCACTGCTGCGTTTTCTATTGCAAGTCCTCTCTGTTGTCATTGCTCATGTAATTTTTACCATGGTTCTTTTTTTTTTTTTTTTAAGGCTATATCCTTGAATATAATTTTATTATATCTTGATTACAGATTTTATTTATTGCTTTGAGTAATGCCTTATTCAACTTTATAATAGGGATTAATGAGAAAAATAGAACTCCGCCTGTAATTTTTTTTCCTCAGAAAAATTTCAAGAACCTATGTTTTGTATGTCAGTGAATTTGAAATTCTCACCAGATAACAGAATACAGTTTTTCCCTTGAGTATTGCATAATTTCAGGAAATTTTTTTTGTTTGTAAAGAGGAGTCTTTTTTTAAAATCAGTTTTTGTCCTCAGCAGTGTTTTCCAGCCAATAGCAGAAATAGTAAATGTGCAGTAGCAACAACAAAAAGTTACATGAAAATTAGTGGTTTTTCTCTAAAATAATAGAATAAATGAGGGACCCTGCGCTAGTAAGCAAGTCCAGACTCTCAATATTTGCATTTATAAAAGAAATCTTGGGGCAATGTTTTAGTACTCCTTCAAATTATAAGTTGCTTGCTGAACTTAAAATAGAATTTGTTTAAGAGAATTCTATTTACAATCAACCTGGTAATAAATACATCTGTTGTTGTAAAGTACATTGGTAACAAGAACTAGCAAGCTAGAAGCCGTTCTTTTGTGTCCACCACCCTCCTCCTAGTAATAACTTAAGATTCCATGAAATCTGGGCTCCAGAGTACACCTTGTCATTTGTCTTGGTACAATGCCCCATAATGCTGTGCAAAGGCTCGGTAAGCAAGAACCCCAGATCCTGAGTGACTTGGCCAGAATCTGAATTTCTCTGTGCCTTACTTTCTTATCTGCACTGCAAGGGAATCTAATTGCCCCTGAAATTTTATGGCTGTGACTCTGGTAAGTTTCATACACTTTATTCATTTTTATTAAGGTAGAATTTCGTCACATAGCCTGCAAGTTCTTGCCAAAATCATTTGTTCCCTCTCTGTAAATACTGGGCTTGATAGATGCTGTGTGGGAGTGTTAGAAAGAGGGAGAGCACGTGCACATGCAGAGAAACTAGCGAGCTAGCTCTCCTGGTTCTGAGTTTCTGAACCCTGGGACTGCAGTGTGGTGAACCGCCCTGAAGGAATGTTTGAGGATGCTCCCTCCCTCCTCGTAGCCTGTTCCCACTGGTAACTGCATTTCCTGGGGAACTACTCCTTGAAAACTTGTTTGAAGTGGAAGTGGGTTAAGGGTCTGGCTCACCCCTGAACCGTGTTCCCACTCTTTCTGGGTTCTGGGCATACCAGAGGCAGAGGCTGGCCCTGGGCAGCAGGACCTCCCCCGCGTCTCTCTGCAGAGGGCTTGCTTTTCCCTGTTGTCTTCCGACCCCTGGGTGGGCAGGTGTGCCTATGAGCAACAGAGAATGACCGTCATTTGTCTGACTGCTAAATAAAGACGTGCAGAAATCGGCTTATTTTTATTGATTGCCTAAGTCAGTGGTCCTCATGTAAAACAACACTCAAGGTGAAATGTCACCGATACAATTGGCAGATTGCTTTGTCATCCTCAGCTGATTTTGGGGGACAGATCAGCCAAGACTGCCACGCCCTGCCTTTGTGTCAGGGCTGTCTCATTTTCCCTGCAACTCCTTGGCTCAGGTGCAGCTGAGAAGGAAGCAGGGTTCGGGAACTGAATGCTGTTGGTAATGATGCTTAGTCACAAAGAAGAGTTTGATGCCTCTGCACATTGGCCAAGAGCCACACCAGCTTTCATCTTACTACCTAAGGCTGCACTTAGGGAGCTGAAGAGATTTGAGAGAACAAATGGCAAGAGGAATATTTATATTTAGCTCCCCTGTAAGTAGTTGCCTGCATCTACTGGGGGCAAGGCCTAGTGAACACTAATAAAAATCAGCGATGTGATTTTGCTGAGTGCCTGGAAGGACACAGCACCGTGGTGGGCACAGATAATGGTTGGAGTAAATACAAATTTCGGTGCTGCCCTCCGGAAGCTCATCTTCCACCTGGAGGGCCAAGCCCAACATTTCTGTAACAGGATTAAGTTGTCCGAGACAGTGTAAAGTGACAGGCCAAACTGAACCGGGATTCTAAATGCCATGGAAGCTCAGAGGAGAGGGGGAGGTCATGGTGAATGAGTTTGGGGTAGCTGAGGAACGCCGCTTGCAGTAGACAGGACGCGTGTAGGCCTTGGAAAATTAAATGGGTTGCGCTTGCAGGGAGTGAATGAGGACGAGAGGGGAATAACCTGACCCATGGCACCGTTATGTGCTACAAGGTAACATCTGTTGGGGCGGGGCATCCAGTGTGGAAGGAGTGACTGCCAGCCAGGGCCTGCAGGCAGCACTTGCTGTTGAAAGTTTGGGAGCAGGCAAATGGCAGAAGGGTGTGGAACCGCCAGGGAAGTTGCCTCCCCTGGTGGACAGCTACTTGCAGAGGTGGCACTCAGGCCAGTGCAGTGGGGACCAGGACCTGGCTGGTGGCCAAGAAAATCGGGGAATCGATATGTGAGAGTTGTTTGAAAGAAAACATCTGCCACCCTTGGTGGGCTTAAGAAGGGCGTTCAGAAATAACTCAGGGGGAAGATTTGGTGCTATAGGTCACGGCCAAGAAAGCAGGAGGATTAACTAGATTGGGGGCTGAGAATTCCTGTCAGTTTTTGATGTTTAGGCAAGAAATCACAGTGAAAATGCCCCCAAACTTTGAGAGGCAGGATGAGAAACACTGCCCAGAGAGTAGCTCCAGACAGTTTCCTAGAGCCACCGATGCAGAGGTGATAAGAGCCGTGGCAGTGAAAGGGAATGGATGGGAGAGGTCTGGGGCTCGGGAAGCAGGTCCCGGCGAGAGGGGAGGAGCCAGGTGGAGGAGGGTGATGGACTGGGCCTCCAAGGCGAGGGACCGGGGGACAGTAACTGCCTGGCCTCGCTCTCATTCTTAACTCTCTCGAAAGCACTTACCCACCAGGGATTCAGCTTGATCTTTCCAGCAGCCCAGTGAACCCGGCACAAGGCAAAACAGCTCACCCAGGATCTGTGAAAGTTTGATTTCTGGGTAAAGCGCTGCGTGTTGTCAGTGTAGTTCAAAGCTTCATAGTCGTTACCTGAACTTAATTTCGCTGTTGATCATTTTACTTGAACCACAGAATGTCAATGGCTTCCTTTTTCTGTTCTGTAATCTTGTCTATTAACAATTACAGGTTGAAAAGGGGGGACACTAATGCCACTCTTTCAAAAACGTCTCCTCACGCTGCTGTGGTTCAAGCAGGGGGCCTAAGCAGATTGCAGCTGTCTCCCCGCTCCCTGTTTTTTTCTTCCTGTTCAGAAAACTTTCAGATCAATTAAATAACTACATGATGGAGAAGGCCAGAGAGTCTGTAATCTGAATCTCTTAAGTTGGAGGAAGTGTTCCTACCTTTTTTTTTCTTTTAAGATTTCATTTATTATTTTTAGAGAGAGGGGAAGGGAGAGAGGCAGAGAGGGAGAAAGACATCAATGTATGGTTGCCTTTTGCCTGCCTCCAGCTACAGACCTGGCTGGAGACCTGGCTTGCAACCTGGTTATGTGCCCTGGCTGGAGAATCGAACCAGTAGCCTTTGGGTTTGTAGGCTGGCGCCTTATCTACTGTGCCACCAGCCAGGGCATGTTCCTACTTTTTTAGGTTAACTTTTTCTTGGTCTTAACCTGTACTTCATTGGGAAGTTCTTGAATGGGCTCGTTGGGAGGATCTGTAGAGAGATGAAAATAAAAATAACAGTCTTGAAAATTTTTTTACGCAACTTCTTTATGCACTGAATTTTAGGGAACTATCTAAAGGCATGCTTTGTTGGGGTTCCCTATGGGATACTGTTTGAAAATGCAGACTTCACCTGAAATTGGGGGATTTTTCAGATACACAAAGGCCTTAATACACATTGGTCATTGAGGTAGTAAGATCCATCTGTCTACATTTTTAAAGTAGAGCGTACATGTGATGTACAAGTTAGCTGCCATTGTAGTTCAGAATGGTGCAGCACGGAGGATCTCCAAAAGATGGTGTCGATCCCCTTTGGTAGGAAGGATTAGTATCATCGCTGCATTCCTATAAACAAGCCAGTTTTTATCCCTTATGTAATAAATGCTGGGTTCTCTCATCTCCCTTTTCTTGTGCTTGGGGATATATAAAGCCAAACAAAACGAAACAGGGTTCCCCCAAATAGTTAGGATGGACCACTGTATGTTCTGCTAAGGATAAAACAAGTGGAGAGCTATACCTCCTTCAAAAAGTGGCTTCTTTCCAGCATGTGCATGACGTTCACAGACACATCAGTACCTGGGGTCTGCAGCGGGGGAGTGGGCGCCTCTCGGTGCCCCCTGCTCCGAGGTTCCTGCAGCGAGAACCCGGTTTCCTCAGGTTGCTCGTCGATCGGAGGAGGGTGGCGTCCGAGCTGGTTCACAATTCATTCTAGCATAAATGTCCTCTCAATTTATTCGCTGGCTGTACTGACAAAGAAAAACGTCTTAATAGTTGCGTGACTCTAAGATTTTTTTTTTCTGTTTCTTAATAATCAAGGGGGCTTTCTCATTCACCTTTAGTGAACTTCACACGGTTCCCTCAGAGGCTGGGCTTTAGCCATTGGTGAAGTGGCTTAACTGGGACCACACTGGGGTTTTGGGGGTTCTCGTTTCTTTCTCCCCTCCCTTCCCCAGGCAGACTCCTTGCGGCATATTTGCTGTGTTCCGATGCAGTACATATTTGATCCCAGACAAAAGAGTTTATTTCTTGGACTGGTTTAGAGAGAGGTCCCCCAGGATTGTCTTTTGTTCGGTCATTGGAGCAGAAGCAGGCCTGGTTCATTTCAGAGCTGCTCCCGGGCACGGCTTTTCCCTCCGCCTCTGCAGCCTCTGAGCTGCCGGTGGTGCTTCGCTTTGGGTCCGGAACAATAAAAGCTTGAGTTGCTGAATGTTCGTTGCAACTCGTGACATCTGCTGTGGCATCGAATAGTACTGTTGGGGCTGTTAATTTTAAGTTAGGGGAAGAAGCAAAACTAGGAAGCTCTGAGCTGTACAGTGCTCGTTAACACGTGCACCTCCAAATTATGCATTTGGTGCTGTCACAGTGAGTAAAACAAAGGAAATCAGGAGCTGATGTTTATGTTAGTAACATAAGTTCTTTCATTGTTACTATTCAGACACCATTGTGTTCTATGTTCACTTTTTATATAGTCTTCCCTTTTTTCAGTAGGCAGAAATGTCTGAAACATCTCAACTCTGAGCACTTAATTGGCTAAAGTTCTGTTGTAAGAAACACAGATTAATTATATTAGTTGTTTTTCTTTCAAAGCAATAAAATCTAACTGGTTCTGCTTCTTTAAATACCAACTTGATGATTGTAGGTGAATAAGAACCTTAAGTAGCCAAATTGTAGATGCTAAGTAGCTGAGTTAGTATTTGTATAGAATATTTTACGAAATTGGCAAGTATGATGTGTTTTTCGGATTCTGCAGTATAGGTGTTGGTTTTGCACCCAGCATATTTGCAATCACAAGGTTTGTGGGTTTTATTTTTAAAGATGAAAGAGTCTTTGTCTTGATTTTTCCTTTGCAGTCTGCACCATAATGGCAGTCCACTACCTGCTGGCCTGACTTCAGTCATCTGGTGGCCACATCTTAGAGCAGATTCATCTTTGCTTCTCACAAGCTTGCCTGTAATTGCATAGTTTGCTGCATTGAATTTCTCGTAGTGACAAAGAAAAACCCATGCTAGTATTTTAATGTAGCCTTTCATTTTCAGGTTATACATCAAAATATAGAAAGAAAAATTCTCGTTCTGAGGAACACTTTTAACAACCATTATGGTAGAGTGGGAATATTCATTACACATCATAGATTTCGCCCTAAATGTTGTACAGAGAAGTGACAGTTGAGCCAAGCATATGTTAATCAAAGGTCTGCATTTTCCCGTGTTGCTGACAGTTTCATTGGCTGTATATTCCTGAGATGCAAATAACCTCCATTCTGTTCAAAGCTAGAATTAATCTGAACAGTTACTTAAACAGTATCCAGATCTTTGAACTGCTGAGAGGCCAAACATGTATGATGTGAATTTACTCCTCCATGTGAAGGACAGCGCGGTTGACAGGGCGCAGTCATCTGAGAGGCTGTGGGCTGGAGCTATACGTTCTGTAGGCTGGAATGGCAGAATCTGTCTGCTGCTGTGTAAAACCTTCTAGCCACCATTTATTCTAGCTTCGTGGCATGTGCAAATTTTTGCTGCTCAGTTAAGGGACCGGCTTCACAACTGGGGTTACAATCCGTGGCTGCAAAACTGCATCACAATGCAGCAAATGCATTTTTCACATTAACCAAACATGACAGCTGAAGCGATTTTTAATCATGCAAGATGTCGGAAGTCATCAAAAATTCACATCTGAGTAATCGCAGTGGCTTGGGTGGGGGTGTGTATATCATAGCATTTCTTGTCTACATGTTGTCTCTCCCCCTCTTAAATCTTAACTTGGTACAGTCCGTTAACAATAAAATAGCCTTCTGTAACCTATAAACTGTTACTCCCATCGGTTTGTGCTTTAAACTGACGCCTGAACTTCTGGGTCTGCGTAGAGCGGGTGAGGATGCTGTGCCCGGGGCCGCACGGCACCCTTCTGAGGGGCCTGCATCTCATTGTCTAATCGGACCCTTCAGTGCTTCAGTCACATCAGCGTTGGCAGGGTGTTCTCCTCTTTCCCCTCTCTCTCTGACTCCTCGCCTCGCCTCCTGCCCCTTCCCCTGGCCCCCACCCCACGCCTGGCTGTTCGAGTGGGAAAACTTGAGCGCTGATTCCGGCAGAGCTCACCCCACCTAGAAGGAGGGCATAGAAGAGCTGCAGTGACCCACAGCATCTGCCGGTCGGGAGCTCCCTAAATCTGAGAGCTGCAGGTAGGACTGCCTGTGCGTGTGTTCTGTAGAGAAATGAAGGTAAATGCACCTAGTAAATAGGCTGGCAGCAGGTTGTGTTAGCTCTGAAAGTCAGGGTCTTGGCTTGTTTAAAATGTTGAGGTAAATTCAGAGACATTAACTCATTTGATGGAAAAAGTACTTGATTCTCCTGAGAATTATTCATATTTGCGCCTTTTAATTCTAATATTTTCTTTTTTAAAAATACCTGTTGGGTGGGGCAGAGGGGTATTTGCTTAAAGATTTAAGTGGTCAAAATAAGCAAAGGAGCAAGATAGAACCAGATGCGTGGAAACAAGGAAAGACAGACTGTGACCAGCGGAGAGGAGGGTGGGGGGAACAAGGGGGAAAGAAGGGGAAGGGTGTCTTCGGAACAGGTATAAACGACCCTCAGACATGGACAGCAGGGTGGGGGTTGGCTCTGGGAGCCGGGAAGGGGGTGAACGGGGGCGGGGCAGGGGAGAGCAAGAGGGACAACTGTAATAGAACAACAATACAAATTTTAAATGGTTAGTTAGGATTTTTGCAGACTTGATCTTCAAGTAGTAAGTATTGTGGACTTTCTTTAGGATTAAACAAAAAAGATGGCATGTGAAGTACAATTCTTATTTGATGTAAAAATATTAAAGTAGAATTTCTTTTCCAAAACCAGGTCCTTCTTTGGGATTGTAGATGATTGTGTGTGTGTGTGTGTGTGTGTGTGTGTGTGTGTGTGAGATACCTTACAAAGGAATTCAGTTGTTTGTATTTTGTTAACAAGGAAAAAGTACTAAGAGAGATATTTGGAATTACCTCCCAGGAAATGCTTTAGCATAAGGCTTTACATGAAAAGAACTAAATAGTAACACCCAAGACATGATTCTTAAAGTTACTTTTCCTTTTTAAATTCATCCTCAAAAGAACATGCTGTAAGTCCTTTAGGTATATTCCAGATTTTTGGTGTGGAGAATGTAACTTGTGTAAGTGAAATGAAAACTTTCTAAGTCATGCAAACATTATGGTGGGTCATAAAACTGAATGTTGCCGTAACACTTTCAGTACCTTGAGTAATATCAGATAAAATGCATTTAACTCAACATTAAAAGTCAGCTTCCTGTCATCTCCCCTTAAAAATAACGAAAAGGACAATGACAAGCAGCTTTTTATCCTAAGGAATATGCGTGTGTCATGGAACCTGGGGGTCTGGACTTCCTTCTGCAGTGTAGACTTGGAAATGGCCTGCCTTCGGAGAGGTTAGCCCCCCTCGGAGGTGTGGGACTTTCTGTACTCTTCACAATAGGAAGACTTGGGGAGCTGTCAAGTGGGGGGAAGGGAGAGGGCTGCTCCAGGAGGGGAGCTGGGAGAATTTCACCTGTCCATGCACTGGAAGTCTTGATTTAACCCAGACTAGGATGGCTTTAAAACTCTGAGCCAGTGCAGCGTTGCAAAGAATTGATTTCTGAGATGAGACAATGAGCTGTGGTTTGGATTTTGTAAAGATGGAGGAAACCTCTAACACTGACCCTGTATGGAAGATGACTCAGTTATCAGTGCCTGGTACAGTTGCAAATTATTTTCCTTTGTCTGAAGTGGGTGGGTGTCAGCGCCTTCATCAGAGCTCCTTAATTTAATGTATGGAGACCGGCTCAGCCACCATTTTTAACAATTAGCTGTCTCATGGTAGAGGTGAACTGGTTCTGAAGGCAGCCGCGGGGCCGTGCCATTCACGTTAGGTTCTGTGCCACGAGAGCTTTGTTACTGTAAGACTCGGACACAAATGTGCACGCTGCTTGAAGAGTTCTTTAGGAGGGTGGAGAACATTCCCAGAAAGAAAATGGAATCCTTTTGTCTGCAGTAAGTATTTCTCATGCTCACATAGTGGTTAGAGGTTGGAGATTTGTCTTTGGTTGAATGGGCAAAAAAGACTTTTAAAATGAATGCTGCAAATGTTAGAGGTGTAACACAGAGGTTCTTGGGTGTGTATTTTTTAATGTAGTGTTAGAAACCGAGTGTGATATGTATATACTTGAAATATGGGTTCTATGAATGACTTTAACACATGCTTTTAATTATTCATTGGTAATTTAAGTTATTGAAAGGTATTAATTTATTATTAGTCAATGATGAAAATGACACTTCAGAGAAAAAAGAAATTAAATATGGTATTTTTAAGAGTTCGGCTTCTTTTAACTGTCTTTTACATCAGTTTATTTATCATTCCTAAAGAAAATTGCTGGATTTTAGGTTTTTTAAGAAAACACTTTCATAATCTGTAATAGCTGATTAAAATATTTAAGAAAAAGTGTTTGAACAAAACAAGATTTTGCCCTTAAAGATCAATAGATTGGGGCTTTCACTCTCATTAATGATGATAATTTTTAGTGCCTTCTGTTTAATTAATAGTTGTGATTTCAAAGCTACATGTGGAAAACTCTTGTTCGTGATTGTGAGCTTAAGAGATCTTGATTGCTAAAATTAATTGGATTTGATTTGGCTAATTCCTTTGTTCCTTTATGCTGTTTTGAAGAGGAAACAAGTGGATTTTAATTTTGATTCTTGTGTTTATCTTTTTAAAGGCACTTAGCCCTGAAGGATTTATAGTAAGAGTATTTTACAGTAAACCTACCATGAAGAATTGGCTCAAAATGCTTTTGTAGCTATTCCAGGAGTTGACTCTTCACAGAACTGGGTATTGGAGAGCCCTTTTAACTTGCTGTCGAATTTATAAAGCCAGCTGTGCTTACAGGTCTGGTTGTGCTAGTACTGAGTCCTGTTTTCTAATAGTTGTTTTTGAACCTAGCAAGGAGGATTTTTCACATGAGTCTTTTCATTGAAATAGGAAGACTCAGTTGTCCTAAGCCCTCTTTAGGGTCCTACAAAGATTCCATAAGGCTTGCAGAAATCTTACTTATGCTTGCAGTAGGAAAGCCTAGATCTCTATAATTTTTAAAATCCCGAGTGGGACATTTAATTTGTTACTTGTCACCTAAAGAAGCAAAATGAGCCTTTTCCCTTCAATTTTGTAAGGCTGCACTTGAAAATAAAAGGGTGAGGGCAGCAAGAGAGCTCTGTTTTACTGGCGCTTTGCATGCGTAGGCTGTTTGGTTGGGTGGCATGGAGGGCGTCAGCCCTCCTTTGAATTTTTAAACTAAAACTTGGCTGAAGATTCTGGTCGTCTGTTCTTCCTCTGTCTTCATGGAGCTCTGTAGAAGGTGCTCAGGAGGGGCTGCGGAGGCCCAGGTGCCTCTCATGGTCTTTGCTGCCACCGTGGTCTGCTCAGGTATGGCTCCGGGGAAGGGGCTCTCCTTTCTGGGGGTCCCAGGGGACCCTCGAAGCCCTCTAGTCGGGAAGCTCTGCAGTTTTCTCATGGAATTTTAGCCTGGCTGGTAGTAAAGATCCAGAGGCTGGTTCTTTCTGCTACAAAAAAGCATTCATGATAAACCTCAATATGCTCTGGCAGGGAGTGGCACCGTGCAGGTAAGCGGGCGGCAGGCCAGCCTGCTAGGACGCCTCTGCGGCTCAGAGCACAGTGAGGGAGAGGAAAATGGCAACACCAGGAGCTCGGTGACAAGAGGTGACCGCACATGACTCATGTTCCTGCAGTCAGGTTTGAAGCCACCCTAGTAACACTGTCTTGCCAATTTACAGTTACTTTGTATTTCATTAGAAGAAAGAAATTTTGGGATTTTCCTGAAGTAAAGACTTAATTAGCATTTACATCTAGATAGCTTCCAGTTGATGCTTTTAAGAAATTATTGGCAAATATGGATAAACTAAAATTTTAGATAGATCTTTTATATCAACATCTTTGTTCTTCCTTCTCTCTTTTATTTTTATTTTTTAAAGATTTTATTTATTATTTTTAGAGAAAGGGGTAGGGAGAGAGGCAGAGAGGGAGAGAGACGTCAATGTATGGTTGCCTTTCACCTGCCTCCAGCTACAGACCTGGCTGGAGACCTGGCTTGCAACCTTTGGGTTTGCCTTGTCCACTGTGCCACCAGCCAGGGCCCTTCTCTCTTTTAAATATAGAAACTTAGTCCTTCCAATGTAAGAGGGATATTCAGAAAACAGAAGACAGCATGCTTCTCCTTTATGGAAGATGAAACTGGCATTCCTGCGAAAAGTTTCTTGTGTTTAATTCTGATTTTCATTTTTGTTCTTTGTGGGCTTTGATTATTTCACATATAAAATATATGTCAGCTACCTTCAAAAACAAAGGTTATTGTGTTTTGTAGTTCAAGATACAGATTGCTTTGAAAGTGAACAGTTAAAGTGGTAGTGACAATGCTAATTTCTTACCTGTTCCCACCTGTCATGGAGTTGGAATTTCTGGAGCTAACCTTAGAGTTTATTAGTACAGTCAGCTCATCTTACAGGCAAGGAAAGTGAAGTTCACTGTACTTAAGCAACTCTCTCAAGGCCATGCCTCTGGCTAGTAGTCACTTGGCCCCGGGAAACAGGCTCCCTGACCCTTGACCTGTGCTCTGCGTCTCTGCATTGGGCTGCATCCCTTCCTCCACGCGGGCTCACCGGTGGCTGACAGATCCAATGGCTTGAGCTTTCAGCAAAGTCTTGCCAAAAATGACTTAATTGAGCCACACATGGAGTCTCCTAGGTCTATACTGTAATACATAATACGCCTTTATAAGTTTATCACTTATAAACGAAAGCTTAAAAGTAGCATACATCCTGCAGGTCAAGCTTCTAGGTCCATTGTGTTGGCTCAGCCTGAAGGGTGAAACCTCCTGGGATGGGCGCAGGTGACGAGTGCACCTGCTCTGAGCTGGGATGGAGCCAGGCGTGTCCTTTCACTCTAGGTGTGACAGGTGCCACAGGGTTTCCCTTTCTCCTCCTAGTGCTGAGCTGGGTGAAAGGACCTAGCTCCCAGTCAGTTTCGGGCAATTTATATTTGAAAAAGGATCTTACCCTCTCTTCTCCTATTGCTTGTGTTTGTCACTCCAGCTAAGCAGTGTTTTGCATTCCTTGTACCCATGGTGACAGTGGCAAATGGCACATCCTGCATATGGCAGGGTAGTCAGCACGTTTTCAAATTTAATGAAGGCTTTAGAGAGTATGAAATCCAACTCGTGTTAGCAGGGGAGTACCACGGCAAGTTCCATTTAAGACAACGGAAGTTGTCAAGGAGATCCCTGCTTTGCTTAATGGCTCTCCGTATAAATACACTTTTCATAAAAAAGAGTTTTGATCTAGGAGAAACTAAGGTAAGCCCTTTCCGGTGACAGCCATGATGATCTGTGCCCCAGTCCGTCAGCAGAAGCTGTGCTGCAAAGCGGAGGAGCTCAATTTCCGGCTGCAGTGTACGTGACTGACAGCGCGTACCAGCAGGGAGCGAATATGGCACGTGGTTCACAAGCGTCGTCTTGGCCAAGAGCACTCCTGGTGCTTGCTAAGTGGGTTCGGGCGTCATCCTGAGCTCTGGAGGAACCAGCTGGGAAAAACCTGCCGGGCTCAGAGACACCCTCTGCCCTCTGTCCTCACACCTTGGGTCTTGCTTTTGTTCCCTTTGGCTCAGGGAAAAGATACTGGATCTGACAGAGCAGGGGGCCTGTGGGTTTGTTCATTAAAAACATGTAATACAGGGTTGTTTTAGAGTGAGTTTGGGGACCGTGGGGACAACGGCCATGATAAAGGCCATTATTGATGCATTTCCATTTTTTTATACTGCAGTGCAGTTTTAGTCCCCAGAGTTCTTTCGAACATGGACTAACCCATCTCCAAGATGGGAAGCAGTTCCCCAAAGACATACTAAAGCATTTTTAAAAGGGATTTTATTTATTTCCTTTTAGGAAGGGGAAGAGAATGAGAGAAACATCAGTGTGCGGTTGCCTCCCACATGCCCACAACTAGGGACCTGGCCCGCAGCCTTTGCGTGGGCCCTGACTGCGAATTGAGCCCGCGACCGTTCAGCTCACTGAGCCACACCAGCCAGGGCAACGTTAAAGCATTTTTACTGCCCCTAATGCGTCCGCCTTATCTTTCCATCACCCTAAGTGGCTGCGGGATTCACAGTTTTTTAGATCTATTCATACCTTTGGGTGAGGAGAGGATTCTGTTGCTTTTTGAAACCAGGCATATTTTGGCGCACTTCTGTCTTCCATTTACACAGCTAGATTGGAAAGTTTTCTCTTCAGAATCTCCCCTGTGCTTGTGTCCCCAAAGGTTACCCCTGGCAAGTGTGCTGATTGGGGTGAAGGGTGGCCGGAAGGAGATGATAAGGGTGCTCAGCATTGCTGTTCTTGCTGCTGCCGGGCCACCTCAGCAGTCTGGGAGCAGCCGGCTGGCTGCCCTCCTCCCTTTCTCGGCTTCTGGTGTCCCTGCCCCCACTCCCCGCCCTGTTCTAGGAGCAGAGAGAGGATGGCCAGCACAGGCCCGCCCTGCCGCATGCACACCTTGCTGTGTCCCGGCCCCTCGCAACAGGGCGCAGACTCCTCACGTCTTCCGGATGTGGTAAGGTGGTCACTGTGGAGCCAGCCACAGACTCCCCCACCTGGTGACCCCACGGGAGAACTGCTTGCACAGCCCTGGAAGGTTACTTCAGGACTTCTGTGGATTTGGGAGGAAAGGGTATTGTGCTGAAAAGCATTTTTCCCCACTAGTGCCCAAAGGGCCATCATTTATGTTATTCATTTCCATTATGCCCTTAGACTGCTCGCTCCCCCTCTACACAGAGTGTCCCAGTGACTGAGCTGGACAGGTCACTTGCTTTTCTCCTCTGGGCAGCCAGAGGTAGGTAGCAGGTAACACAAATGCCCTGGGCCCCCTAAAAGGGACAGAGCTGGTGTTGCAGCAGGAGTGCAAGGAACCCAACTTCCAAGATTCGCAAAATTGGTTTAAAATCTCAGAGAAGGACCTCACCATGGCCCAGAAGGAAAAGCCATGTTTGAGACTGGAAATGAGTTACCCTGCGGTGCAGCAGGAAGGGAAGCGGGTGGGTGGCGCACCTCCCAGGTTGCAGCCCTTGGCCTGCCTTTCCAGGGGCAGCTGTCTGGTACGCTAGGCAGCCCTAGGCTAGAGCCTCGTGGAGAAATAGGATGAGGCATCTAGTGTAGCCATGTGCCCGCATGGTGTTGACAGGGAGGGCGCCACCCACCATTGCACCCGTCCTGCAGCACCGCAGGGATGGCACGTCCCCACTCTCAAACATGGCTTTTCCGTCTGGGCCACGCTGAGTTCTTCCTCTGAGATGCTCAACCAATGCTGAGAATCTTGATAGTTTGGCTTTTCGTTATATGATTCCCTCACTCCCTCCCTTCTTCCTTCCTTTTCTCTTGTTGGTAGGATGGGGAGGACAGAAGGGAGAGGTCCACAAAAGGCGGTTAGGTGGACTTACATGAATGACTCCCCCAGAATGCAGGGGGAGATGGAACTGTAGCGGGGCTCTCCAGGTTGCCCTGGGAGGGGCGGGCCAGCCCCTCAGCCCGAGTGCTGCCCAGGGGCCTCGGTGGCTCCTGATGGGGCGCTGTTTGGAGCTGTGTCTTCTTGGGTGTAGAATCTTCTTGCACACGTCGAGCTCTCTTCCTGTAAGACTTTGTAGACTGTCCTGTAAACCAACATGAGTTATGGGGGCAAATGATTTGTTTTGCCTTAATGGACCCAAATCCATAATTGTGTGACCCTGTGTTTAACCCAGTGGTAGAAACCATGTACAGAATGGGCCCCTGCAGCCTGGCGGTGACAGATGGCCTGGTGCCCGCGCAGCGCCATGTTACAGAGCCAAGACCTGCCACCTGTGGCTGCAGCGCTGCCAAGTGGTGGGCTCCACAGCCCTCACGGGGTCTGCTGCCACCTGCTGCGTGAGAGCAGCACGGCTTCTGCATAAATGGCAGCGAGAACTCAGCCAGCAGCAGTGAAAACAGGTTCCAGTCGGCGGCGTCAGCTCCCGCGGGTTGGCCCTGCGTTCTGCAGGGTGTGTTTGGAGATGTGTAGCTGTTTCAGTGCACTCTGAACAAATCACTTAAAATATTAAAATTTTTGCAGAAAACAAGCAGTGAGATTTACTCTAAATATTTAAGTTGGAGAATAAAGCCTTGATTTGCTATTCAGCCTGTATTCCTTGCAAAGGGAGATTCAGTCTCTTGTGGGCCTTTTAAGCCGACTTGTTATGTATTCTTATTTTATTGCATTAAATATTGGTCTAAGAAAACTACCAAACATACTAGAAACAATATGAAAGTTTCCCAACTCCTGAAATGCCCCACTTGAAAAAATTTCTGTCTTCATCTTTTGAGTTTTAAAGATAACGAACAT
Organism: Noctilio leporinus; assembly: GCA_004026585.1. NCBI lineage: Eukaryota > Metazoa > Chordata > Mammalia > Chiroptera > Noctilionidae > Noctilio > Noctilio leporinus. Next base: position 83,052 of record PVIW01001835.1, on the reverse strand, counting down.
CTCTTTGCGCCTGGGAGTTTCCTGGAGGCGCTCCCTGGAGGTGCTGAGAATGAAGCTGAGGAAAAGCGAGTCCCTGCCATCTGATAAGTCCCAGGCTCATTGGCCAGGTTCTGTGTGTTCATCGGAAAACAGGAGCTTGCTGTTTCCTTCTTCACTTTCTCCTTAAGTAGCAGTGTTATTTTTGTAAAAATTTCACCCCGGAGAAGGTTGCAGAAGAGGTCATTCATTCGGAAATTGGGAAGAGGGGTTGTGGGAAGTTAGGGAGGAGGTATTTTCCTCCAAAGGAGCTGAGGCAAAAGGATGAATCTAACACACACACACACACACACACACACTCACACACTCACACTCACACACACATACACTCTCCACCCTAGGTTCTAACATTTATTTGCAGTGCTTATGGAATTCCTGCTTCATCTTGGAGTAGACCCTCTTCACAAATCTGTTTTTTAAATCTGTGTTTTGATTTGCTTATATTTCATTCCATCATCGTTGCCTACCTCGCTATTGCTTGTATCTTTGCAAGGTTTTTTCAACTACAGGGACCATTTTTTACTGTTTCTGCTTTCATATTAATATTATTTTGATTTGGAACGTTGGCTACAGGTTTCCTATTTTGTGTACAGTGTATTAAATGAGATAGGATATAAGACTTAGTGCACCAGCCACATGGTTTTGTCTTATGTCATGCCATGGGTCCCTCCTTTCAGCTTGACAGGGTGGCTTGCCAGGTGGCCTCTTGAAGAGGAAGGGACCTAGAAAGGCCCTCTGTTTCGAGGACTGTGGACACTGGCTATTGCTTTGTGGGACCCCCTTAGACTAATTATTTTATCTTTTTCATTTTATTTTTTCATGAACAGGTAGTTTGTATTCTTGAATTCAAACCGTGTACGTAACTAACAAGTCGCTTGTTTGTTGTAGGTGGGAGGCAAAGGTCCATGAGAGCATCAGTGTCAGCTTTTCTCCTGCGCCTCCCTGCCCCGCGCCCGTGTACACTGACCTCTTCCCACAGAGACCCTGTTTCTTAACAGCTCTCGCTCTCAAAAGCAAACAAGCGAAGAGAATCGGGCCGTTTTACAAAAACAAACATCCTTTTGCCCATCTCTTTTTCTACAGTAGGAGCTAGCTGCCACTTGTATTCTGAGACCCGGAGTGCAGGATGATAAAAATTGTGTAGTTTCACGCTCTTCTTTCTCAACCGGAGCCAGTTAAGAGCCAGCTTGGCCGCCAGGCCCCTGAGAGTGGACCACATGTTTGATGGCAGAACAGGCTTACCTTGCCTGCGTTCTGCGCTCTCGGCCAGTGCAGTGTACAGCAGCACGCCTCTCGCCTGAAGATGCAGCGTGTGACTGATGAGACTGCTTGGGCAGATGGGCAGCGTTTATTGTTCCAGCACAACGAATCCTACTGTTTCGGAGCGCTATAGAGTGAACATTTAGAGGAGTGGTTTCTACATTTTTTGTCTGTGACACATAGTAAGAAATAAATTTTACACCATGACCTACTTTACTCACATAAGTACATATAATTGAACGAAAAGTTCCACAAAACAGTATTTACCCAAACCAGATATTTTTATTGTACTTTATTCCATTAAAAAGAAATTGCTGGTTGATTTCATGACACAACTATGGGTTCTGACCCACATTTTGAAAAACAGTTCTAAAATGCCAAAATCTTGACATTTATTGTCTCATTCTTCCCCTGCCAGGTGAAGTGGGGGTAGGAAAGGAATAAATATGCGAGCATAACCTATCTGTTTATTCCACTTTGAAAGGTAGGTAGAAAATTTGGGTTCTAAGTCTGAGCTTTGCAACTTACAAATTGGGTGATCTTAATATGCATCCCTAATACTTGAGAGTTGGTAGAAGCTCTAGAAACCATCTCACAGCTTTTTTAATGTTTACGCCATTTTACAATTTTTTCAGTTGGCATACAATATTATGTTAGCTTCAAGTGTACAACATAATGATTAGACTTTTCTATAACTTACAAAGTGATCACCTGAATAATCTAGTATGAACCTATATTAAGAACACAATTTGAAGTAATTTAGAGAGAGAGTCTAGAATTGGGTTAAAAGTGAGGATGAGGACTAGATGTGTGTAGTCACCATATCCATCTGTGTGTTAGCTCTTATGCTGATTTAAGGATTAGTATTCTCTGAGCCTTTAACTTCATCATCTGTAAAGGGGAACTTGTAACTGATGAAGAAAACAAATTTAAGGATATTTTGCTCCCCTCCTGGACTTCATCTTTTTAGGGAGAAAAAGAAGTTTTCCTTTATTTTCGTGGTTTCGAAGTTTACCATTCCCTAAGCATCTCAGAAACAGTGTTTCTCTCTGGAGGGTTAGAACTGTGACTCCTGCCTCTTCCTCTTCCTGGTGGGAACCCCGAGCTAATTAGGTGTTGCAGCCTGTTTCTCCCTGTGCGATGGGGTGGAAGAGGGGGTGATCATGTCTGCTGTTTCATGTTGTTAAAAGAATAGTGGTGAAAGGTGATGCCTTTCACTCGCTGAGATCCGTCCCAACAGATCTGGCCCTCTGTTGCTTCCTGAATGGGAGCTGTTAGGTGTCAGAGAAAGCTTGAATCCAAGGAGCCAGTTAGAAGGAGGTCTGTTTCCACGAAGGATGCCGGCAGTGAGGAGTGGCAGACGATGGGGACAGCAGGAGGAGCTACCTCACGGCGCAGCTGCAGCTGTTTATGGAATGTCCTTGCCTGAGTGGGTCGATAGTAGAAGGGTGGGATGGCGCCTCTGAGCAACTGAAAAGGGCTTGTTGGCGAGAAGAGGGCGTGTTAGTGGTGAGCAGCTCTGAGTGCCAGAGTTAGACCTCTGGCAACTGGGCGGCAGGTGAGTTGTTGGGCCTTCTCGGTGTCCGGGGTTCTTCAGTGTGGCGGGGAGCACCCCCCCAGGCCAGTGAGAGAAGGCACCTCCTTGTCTGCCCGGCTCACTTCTCCAGAAAACCTGTTTTCTGACCAGCTCTAAAAGTGTCTCTCTAGGGTGAGAGGAGTCTCCCAGGAAACTTGGCAGGAAAGGAGCACATGGAAGAGGAGTGCAGGACACTTGGGCTGAGGCAGGTACTTTTTGCCCAGCCTTTAAGTTAATTTGTTATTTTGGTGTGTGTGTCCTTGAAAAGAAACTAACTTCCACTAGATGGCACATAGATCCAGCACTATTCTGACTGTATAAATGATTGCTTTTAAGATGCTTTTCAGTTGATAGGTCACCAGCATGTTTATAAAAATAAAATATGGCTTGCAGCCTATTTTGGCGGTTCATTTTACAAGGGAATAAAGGATGAAAAGAGTAAAACTGAAAGTCTGTATATTCTGTGGGCTCATTGTGTGTTATAGAGTAAGCCCAATGGTATATAAAGGCAATGAGTACTTAAAGAATAAAATAATCTACTCCAAAGCAGTATTTTTTTTTTTCTTTTTCTTTCTTAACCAGTACTTGGAATTTCATTTCTTAGATAATTTTTAGAATTATGTTTGTTACAGATGTTTGTTGCTTTTAAACAAATGTGTCTGCTGCTTTGCTTTGTTTTAATTGTGTGTGTGTGTGGGGGGGGGGGTTATATGTAGACCTGGGTGCAGTAAAGAAACGGGTTGGGCTGGTCGCCGATTGGGTAGAGCAAAGGAAACCCAGGGACGGGGTGGGGAACTTGGCATAGCCCCTCCCACCCCACCCGAAAAGAAAAGATTACCAGGCCTTGTCAGGTAGTTCCTAGCACCCTCCTGCAGTGTGACGTTTGCTTCACAAAAAGGTGCAATAAGATACAACCTGAGCCTGCCCCCCTGTTTGGGAACAGCCTTCAATGATAATAGTTTCGTGGCTTTGTTCATAAACTGTGACATGAAAGCCTTTAGCTTTAGCCAGTGAAGACCAGTCAAGAAAAAAATCCGTAATGAAGGTTTGTTGACTTCATGTAATTGTGTGTGAAGGGTATAAACAAAGTCCATTAAAATCCTCCCTGTCACTTTGTGTCTGGCTCACCTGCCATGGCCAGAAGCAGGTATTTGGTCACAAGCTGCCACAGTCTGCATGGACACATGGAGTCCTAGTTTGGGCTCTGGTTTACTGAGGAAATAACAGGCAATGGCCAATACCCCTTCCCACCCCACCCCAACACAAGTTGCAGGTATCAGGGCAGTCCTTGTCCTTAGAGCTGCCTGGGGGACTGCCCCTGTCCATGCCGGCACGTCACCCACACTGCGTGTGACAGCAGGCGTGGGAAAATCGTGGGCCAATACAGAAGAGACGTTGGGAATCTTTTAAGATTAGTAATATTTTATTTACATTTATGCCCCCAGTCTTATCCAGTCCCCCACCTGTTATGTCTTAAGAACCGGCAACTTCATACCTGAGACTGTTGAACAATATATACTCAAGTTTACCATTGTTAAAATCTAATAAGTGATCAAAAATGACAGTAACTTTTCAAGAAAGCCATCAAGTAATGTGTTCAAATTCAGCATGTTGTTTTAAAAGCTTTAGCCTAATTCCACTTTTGGATTGTCTTCCCCCAAAGAGTTCCTAACAAAGAAAGAGCAAAAACCGTGATCGTGGGAAAACAGTAATATGCTTTACACGCTAACCTTGCAGCCCGGAGTGCAGGTGGATCTAAACTTAGGGGCGACTTGAATTCTTTCATATTTTGACAAAGACTTAGATCTTTACCTGTTAGCTAGCACCTCATCTTCCTTGTTCCTACTTGGCTCCCACACCCCAGTGGAGGAAAAGAAGCGTCACCCGTGTGTGAAGGGCAAGGAGTTGGCCTGGAGGCCAACCCCGAAGCCCGCTCTGTCCCCACCATGGCTGGCGATCAGCCTGCTGTCAGGACAGTGAGCCTTTTTCTCCTCCCAGGACCTCAGCTGGAGCAACGAGGACAATGCGAGGTAGCAAGGAGGTCACCTTGGGCATCTCTCTAATGTCACAAACAGATTTAAATCCAATTGATTCTAATAATAGAGCTGCACGTATTGAATGTTGGGCCAAGCACTTCATTACATTCTCTCACTTGGTGTCACTTTGCATGTGAGGAAACCAAGGTTTTGAGAGTTTGGATGTCTTGGCTAAAATCGTGCCATTAGCAATTGGAGGCACCATAGTTTGAACTTAGGTCAGCCTTTGTATCGTATAGTTGCGCGTTACGGGTATTAACCCCGTGCGCATTAGACCTGACTGGGCCCTGTCCTGCTACCCAGCCTGTATTAAGCAAGTAGCGATGTCGTCAGGCCTGAAATAGAGCATACATGTGGCAAAACCCCAGAAGTGATGTGTAAAGAAATGATGTTTCGGGCATCTCTGCCATTGACAGGTAAAAGGTAGCCAGACAAGTGGATGACAGTGGATTCCTCAATGTTGGGAAGAAATTGAAGAATTCATTGAAAACAACTGAAAAAATATAGACTAAGGAACAGTTAGAGGTACTGTAACTGGTTGCATAGCCAAAGCTGTATCTGTACAATAGGAGCTGTTTAGAAATTAAAGGGCAGTCCTAACTTCACATTTTACGTTTACAGGACATGGGACTTTCCACTGCTGCTTCATGGGGACTTGACCTTCTTCGTTTTCTTCTTCTTTTTGAAAACTTAATTAATTTATTTTTAGAGAGAGGAGAAGGAGAAAGAGAAGGAAAAAAGCACCAGTATGTGGTAGTCTTGCATGTCCCCAACTGGGGACCTGACCTACAACCCAGACATGTGTCCTGGCTGGGAATCGAACCAGCAGCCCTTTGAATTGCAGGCTGGCACTCAGTCCACTTGAGTCGTATCAGCCAGAGCGGGACTTGACCTGACAATTATCATGTGCTATTGTGATATTTTGAACTGTGAGAGTGAGGGTGTTTGGGCAGGGTAGAATATATCCTTCCGGTTGGTTGGCTATTTATTCGTTTGTTTATTTTGCTGCAGTATACATTTGATGTTTTAAAGGTTAATTTGAACCCATGTTGTGTCATTTCTCCCTGCTTCCACAGGGCTTCCTAAAGAATGAGAAGGACAATGCCTTGCTGTCTGCCATTGAAGAGTCCCGGAGGAGGGTAAGGAGCGAGCCCGTGTGTCGGTGTGCAGCCGGGGCAGGGGCAGCCCTGTGTCCCGCCAGTGCAGGCTCCCAGGCTGGGGTCCAGACCAGGGCCCTGCTCGCCGGCCTCAGCAATGAGTTTGCGGGGGGAGCTCTGCAGGGACTGGTTCGGAGGAAAACCTCAGGCTCGTAACTCCACACGTATGTGTGTAGTGGCTGAAATGCTTCTGAAAAGTGGGCTGGTCGGTTAATTATTAAGTTAATCTTACCAGACAGTTGTTTGGTTTCATAGGAAAAAGTATTTTATTTTCTATTGTATCACCGATTCAGAGAGACAGTTATGATCATTGAAAACTTTCCTCCATTTCTTTTCCTTTTATCACCCAAGTTGACTTTCTGTACTGTAGCTGACATATATTATTTTCAGGTGTGCAACGTACTGATTTTACATTTATATTGCTTATAATGTGATCACTACAATAAATCTAGCCTGTCATCATATGAGGTTATTACAGTAATATTGACTTTCTCCCATGCTGTACATTACTTACATCTCTATAACCTTTTTTTAACTGGAGGTTTGTACTCTGTTCTCTGTTTCTATGAGTCTGTTTCTGTTTTGTTTTATTTGATTTGTTTTCTTAGTTTCCACATACAAGTGAAATCCTACAGTATTTCTGTTTCTGTCTGGCTTATGTTACTTAACGCAGTACCCTCCTGACCGTCCATGTTGCTGCACATGGCAAGCTGTCATTCTTCCGGCTGCCTTTTATATTAATAGTGCCTCCACACTCTTGAACAAACAGAGAGAAACTAGGTTGGCCTTTGCAGAGGGTGGTGAGTAAGTCGGACAGAGCAGCAGTCTTTTACAACAAACATGCCTTCCAGGTACTCGAAGGTAACTTCCTTTACCAACACGGGAGGGATTGCCATTGTTTGTGACAAGGATTAAAAGCTCAAAACCTTTCCGGAAGTTCCTGTTGGAGTGGGAAGGAGACTATCCACTGGAGTTTTCTTGGGAGGCAGGAGGAAGGTCAGCGATCATGGGGAATTGATTCTAAAAAGGAGGTTTTTCTCAGGAAGGAGGCTGGAGGGCTGTGCCGGCAGCGGTGCAGCTGCAAAGGCGAGGAGCGGGGAAGGGAGAGCTGTCAGTATGATTCTTCCATGAAGTGAGGCGCGTTTCTGTACTGTTCACGTGAAAAATGCTGCTTCTCAGCGTGCTTTATCCAACGAGCCGTGCAGGTAGAAATGGCTCGTAGAGCTGATGCGAGAGAGGGCAGCGGGGGCTTTGCCAGGTCTGATTTATAAGAAAGTTCCCGAGGACTGACGTGCTTAATTATCAGAGTAAAGTTTCCTAAAATTTAATTAATTACATTTTTAGCAACAGTATGTATTTCTGGAAATAGAGAAATTTGCTTGATTCAAATTTGAAAAGAATTTTGTTGAAGATGGGTTTGTTTTTGTTCAGGCTGAGTGAGCTCCCCTCTCCCGCCCTATCAAGGACCAGTGAAAGTAAACCAGGACTGCTGACTGCCCCGAGCCTTGTTAACCCGCTCACCCTGCGGACGTGTTTCTGGCAGCGGCTGCCTCTGAACATTGTGCCATCCTGAGACTCAATGTGCAGCCGGCCGGAGCATTTAAGCGACAGGCCACTGTGCAGAGCGTGTGCCTGTGTGTTCGCAGGGGAGAGTTTCCCGTGTTGGGAGCCAGCCCAGGGGCACCTTCCACCTGACTGGACCCTGGGAGGTTGCCACCTAGCAGGAGTCACTTTCAAATGAACGGGGAGCAGCTTCCTGGCATTTTGGTGGTAATTTCACGTTTGAATGGGTTGCCAATGCCCTGCTGAAATGCCAGGAAAACAAGCTGCAGAGCCACAAGCGTGGCCTATCTTTCCCCATTTGGTGCATCCCAGCAAAAACAGAACAACAGTATCAGCATATGCAGCACTTCCAAAAGCCAGCAACAGCTCAGTAATAGTTGGGGAAGTCGAGGTCTGCGTGCCCCTACCTGTTCTCAGTTCACTCGCCCAGCTCTCTCCCTGCCTTCCTTTCTTACGTGTGTTCAAAGAGCTATGGTTACACATAACTTGAAAGATTCCAACTTCATTTGTGATAGTTTCTTTACTGCTTCGTCATTTCCTATGATTTGTCTTGGCTTCCTTTTATTTTAGACCTCTGCACCCCCTTCCATGTTCCCCCTTCTTCCCTGTTCCAGCTCTTCCCTGCCTCCCAACGCGACTCAGACCCGCCACTGTTCTCTGAGTTTTCAGTTGAGCTCTGCCGGCCTCTCCCGCGCTCCTCTAGTTGACATTCCCCTTTGCGTCTACCACCTGGCAGGTCAGGCATGCGCCTGAAGGGAATTGGCTGGAATGGGGCAGGGGGTGCTGATCAGTTCTGATCAGCCCACAAATTGGATGTTCCATGATCACTAATGTAGTTAAGATAAGCTGGGGGTGGCGTAGTCAAGGGAAGAGAATTTTGATGTTGGGCCATTTATTTTTATTTGAAGCCCTTTATCGCACTAATGATGAATGGGACTGAGGTTATGGGGCTGTTTCTAAGGGAGTCACTGGCATACTTCTCAGATCTGTCTGAGGATTTGAGCCCAGAAAGCTGCTGGTTCTCAGAATGCTTCCTGTGTTCAAGAGGCAGGAGTTCTTGGCACACAGGTGGGCAGCCTGATTAATGGGATGGTTAACCTAACCCTTGCTTACTGTCACTCTGACCTTAATGTGCTGCTGCAGGTCGGTCCCCACTGTCTTCATCAGCAGCATGATGGGTGGTATGTAGTCTGTTTTCTTCAGTTGCCTTTACTACTCTGCCATTCTTGTCCTTGAGAAAAACTCATGACATGGTAGTGTCCTGGAGCAATGCCACAGTTTAGTGAGTGCCTCACTTGCTGTTGCAAGCTCAGAAACCCTGCCCCTCCCTTGTTGGCATGCCCCCTGGTCCCCATGCCCCATGATCCTGGTGTCCCTTGCTGGGAAGCTCAGACTGAGGGGATGGTTGCTTTGACCACTGAATAGGCTGACTTTTAGAGGAAATTGTGGTTCACTTGTGCATTATGTCTGGGTACCTTCTAGGGAAACTACCTTCTCTCCTGCACCCGCCTTTCTGTTCTAACATACTTCTATCAAAAATACGTAACGTTCTTGTATAAATTTACTAACATAGCAAGGGCAAATGAGTTTTCTCTAGGCACTTTTTCAGTCCAGGCTAACTGGTGGAAATGGTCCAGTCTGCTTGACTCTCAAAAGAAAACACTGTTTTTAAAGTTTGTGACGGTCATTTCTGCTTTGTCTGCAGAGTGCGTACATATTAGGAAAGGGGTCCACTGATAGATGGACCAAAATCAAATTTGTGAGATGTGCCAGCCTTCTTCCTAATCATTTTTGCATTTCTTCAGTCTCTCTTTTTCACATTTTAATAAATATTGGTCCACAGTCAGACATCCCACTTGTAAGAAGGGTATATATGATTTTTCTAACAGTTATCTAAAGCTCATGTGCATGATTATTATCAGCATAAATTATCTACGTTGCCAAAAGTAAAGCAGGCATTGCTAATACTCATTCCCTTGGTGATGCCTAATTAGATGCCGATCTGATTGTAATCAGATTGTAAACGAAATGGCTTTTTGAAAAGTGAGGTTAAGCTGATAGAAACCTGCTCTGCCAATTAAAGAATAATGGGCCAAGAATGGTCATGACTCAGTGTATCTCTGTAAGTGGCTTTAATTTCCTCCTCAGAGATTTTTATTTTGTCTTTCCTTCCTCATTCCATCCCTTCCTGACTTCTCTCCTCCTTCCTTTTTCTCACTCTTCCTTCCCTCCTGAGTGAACACCTTTGTTGTGTTAACCACTGCGGTGTCCCCAGTAGGTAGGGGTGAGGTTCACTGGACGTTTCAGAAATGACTTGGAGCAGACAAGCTCTGTTTTTCTTCTGGTGTCCTCCTTCTATGAAAATACCCGTTTCTTAAAACAAACAAAAAAATAAAGACACTGGGAGAATCTTGTTTTTCTCTTTTCTTAATCTTAGATGCTTATTAAATCTTAAGATACCATTGATTTTTTTAGCTCATCATTATATGGACTACAGAGAAAATAAACTGACATGCTATTACTTGTATTATGTAGCCTAATTTCAGAGGTTGAAAAATATATAGGGTGGAACAAAGAAGGTTTACAGGTGTGAGTGTGCAAAAACAGTTCTATTCTTGTATTATTGTTTATTCATTCTTGTATTTCCATATGAACAGCTATAAGCATCCTTTTGTATCACCTTGTATAAGTACATGAAAAGATGTTCAACATAACTAATCATTAAGAAAATGCAAATCAAAACCATGAGGTACCACCTAATATCCATTTGGATGGCTACTAGCAAAAAAGCAACAACAGAGTAGTAAGTTTGGACGAAGATGCAGAGAAATTAGAAACTTTGTGCACTTTAATGGGATTGTAGAATGGCCCAGTCTCAATGGAAACAACCCCTCAAAAAAGTAAACATAGAATTATCATGTGACCCAGCAGCACCACTCCCTGTCTGTTCCCTAAGAGTTGAAAACAGGAGCTTGAAGAGATCGTACACCATGTTATAGCAGCAGCATTCATAATGACCAAAACGTAGGCGCAGCTCAGGTGCCTATGGAAGGATAAACTGCTAAGCACAACATGGTAAACACATGCAAGGGCATATTGTTACCGAGCCTGAGAAAGGAGGGAAATTCTGCACAGGCTACCACATAGATGAACCTTGAGGACATTGTGCTGACTGAAATAAGCCAGTCAAGAAAGACAATCCTGTGTGACTGCGCGCCTGTGAGGTGCCTAGAATGGGTCGAGTCAGGGACGAAGCAGAACGGTGCTGCGGGGCTGGGAAGAGGAGGGAATGGGGAATTAGTTTAGCGGGCACAGAATTTCAGTTTTGCAGGAGTTCTGCAGGTGGGTGGGAGTGCTGATTGCACACGCTGTGAGTGTGCTTAGCGCCCTAACCTGTGCGCTTGGACGTGGTTAAGATGGTACATTTTGTTCTGTGTATTTTACCACAATTTCTAAACGTTTCTTGTTTAGACTTGATGTGTGAGACTTGATGAAACAGGGTATGTTGCAGACTGTCATCGGTGAACTTTTCAAGGGGAATTTTTCACGTGAATCGAGCTTTCTCTGCTTACGGGAAGGCGGGGGGCCTGGGGCCTCAAGGAAAGCATGTGCTCTGTTTCCGCTTGGGCCACCACCCCGGCAGACATTCGGCATGGCGGAGGAGTACCACCGCGAGTCCATGCTGGTCGAGTGGGAGCAGGTGAAGCAGCGCATCCTCCACACACTGCTGGCCTCCGGAGAAGATGCCCTGGACTTCACGCAAGAAAGCGAGGTAAGTTGAGCCTGAAGGATAAATCACTGTGAGTAAAATGTGAGGTCAAAGGATGCATATCAGCTCCACTGCTGGCCGTCTCGTCACTGCTGATCACTGTCTCCCTGTTGAAACCCTTCCTTCTCTTGGCCCACATGGGCCTGGATCGCCTCCAGCATGTCTGGCTGCTTCTGCCGAGCCTCCTTTGCGGAATTGCCCTCACACCGTGACCTCTAGATGTTTGTGTCCCAGGGCTCGGGCCTTGACGTGTTGTTTCTCCCTCAATCACTGCCCTGTTGATCTTGACAGAGCTTGTGGCTTTAAATACCACTTGAAGACTCAAATCCACATCGCAGCCTCAAGCCCCAGACTCATTTATCTAGTGCCTTCCTGGCTCTGCGTGGCTGTCTCAGACCATCTCCAGCTACCCATGTCCGGGACTGATCAGGATGGCAACTGCCCCTGTGTCCCTTCTGGCGCCAGCCTTCTCTTTTCAGAGTTGATTGTCTTTATAAATGGCAATTGCAGTGTTTCACTTGCTCAGATCAAAAACCTGAGATTCATTCTTGTCCTCTTCTCCTGCCTCATCTCACACGTATTGGTAAGTGCAGTTTAACCCTCCTCTCAAAATATGCCTAGAACCCAAGCACTTCTTACCACCTCCCCTGTTAGCACTCTGGGCCAAGCCGCAGCCGCCTCTGGCTCAGGTTATGGCACGAGCCTAACTACTGTGTTAGCCCTGTGTCGCCATGTGACAAACCCCTCCAAACCAGAGTGGCTGGAGACCAGCGTTTAGCTCAGCTGGGTGATGCTGGCTGCGGCCACGCGCGTCTCAACTCGATTCAGAGCGATCACTCCCAGGCTCGCTCACGTGGTTCTTGGCACGCCTCAGGTCTTCTCTGGATCTTGGCTTAGGGACATCTGTTTCCTGTCCTCGGTCTCAATTAACTGTCCTGCTCACAACCTGACTCACTTCCCCTAGAGCAAGCGTGAGGGATCTGAGGGAGCCCTAAAGCACCCCCAGCACAAAAATCACAGTCTGTTTGGCTTAACCTTGGAAGTGACAGAGTCAGTCACAAAATCCAGCCTATCCCAAGGGGAGAGGGTAGGCAAGGGCTTAACTCCAGGAGGTGGGGATTACTGGAGACCGTCTTAGAGGTTGTCAACCTCACTGGGTCGGTCCCCTGCGTTTGCCCTGGTACAACCTCTTAACACTACAGTCGGAGTAACACTATTAAACATAGGTTAGAGTGACCTCTGCTCAGGACCCTCCCATCTCACTTGGAGTGAAAGCCAGTCTTCACTACAGCCTGGAAGTCCCCGTCAGACCAGTCTGGTTCCTCTCCAGGTCCTCCTTTGCTCCTCTACTGCCCTTGCTGCGCAGCTGCGTGAGCTTCTTGCAGGCTGGCTTCTGCCGCAGGTCCTCTGTGCTCCCTGGTGCTCGTGCCTAAGTGACTCTCCCCCAAATAGTTACCCTTCAGGGGTTTACCAGGTGCCATCTGAGTGAAGCCTTCCACAGGCTGGCTGTCTGAAATCCAAACCAACTGCTCCCTACTCAGTGCTTCTTGTCCCTTTTCTTGGGTGTTTTTTCTTTTTAGCGCTTCCTCCCACATACTGTTGTATATGTTTCATGTCTTCATATTGCGTGTTGCCTTTCTCTCTCATTAGAATGTAGTGCTAGGGAGAGGGTTCCTGCTCTGCACAGCCTGATTTTAACAAGAGGCGACATGTTTCTGTGATCTAAGAGTTAAAGTGCCCCGCCTCTAATAGCCTGTTCCCTGCCCCCGTAGCCCCCCTAGAGGCAGTCACCATTATTACCGCCTAGTGCGTCTTAGTACAGATACCAGTGTGAGACTGGACACGCTTATCCCCCTCACCCCAGGCAAAAGCTAGCGTACTCCGTGCCTTGTTCTATAGCTTGCTGTCAGCACTGACTATGCTCGAGATCTTTCCGGAGAGGGATTTGAGGCCGCACCTCGGGATCAGCAGGAAGTGTCTTGCTTGATGAGTGGTGTTGTCCTGTGCCGGGAAGCCATGGCTGGCCACACATCTGGTGCTCTGGTGTTGGGGAGAGCACAGCCCTGGGTCAGATTCCAGCCTTACCACTGACTAGTTCCGAGACCTTATCCAAGTTGTTTAACTCACAGGCCTTCAGGGTCATCATTGGCGAAATGTGATTATTGGGAAGATTAGTGATCATGTGAACCAGCTGACCCATAATGGCCACCCCTTACTATTTTTCTTAAAGCAGTTTCCGATAATTTAGAGGTGCAGATTACAAATTAGAATGTTACAAAAATTACAGTGTTAGACATTTCAAATACTTTTACCAGTGCTTCCTAAGAAGTCTTTTTTCCAGAGCTAATTTTATGGTTAGCCAGCATTCTTTCCTCATGAGAGGTAGGACAGCGGAGTCAGGGCTGTTGGCTTCTAGACCATGGTTCGGCTGAAGTCGGGGTCCAGCATGGGCGGCTTGGCAGTTGGCCATGCATGCAGGGTAACCTGTCCCGTCCCACATCTGCAGATTTACTTCTGATTTAAAAACCAGTTTTTCTCTTAAGCTAGCCCACCAAGTAAATAGATGCTGAAGTCGTTTGTCTTAGGAAATCACTCCTTAAGGCTACTGGTCCACATTTCTTAGATGCAAAGACTTCACAAAGACTCAGAGTCTAATGTTTCTTTCTCAATTTCTTATGAGTCTGGGCAGATAAATAGAGCAGTTATTGGTTTTATAAAGTTCATTTATAAAAATGGTGTTAATAGGCTGTGGTCTGTATTGGGATTTGGAAGTAATTATAAGCTGCTAATGAGATGTTCTTTCTAGATTATTTTTCTCTTAAAAATAGACATATCTATTTAGCAGACTTTTCTTCCTTGACCTCCAGTCCCTCGGAAGGGGGGATACCTACCCTCTTTGCTGTTCTCCATTGTGCCAGCTAGCAGAGCGGAATGCTTTGCTGGAGAAGCTGGTGAGGGGTGCGGTGACCTCTGCTTAGGCCATCCAGGGAGCCCTGTGGCTGTGGCGTTTCTTGCTGTTGCTTGGAAGGTCTTTCCTGAAGTACGACGCCTGGTAATTCTACAACTCAGTGAGTGATCATAAATGGAACACCCAGACGGAGAAACATGACCATACCCAAGGAGCCCTACCGCCCCTTTGGTTAATAAAATTATAAAGGTTTCTGTTGTATAATTCTGTAAAACATTATCTCTATATTGTGTGTTCACCACCCCAATTTGACATTTTCCTCCTACAGAAATTACATTTTTTCTTATGTAGATGGTGTATGACATTCGATGGAATACAGTAAAATATAGACAGTTTGAATCTTAAAGCCCCAGACTAGATGGTTCTAAACTGTTGTGTGGCTCCCCAGTAGTTCCCTAGGGGATGCGTCATCCGCATGTATTGGAGATTGTGCAGGATTTCAGCATAGCAATGGCGATCTGCTGCTCTTTCGAGAAGGAGTTCAAAAACCTCAGCTCAACATGCGTATTACTCGTGAACACCCCCTCCTGCACAGTATTATGATGGTGGAGGTATGTGGCCCCCTAGGAAAACTCCGCCTCTCTTTCCGCCGCCCCCCAGGCAAGGCCTGTGGCAGGGGGGCGCACCCTGTCCTCACAGGTCCTCAGTGCTCGTGGGCACGTGGATATGCACACTGTCCCATCAGCCGGTGAGCATCCAGTTCCAGAAATGGCACCATTTTATGTATTAGATTCTACAATTTAGCATTACATTTTCATTTCTTAAAAAACTTACTTTAGAGCTTTTTTAGGTTAGTACATGGAGGTGTCTATCATTTGTTAGTGGCTGTAACAGGTTTCATCATACAAATGGCCCAAGTTGTCTTCTCGTTTATTCACGAAGAATAAGGCGACAGAGGTTCAGTGGTCCCCTTACCCAAGGTCGCACAGTTGGGCTGCATTTGGAACCTGAGTCTTGTGCTTCCCAGTTGGTATAGTTTATTGTTTGTTTTTTATTTTTTTCCTCTAGTAGCACTGGTTTCTGTGTACAGATTTTATAGGCAGCATTGTAAATTAATCACTTTGGTTCCATTGTGCTAACATAAAGCCAGAACATTCCACTTGGAAATTAAAAGCTCCCTTTCTTCTAGAGTATCATACTTTCTCTTTCTTGTTTGGCTAGGATCCCTACTTCACCCGCGTTCTCTTTAACTAGAATACGCCCTCCTTGGGAAGAGTTTTAGTCATCGGATACACTTGGCACAAAAGCAGTTGCTTAGTGAAGACTTTGCCATTTCCTCCTGCCACTGTCCAGCCACGTCCCTGTGTTTTGGAGTGCTCTCTTCGAGTGCGTGTCGGCAACACCGGCTGCTCGGAGGAGCCCTTTCCTGTGGCCGTGCTCCCTGAGGTGGCTCTTCCTGCACATATGTCTAGACCTCTGGGTGAGCCCCGTGTCTCCTGGGCCTGCCTCCGTCTCCCTTGCCTTTCTGGCCTCGGGTTCCCTGCTCCTGCCATCCCACTGTGGCTCAGCCTGGCCTGGCGCAGAGATACGCAAAGGCCGCGGAGTCCGGAATGTTGTCACCACATAGTGGACTGGTGGCCCAGCCTCCAGCAGCCCGCGCTGTAGAATTCCAGCCCACAGCCAGGTTGGATAATTGACTTTCTGTGCGGTGACACGGAGGCTAGGCCAAGGGCAAATGAAGGAAAGACGCTTTTGAAAACAAGAGCATTAAGCAAAATTAATTTAAATGGAAATCGGAAGCCTGAAAATCAACTACTTTTTAAATGGATAATTTTAAAAGTTGAGTTTTTAGTATTGGAAAATATTTCTCAAGGCTGTTTATGTGTATTTAGCTGAAACACCTGTGTCCTTGCAGAAATGTTTTAGTGCTGTTTCCTTTTATATCCCCCTCTTCACATACACACACCCACACCCAGTTAGGTTACTGGAATTAACAGGCTTAGTGCTCTGTTCTTTAAAAGACTTTGGAAGCTCTGGCTGGTGGCACAGTGAATAAGGCGCTGGCCCATGAACCCAAAGGTCTCTGGTTCGATTCCCAGTCAGGGCACTTAACCAGGTTGCAAGTCAGGTCTCTAGCCAGGTCTGTAGCTGGAGGCAGGTGACAGGCAAACATACATTGATGTCTCTCTCCCGTGCTGCCTCTCTCCAAAAATAATATAATAAATAAAATCTTAAAAAAAAAAAAAAAAAGACTTCGGGATCCTCAGCTTTCGATAATCAGTTCCGTTGCAAGAAGATGGTGGTGTTACAGCTCTGGGCACACTCAGAACTACTTCAGGTGTAGAAAACGAGCTGGTGTGGCTTCTGTTCATACAAAGAATGTGGATTTATTGTCGAAAAATGAGATGAGAATTTCCAGGCAGCACAAAGTAAACTATTTTAGGTTATGTTCCTGTGGTGTCCATATCTATCTATTGTTCAATGTAGAACTTATTTCTGTATTCATTGTGGTTGTTCCTTTTTTGTTTAAAATATGATAACAGGCCCTGGCTGGTGGCTCAGTGGATAGGTGCTGGCCTGTGAACCCAAAGGTCGCTGGTTTGATTCCCAGCCAGGGCACATAACCAGGTTGCAAGCCAGGTCTCCAGCCAGGTCTATAGATGCAGGCAGGTGAAAGGCAACCATAGATTGATGTTTATCTCTCTCTCTCCTTCTCCCCCTTCCCCTCTCTGGAAAAATAAAATCTTTTTTAAAAAATGATAACAGCTAGCATTTATGGGCCAAGGGTTGGACACTCTGCCGGGTTCTTCCTACTAAACACGCAACAGTGCTGTAAATGCTGGATTTTTCCCCCATTTAATCTTCATCACAAACCTGTAAGATGCATCTTGTCACTGCCCTTGTTTTACAGCTAACGAAACTGAGGCTCAAAAGGAGCAGTATACTCAATCAAGATCACATAGCTAGTGAGTGGTAGAGCCAGGTTTCTAACCTCTACGATCTCTGTGTTCTTTGGGGCCTTAGACAGTTGCCCCAGACCATGCTGGCAGGCAGTGTGGTGCCGCCCTTGGATTCAGGCCCTGGCCCCACCGCTTCCTGTTGGAGTGGCCTTGAGCAGCCTGCTTTTAGCGGGCTGTGATGTCTTCACCTGTGATAGAGATACAGTGTGATTCTCATCTCAGCACTGCAGTGTGAACATGTGGACCTGAAGGCTGTGCTCGGCATGTGGTAGGTGCTCGGTGTGTGTATTTTAACCTGCTGAATTCTAAGCACAAAATTTTCGCTAATTTCTATCTGGCACACAGAATTTTCACTATCTGTGTCTAAATAGAAATGACTACTGGGTAAATATTTAACTCCATATGACCCACTGGAAGGTAGCAGGGGGTGAGAGGAAAGGATTTGAAATAGTCACTGGGTCAGCCAGCCAGCCAGCAGCATCTGCCACGATGGGTCAAGTGTTCAGAGCTGTTTTAGTACCAGGCCTGCATGAAGTCCGAGCTGCGGAGGGCCTATGAAGTCCGAGCTGCGGAGGGCCTGTGAAGTCCGAGCTGCGGAGGGCCTATGAAGTCCGAGCTGCGGAGGGCCTGTGAAGTCCGAGCTGCGGAGGGCCTCTTGAGATGGCCGGGGACCACCCTTCATTCAGCTGGTGGGAGCCAGAGGCTCCAAGGGAATGTGCCAGATGCCAAGGCCAGGCAGAAGGTGGCCCTCCTGGAGCCCAGGCATCCTGACAGCCAGCCCATTCTCCAGAGCTGGAGGGTGAAGAGCCCCCTTTTTGCCTCCAGCCCTCCGTCCTCCTGCCCTCCTTCGGCCCAGGCTCACACCAGCCTGTCTTCTGTCAGCTTGGCCAGTGCGAGGAAGTGCACTGCAGCCTTCTACTGGTTTCCTAGGAAGCCTGCTTTACACTGCTTTGTTTCAGATTTTAGAGAATAGAGCATTGTTTTTCTTTCCTTTCTTTCTTTTTTGCTTGTTTGTTATTTGTTAGAGGAGTATAAAATATTTGGTTTCTGCTGTAGTACAAACCAATATACTGGGCATTTAAGAATATACCTATCGAATTCACCTACTTGTGATCACCTAATATGTGTTTACAGTAGAAAATAAGCTTAGCTAAAGGTGAACTTTAGTCTGTCTTTTAAAAAGAAAAAGACTGCTAAACTTTTCCACGTATTTGTGTCTAACCCTCCCTGACATACAGTAAGGTCTTTGAGAACAGGCTGTGTGACCTGGCTTGTTGGCATCCCTGTGGGAGAGACGAGCACATGGCTGTGCACAGGGCAGACGGGCACGGGGCACGTGTTTGCTGAATTACGGAGTGGTGGTCCAGCCTTGGCTGCTCAGTAGCCTCAGGTGCAGAGGACTAGTCGTCGTCAGCTTTGTCTTGTGTGCACTCTGAGCTCCAAATGTCTGGATGCCAGTTCTGTGAGCCTACAAACCCCATTCTCGCAGCTGTTTGATTTTTGAGTGAATTGAGTCCCATGCCTGTCCCCTTCTCATTTTCATGGTAAGAAAGTTCTTTCTGTTGAAACCCCTGAAATCATCATTTAGAAAGAAGGCTGACTAGGAAGCAGACTCCTCATAGCTTTGTTGAAGACGGCCGGTGCCCTGATTGGTATGGCTCAGTGGTTTGGGTATTATTTCCCGGGCTGAAAGGTCACCAGTTTGATTCTCATTTGGGCCACATGCCTGGGTGTGGGGCTGGTCCCCAGTTGGGGGTTATGCAAAAGGTAACTGATTGATGTTTCCCTCCCTCCCCCTCTCTCTAAAAATAAATAAAATCCTTAAAAAAAAAAAAAGACAAACATGTGCTTATATGATTTTTTGTTTGTTTACGTGACTAAATGTTGTTCTTAGCCAATTCTGAATGTGTGTTTATCTACAGCCAAGTTACATCAGTGACGTGGGCCCCCCTGGCCGGAGCTCCCTGGATAGCATCGAGATGGCCTACGCCCGGCAGGTGAGCCCTCCGGGAGGGGCAGTCCAGGAGGAGCCTGCGTCAGCCTTTGGGGAGCAAAAGGAAACAAAGACTTCCTGTGAAAGCCAAACCCTGAAAGCACAGTTGGGTTTTCATCCAGAGGACTGGTTAATATTTTACCATCTAAGTCGCTGGAGAAGCCCATGAAATTGGCTAATCCACTGCCTCGGATTCGGTTTTAGACAACTGAAATCTGCCTGTACCTGACCCAGGCATCTCAGTCTGCATTTGGCAACAGTGCGGACACAGAGGCCTGCAGGTAACTGCCCTGCTTAGCAAATGGAGTTCTCTAGTAACTGGATTACCTGGTAGGCAGATGGCGTTACCAGGAACCCTTCTTCACCCCTTGGTGAGAAATGTTCTAAATGCTTTCCTGCCCTGGTGAGCACTGTGGACTCGGGACTGCCTACTGTTCTTGCCCTGGGGGAAGCCACACTGTTTCAGGACCGAGGTTCCCGTTGGCTGTCAGGATCGTGCAGTCACATGGGTGTGGATTGAGGTGCTTCGCGGTCAGCACAGGGCTCGTTGGACTGACAAGGCCCTGAGGACAGGACCTACCTGAAACTGACTTTGAATAAAGCGATGCTGGCCACCTGTGTGTTTTATTCCAGTTCCCCACTCCCCACACAAAGTATCAAGAAGGGGAAATGATCTTGTTTCTTGAATTGCAGGTGGTGGGATCCCATCCCTCTTAAAACACTTGCAAAGAACTTGCTAAATGCTTTTTTTTTAAGTCTCAGTATACCGTTGCCACTTCTGACCAGGCAGCCAAAGCTGCAACATCTGCTTCCCACTGAAAAGTCCCCTCTTTCCAAACCCCTCAGGTTTTACTTCTGAACCCGAATTGCTTTACTTGTGCTCCAGCTTTTCAATCTCTCCCCCGGTCCATCTACATCCTTTAAATTTCACTTTCATTGGATGTCTGACCCCTGCCACATCAACGGCCAGAGTCCACGCCTAATAAATGAGCTTCTGAGTAGAGAAACTGTGGATCTCTGCATCTGTGAAAACTAACCCTTCACAAAACCAATATTTTCTTGCACCAAGGACACTGTACTGTCACATAGCTGTTTACATGGCTGTCCCTGCTGTGGAAGTGAGTCTTACAGCCCATGTTGAACACAGTACCTGGCAAAGAAGGAGAGGCCCCTAGGAAATGCTCATTGAGTGAAAAAACACTTCATAGTTTCAAGCCTGTTCTTAGTTTATATTTATAACACCTCTGGAGGCTACCTGATGGCACCCCCACTTAGGGTGGAGGGGAGTAAAGCTCGGTGGGTTCCCGGTGTCTGTAATGGCACTACCTTGTTCAGTCCCTAGTAGAGCCAGGACTTCGGATGTAAAGAGCAGAACTTGCGAGTTTTTACCATTATTATTCTAGTTCTTTTAAAATAAAACGCAAAGTAGTAGTGGTTTTTCCATACCTTAAACCTCACGGGAGTTCCTTTTTCCTGAGAACCTTTACTAAGGAAAAGTGGGGGTCCCGGTGCGCAGCAGCTGCTGGTCTCACCCGTGGGTTGCTGCGGCCTGGACCCGCCCCGTTCCGGCCCTTCACTGAGAGATCACCATGCTGCCTCGCTTCTTAGGAAGCAGCATGGTCATCCTTCTGTTGTCCATCTCCCCTTTCTGTCCTGCTCACTGGGACTGAGGGTCTGTAGGGCAGAGAGGCACAGGAGGCCCATGGTATTCCTGCCCCCCAGAACCACTTGCTTCCATTCTGGGGGTCATTAAGGCTGGGGTGGACGTGAACATTGGTTGGTTGGTACTGCATCACGGAGCTGGGAAGCTGGCTAGGGGCCCTGCCCGCTGGGCAGAAAGAAGCTGGCCCCAGCACCGCCTCAGGGGGTTTTATAAAGAAGAGCGGAGACTGGAAATGTGCCATTGACTTTGCTTTCCCCCGTTTCAGATTTATATCTATAATGAGAAGATCGTAAGCGGACACCTGCAGCCAAACCTCGTGGACCTGTGTTCCTCAGTCGCAGAGCTGGATGATAAGGTAGAGTGTGGGGTCAGCGTTCAGGTGGGACCGGCAGCTTGCTGACCTGGCAGAAGTGGGCTGAAGGGACATTGTTCTGTGGAATAAAGCATTAGCTGTTTCTCAGAGTTCTATTGTAAATACTTTTGGGTGGCTTTTTGATCATGGTGCTACATACGCACATTTAATGCATCTTTAGAAGGCTCAGCCAGAATCAGTTATGGGCCATGAGACTTCCTGAGCTGTATTTGCTTTGAAGCCCTGCCAGGCTTCAGCTCCTTCCTCACCGGTTTCCCCCCTTAGGCAGACTAGCCGGCTCTTTAAGGAGAGCAGTGTTGTAAAGGTGGTGTGGTTTTCGCACACACTCAGGAGCCCCATGAGCTCCATTCTGCTGGGGTCTTCGGGAGCATTCTTCACATACTGCAGCTTCCGGTCCTCTCCGCCTCCCATCTTCATTTCCATCTTGCAGTTCTTCTCCCTGACAGTCTGCCCCCTGAGGGAGGAGACATGGAAAATGGATGGATGAGTTGGAATGCAGCCAGGAGGAAGGGAAAGGAAGATCATGGAAGCAAAGCACTCATGGAGATTCATTTCTTGTCTTCAAAAATGCCTCCATCTTGATTCTTTTTTTAATAGTAAGATGTGAAGCAGTACAAACAGGTCTAAAGAAGAAAGTGAGAATTCACGTGCCATCTCACCAGCTAGAAAGGATCACATTGGGGTGGATTTTTCTTTTCTTTCTTTTTTTTTTATTGTTGTTGTATTACATCCATCTCCTTTTTGCTCCCCTCTGTCCCCCTCGGATTTTTCTGGTTATAATTTTTTAGGGGAACAATGAAAACAGCATTTTCTCTTTTCCTTTGGAAAAAGCGTAAACCTTCTTTTCACCACCCAGTGCTTTCCTTCAAGTATTCTTAACTTGAGAATATTGCAAAGGTTCAGGGAACACAGCTTTAAGGAGGGTGTACAGCCAGGAGGGTCCTGGGGAGAAGGGGTCCAGCGGTGCGGTGGTGAAAAAGGAGGAGAACGCCTGTTCCTGTCCTCCGAGGCTGTCACAGGAGGTGTCTTTTGCACGCACTGAGTGGGAAGAAAAATGGGAGGGTGTGATACTCCCAGATGGGGTAGGAGCAGTGGCCCCTGGAGAGTCTCTGGGAGGAAGAAACATATTATTTAGGTTAAAATCTTATTTTAAGCCTTTAGAAAACTGAAATGACCTTGTAAGGGCTGAAACACAGTTACTTGAGTTCAAACTATTAGAGTGTTGGACAATTATAAATGTATTCACTCTCTCTTAAGGGATAACCCGCTGAGATTCAGTGCTCTTATTATTTCTGTGTGGTCTTAATTATGGAGACCTGGAATCGTTGATGTGAAAACCAGCTTGGGACCGGCTGCTTATTGGAAGGTGGAAGCCTGGCAGGTGGCAGGGCAGAGGCCTGTCCTCTGTGCTGGGCATAGCCTGGGGGTCTTGGGCAACATGAACCCCTCCCTATCCGCATCCTGCCTGCCTGTGAGGCTGGGTGCCACGTTTCTCCAGCCTCGCCGCATTGTCCTGTGCTGTCTCGTTTATGTGCAGAACATCTCGGACATGTGGACCATGGTAAAACAAATGACAGACGTGCTGTTGGCCCCGGCGACGGATGCCCTGAAGAGCCGCAACAGCGTGGAAGTGCGCATGGAGCTGGTCAGGCAGGCCCTGGGGTACCTGGAGCAGAGGTGAGGCAGCAAAGCAGCAAGTCACTCGTTTCTCAAGTGTCAGGCAGTCCTCCAGCTAAGAGCTCCATAACTGGCACAGTTTAAACAAGGGTGAGAAGTCAGAGAGGTGTAATTCTGTTTTCAGAAGCACTTTTTTACCAGGGCTAGTTATGCAAGGATGGAAAATCATGGCAAGTGGGAGCACTGTTGGACTTCTCTCGCTCTTTCTGCACTCTGTCACTTAGTACAGGGACATCCTGACTCTTAGGCTTTAACTCAGGATCCTGTACCAAACTTGGCTCAGCTATGACTCCTTAGGCTGGTTTTATTCTCTCAGTATTTTAATTTCCATGCCCAGCAATTGTGCTACCTTTGAACCTTGGGAAAGCCCCCTGACCCTTTAGTTCCCTTCTGGCTCTGTTCGCTTGACCCTTCCCACCTGCTAATGCCTGTGATTTGTGCCTGGGTTTCTTTGCCTTCCCCTCATGAATTGGACTTGGTTGCTGAGGGGGCTGTGGCTGTGCCCTGGTGCCCTAACTCTTGTCCCATTTGTTGGTAGGGCCAGTGCCACTCATCCCTCCCTGTGGATGCTCCTTCCGCCTCTGAATTGATCAGCAGCAGGGCTTGTCAGGAGTGTGCAGCAGACCCACTTTATTTCAGAGACCGGGTGCTGAGGCTCTTGCTGGGCCAAGAAGAAAAGCCATGTCAAATACACTCGCTCACCACCCTGAACGTGCCCGATCTCACCTGAATACACTCACTGAACCCACCTCTTGGCCCCTGGGCGTGTGCAGCTGCCGGTGGCCTTGCAGTGCAGTCACACTTGACCAACCGAGTAATCCTGCATTAGGAACTCATAACATTTCCCATGTGTGACTGCGGTCATGCAGACTTGCTACAGCAGAGAACGTATTTTTATACCAAAAACTGGATTAATTACACAATAGCAACATGAAAGGAGCACCATCAGATGTATTCAACTCACTGGCCCCATTGTCTTGTTAAGTAAATTCGGGAGCTCCCTCTGACACGAGCATAAAAGAGTTGATCAAATATTTCATCGAGCTTTGGCTAAATTTTTGTGACATAAGTTTTGAGTGTATTGCTCTTGAGCCAGAAGGAATCTAAAATGGTTTCGTAGAATTTACTTGCTGTAATTCAGCAAAATGCAAACCAGAATTTCTTACTGTCTAGTATGTTTTCAAATGGGTATACAAGGTCTGTCCTGAAGGTATCAAGCCAGTGTCAATATAACAGTTTGACAGCCGATACTTTCAGGACAGACCTTGTATGTAGGTGACTGCTCACAGCTGCTTTTATTCTTAAATCCAGCTCTTAACATTGGCCCCAGGCTTCATTCCTTGGTTGTATAGAATTATCTTGCCCTGTTAATTCCTTTAGCAGCACTTGAAGCTGTTTGGGGGTTTCCTATCCATGTTGTTATAACCTATTTTCTTTCTCACTCTGGCGGCATTGCTTCCTGCTGGCATTCTTTTTAAGGGCTCCTCATTGCCTTTTGATGAAAGGAATATTTTAGAATAATTATACTCACTTTCAAAGTATTTGTGCTGATGTAAATCCACTGACAGTAGGGGGTGGGGCAAACAAAATGGGTAAAGGAGGGTCAAAAAGTGCCAACTTCTGATTACAAAGTCAGTCAGTCCTGAGGTGGAACCCACAGCATGGTGACTGCCATTAATGACACTGCATGTTTGAAAGTTGCCAAGAGAAGAGGCTCTAAAAGTTCTTGTCACAAGAATAAAAACTCTGTAACTTAAGTGGTAGATGTTGACTTATCACGTGATCATTTCACACCATGTATAGAGATTAAATCATTCTGTCACATACCTGAATGTAGTATTTTGTAGATCACGTATACCTCAACTAAAAAAGGAAATTTAAACGTGGGTTATATTTTCAATACTAACGGTTATTAATGTTGAATTTCTTGGTGTCACAATAGCATTAAGGTTAGGTAGGAGAACATCTTAGTTTTTAGGAGATACATGGTGAAGTATTTGTCGATGAAGTAGTCTCTATTTACTATATTTTTAACATTTTTAAATACTTCAGAAAACAAGTATGTGTATATATGTATGTATATTTGCGTGTGTGTGTGTATCTTTATGTAGAATGAAAGAAACAAATGTTAACAACATGTGAATCTAGGTAAAGGGGATAGTGTTTTCACTGGACTATTCTTTTAAAGTTTTGTAGGTTGAAATTTTTCCAAAGAAGAAAGAGCCCACTAGAACATTAGGCTGTGAGCTAGAGCAATTATTATTCTGCACATTAGCTGTAATGCATTTGAAGTCCACTTACATCCCTCCAGGGATTCTTCTGAATAGCTGCAGTGATGAGAAATCTGTACAAGACCCACCGCCCGCCGGATAACCAACGCAGCCTGCTTCTTGACCTGTGCGCCACTGCCTCTCTGTGCAGCCGCTGTTGACGTCCTGTCTCTGCCCCCAGAGTTCAGTCTGATGTCATGAATATGGACAGAGATGTGTGAAATAATGTGTTTTGAACCTCCTTTGTTTATTTCATTTCTCCAGTTACAAGAATTACACCCTCGTGACTGTCTTTGGAAATCTGAATCAGGCCCAGCTGGGTGGGGTGCCTGGGACTTACCAGTTGGTTCGAAGTTTCCTGAACATTAAACTTCCAGCTCCTTTGCCTGGACTTCAGGTATTTGCCATTTCCTCCTTGTGGTCATTTATGCCCCCAGAGTTTTCCGTTAAATGAGGTGATGTGTAGACACTGCTGTGTAGAGCAGAGGCCTTGGGGAGGAGAGACGCTGGGGCACCTTGGAGGCCACCTGGCGGTGGTGCTGCTCAGCTCAGTGGGGGTGGGGCGGGGGCATCTCCTTGGGTCCTGAACCTGTTTCGAAAGCAGAACCCATAGGACTTGTTGAAGCACTTGGATGTGGGTGTGAGGGGCAGAGTCAGGGATGACTCCTGAGGTGACTGGCTCGGGCAGCTAGAAGAACAGAGTTCTTAGGGTGTAGCCTCTCCTCTCGGCTCACTTGGGGGCATTGCCTTACAGTCCTTTATCATACTGTGTGCAAAGTGCTGCCAACAGTGGTGGGAATCCTAGGGGGCTGGCTTCCTAAAGGAGGTGAGGCTCACACTTGTGCTTGTAGCAGGGGCTGAGCAGCCAGAGGGCTTGGGAGAAGAGTATTCCACAAGGAGGGAACAGCATGAACAGCTGCATGCACACAGGAAAGAGTATTGGTCATGTGTAGGGTCTGATGGGCTTACAGCCAACGGGTGGAGGCCTAGAGTGCCACACCAGCCAGGGTCTGCTTTTAAGATACTACTTACATATCTTCAGAGAGAGAGGAAGGGAGGATGAAAGAGAGGGAGAGACATTGGTGTGTGGTTGCCTCTCATGTGCCCCCCAACTGGGGACCTGGCCCGCAACCCAGGCATGTGCTCTGGCTGGGAATCAAACCAGCAATCAGTCCACTGAGCCCCAGCAGCTGGGGTGTGTTAAGTGAAGAAGTGACATGGTCAGATCTGGCTTTTATAAAGAGTCCTGCCAGGGGTGGCGGATGAACCAGAAAGGAGGTCTGTGGTCCACTTTCCGGAATTGTATGAAGGCACAGAGAGGAGTAACCACAGTCCTGCTAGTAGAAGGCCAACAAAGCCCGACAGATAAGCTCTAGTGCTGAGTGAGTGGACACAGAGCTGCCTTCTCAGATCCCCAGCACCTAGCAATGTCTGAAACAGCCACGCAGTAAGTGTAGAGACAAAAATGCTAGCGTCCACTTGGCCGATCAGTGGTAGTTAATATTTTATAAACTCAGTCATGGTAATGATGGTCCCTAATTGGTCAGTGAACATCTTTAGCCATTACCTCTGTGGGGGTTGTAGGAGTGCGTGTCTGAGTTGCCACAGAAGAGCGTGTTAGGTGATTACTGCAGGCCACTGGGCTTTCGTGGAGGAACGACTGGTGGGCTCTGAATCGGGTGGGTGCACATTGACTGGAGGAAAACTTCAGAGCCACGCTGCCACTCACCTGCTTACCTTGAACAACCACTTCAGTTTTCTCATTTGGGAAACGGAGAGGGAGGCCCTTAATGGTCCCTACCTTTTGGGGTCATGGTGAATATTAAGTAATCTAACACAAGGGAGGACTTAGTGGAGGGTCGGTGTATCGGAAAGGCACAGGTGGGCTCTGACTGGTGTGTGTGTTGGCGTACCTCCCTGTTTCAGGACGGAGAGGTGGAGGGCCACCCTGTGTGGGCACTAATCTACTACTGCATGCGCTGCGGAGACCTGCTGGCTGCTTCCCAGGTGGTTAGCCTGGCCCAGCAGCAGCTGGGAGAGTTCAAAACCTGGTTCCAGGAATATATGAACAGCAAGGACAGAAGGTACAGTGACCAAGCTTGTGCGTCCAAAAGAGTTGCTCTCTTTTCCCTGTACCTGGCTCAAAATAAGTTTCTGCTGGGGGAAAAATAAATTTAGAAAACAAGTAGAAGTCTCTTGAGAATAACAATTGAAAACCTTAGAAGAAGAGCCCCATTCTGACGCTCATTTGGGAATTCTCTATTCCATTGTGGGAGAAGCTGTGATGGGAGCAGGATCTGACTGACTCTGTAAGTCCTAGGGGCATCAGGGTGCATATCAAATGAAGCTTTGTTGTATTACACTCTACTTACTAACACTTGGTGCTTTCTGGTCAGCCCAGTATGTTGTCCTGCACTCCATAGCTCAAAGGCTAGAATTAGAAGTTAGTTGAAACGTACATACATTACATGGAGGTCAGAATAGTGGGCACCTGGTCATACATGTGGGAAGTTGATAGAGATCATTTGTTTGTCCGCGTTAATAACGCCATGTCCAGAGATGATCTTTAGCTGTACACCCAAGTCTTGTTTGTAGCAGAGTAAAGTAGGGTTAGTGTCCTGGAGTTTCCCCCAGAGGGAGACCCTGAGGCCAGGATTTGAATGCAGGCATTTATCTGGGACAGGATCCCGCAGGGATTAGGGAGTAGAGAACCCAGAGGGAGGCGGAGACAGACCTGCCCTGGAGGCCTCTACCAGAGGAGGCTGGCAGGCTGCCGCAGGCATGGATGGCCAACAGATTAAAGGGTGATACCTAGAGGACAGACAGGGCAGGTCTGCTACCCTGGTGGCGGAGAAAGACTTTCTAATTCCTACCTCTGGGATCAGGTGCTCTCATGAGCCCTTGAGGATCTTGAGTGGGTCTGGTTCTGCCTGTTCCCTTGTGCCCTTAGACTGTCCCCGGCTACGGAGAACAAGCTCCGACTGCACTACCGCCGGGCCCTCAGGAACAACACGGACCCCTACAAGCGGGCCGTGTACTGCATCATTGGCAGATGTGATGTCACCGACAACCAGAGCGAGGTGGCTGACAAAACTGAGGACTACCTTTGGCTGAAGGCAGGTGCTGCTTTTCCTGCCTGGGAGGGGCGTTAGCCCCCTCTCTCTGATCACATGGTGCCCACAGATTTTACCTGCTTAGTGGGCTAGTGCCCCTCCTGTCTCCTGGCCCCTTTGCTTATTGTGTAACCCCCACCGTTAGCCTGGCTCAGGATCTGCCGGGGACCAATGCACGTGTTTCTCTTGGGGGTTTAGCTGAACCAGGTGTGTTTCGATGATGACAGCACCAGCTCCCCACAAGACAGGCTCACGCTGTCACAGTTCCAGAAGCAGCTGTTGGAAGACTACGGTAAGATGTCCTGTGCACAGTCCCTTCCCTCATTCACCCGAGGCCACTGCCTACCTTTCCTCAGGGAAAGCCCCTCACCTCTGAGCTCATCTTCAGAACCCTGTGGATCTTCAGAATAGCACAGCACAACATGATTCCAAGTTTGGGTGGAGGTCGCATGGCCTTGATCGTGTATGTTGCCTATGGTCACATCCAGCAAGCTATTTCCTTTGAACTGCTCTGGCCAACATTTGCTCAGGGAGAGACACAAAGAGGACTTGCCTGGTTCTTCCCTGTAGATCCCACAAGCCTGCATCCGCGTACAGAGGGAGAAAGAGCTCATTCTGCCTACTGCTTAAGAATTTTGGGAAGACTAGTTTCCACCCCCGTGGTGGCCAGCAGCTGTTGACCCGGGTGTGTGTGCATCTCAGTGTACTGAAGTCCCTCTAAAATCTTCACTTCTCTCCCTATTGAGTGGCTGTCAGAATAAAGGAGATCAGTAGTCCGTTTTATGTTCCATTTTAAGGTCCTGAACTCTGTTTCCCTCCCACTCATGCAAGCAGTTTGGGTTTTACAGCGTGGGCCCTACTTGCCAGTTGTGTTGTAAGGTCTAGAGAAGGTCGTGGAACCAGGTAGGGTCCTGTGGCAGTTCTCTGCGTCCAGGGCCTACATCCCCTAGCAGGTCCTTCACCCCCACAGGGCTGTGTCTGGAGTTGGGCTGCCAATAGGCCGATCCCCTCTGAGCAGGCTCCATGTCCTCCTGGCAGGCGAGTCCCACTTCACGGTGAACCAGCAGCCCTTCCTGTACTTCCAAGTGCTCTTTCTGACAGCGCAGTTCGAGGCGGCCATCGCCTTCCTCTTCCGCATGGAGCGGCTGCGCTGCCATGCTGTCCATGTGGCCCTGGTGCTCTTCGAGCTGAAGCTGCTTTTAAAGTCTTCCGGACAGAGTGCTCAGCTCCGTGAGTATTTGTTGGCAGTAGCGTAAGCGTAACACATCCCCATCGGGCAGCAGTGGACACATTTGACAGACGGTACCAACCAGGACAACAGTGCCTTGCAAGACACTCCTGTAGTGGCCAGGTCGTGCAGCTGCCTGGAGAAAGATGCAGGAGCGGCGGGCCTTGAGTCAGGAGTCTGGTCCCCACTGGGGCTGTAATTGGAAACCCCAGCTGGTCATCTCATCTGCAGGTCTTCGTGGGGTCGGGTGGGGCGAGAAGATAAACGTAGGTGGGGTGAGAGGATACAAGTAGGTGGGCAGCTGCAGCATCTTTAAAACTAGTGCAGCACAGCCACTCAGCACATCCCATTAGGGTCAGTTGTCTCCCGCTTCCACTCAGAGGCCAGCATGGTAGAATTTACTGCAGAAGACGTTATCCCCACGCTGTGTGTGGGAGGAAGTTGAGGCCAGGGTGGTGAAGGGGTCGGCCCAAGCTGCCGACATTGGCTGGGCTGCAGGGCCTGGTGCCAGTGGGTGTTTGGACTCAGCTCCCACAGTTCCTGGTTGCCTGGGTTAGAGGGACCATGTGTTTGTAACCAGCTCTGTCCCCACGGTGCAGTCAGCCATGAGCCCGGTGACCCCCCTTGCATGCGGCGGCTGAACTTCGTGCGGCTCCTCATGCTCTACACCCGAAAGTTTGAGTCCACGGACCCAAGGGAGGCCCTCCAGTACTTTTACTTCCTCAGGTAAAACTTGGCTGGTGACCCCTCACCTCACCTGGTTTTGACCTTGAGTCCCTATGGAAACCACATTGCCTTCGTCCCTTCCCCACAGGGATGAGAAAGATAGTCAAGGAGAAAACATGTTTTTGCGCTGTGTGAGCGAGCTTGTGATCGAAAGTCGAGAGGTACGTTGGGGTCCCCCCATGATTGCCAGTCTGCACGTTCTCGTGCTAATGGGAGACAGTGGGGTGCCTTCAACGTGGTTATGGTGGGTATGACCTAGGAGATTTTTTGAGTGTCCTTAGTTTCTGACAATGACACTCTCCTTCCTAGTTAATGTCAGACTTCCTGCACCTCCCCTGTTTTCTTCCCCACCTTTGTCCCCAAGGAATTGTGGGTTTCGTGTATACCTTGTGCAGTAAATTGAGTGAACGTTTTTTGTCTTCGCAGTTTGACATGATTCTTGGGAAACTGGAGAATGATGGAAGTAGAAAGGTGGGTTAAACACAGCCTTGGAAATGTGTTAGTTTGTAGCAGGGGCTTATAATTATCCAGATTATAGTTTGATTTTATAATTCAAGGTACTAAAGTTGTGAATATGAATGAAGTTGCTTAGTTTTAAAAAACGATGAATATTACAGGCCCCCAAGTGATGACTGTGATTTTACACATATTTCTATTTTCCTTAAATATGTAAGTTGATTATATAGTTTTTTAATTATGTTCCAAGTATTCGCTTCTTTATGCCTGCCATTTTTTGAGCTAAGAAAGCTACATATCTGTCATCGTTGGTTCAGAAAATAGTCAAGAAAAGAAATTGATGACTGCCCTGCTCTCCCCAGATGGAAAAGTTAGAAATAGGCTTGGCTGCTCTCAGAGGGTAGTTTCTGAGGGTTCAGAACTTCATACCCACCAGGAGATGCAGCAGCTCCCGGGAGCCTCAGCGAGTCCCTAAGGTGCATCACGCCCCGTGGCAGCTGAGGAGAAGGGACAAGCCCTGGCCCCAGAGGCCCGCCCGGCTCCCCTGGAGCACACTCCTGCCGGCTCACTTCCCTCACTTGTAAGAGTGGAGGCCTGGGCCCAGTGGCCTCAAGGTGAGCTCACACTGCTCACACCATGCGGCCTAGAGGGGAGGCCAGTGACCGGGCAAGTGAGCTATGGCCCGGCCTGCTGAGCAACGGCCATTGCCAGGCACTGTGCTGAACGCACTGCGGGTGTGTTTATCTCATTCCCGCAAGAACTCGCAAGGCTGGTGTCTTCATGACTTGGTTTTGCAAGTGAGGAAATGGAGGGGAGAGGTTAATTACTTTTCTAAAGACCACATGGCTGATAAGAAGGGGAGCTGGGATTTGACCCCAGTCCTTCTTGACGCCAGAGCTCCTGCTCTTCACTAACCTGTACTGTTCTAGGGTGGCAGGTGCAGGTTTCTGACGTGGTCCCCTGCTGATGGAGAATCAGAATGGCCAGTCGGGTGTCACACGGTCTGCCCTAGCTCTTCTGTGGTTCCAAGGGCTCTCTCATACTCTGCTGACCATTTGGTTGTTGTTGAGTAATGATGGTGATTTCAAAAAATATCCTGGTAACACTTGTCATGTATATTTTGAGCACTGAGTTTCGTGTGCCATCTTTAGAAAGCAAATCCAAATTCTCAGGTATTTTATTCTGAGTTTTTTGATGTTTCCCCCTGGTGCCTACTCATCAGCAAAGTTAAAATCATCGATTTCACCTACACTTGGGGGCATTCTGGAAAATTAGAAAGCAGCGTCTTATTGCAGACTCCTCTGTGCTGCAGGCTCTCTCTTCATGTGTAGTTTCCATGGCTGCTTTCATGCATTTAATAGGCCCTTATGTTTTTAAGAAAGCCAGAGGCTAGCTGATGAAATGCATGCCTTGCCCAGGGCAAGCATTTTCAGTTCAGGTCAAGCATTTTCAGTTCAGGTCATTTTCAGATCCTGGTTGCTTTTCTGCCTTTAAAGTAACAGCTCTGTGCACCGATCTCTCTCTCTCCCCCTCCATAATTTGTCTTGTCAGCCTGGAGTCATAGACAAGTTTACTAGTGACACAAAGCCCATTATCAACAAAGTAGCTTCTGTGGCTGAAAATAAAGGACTGTTTGAGGAAGCAGCGAAGCTATACGACCTTGCCAAGGTAAAGTGTGCCCTTCCTTTCCCAGGTGCCATCTGTCGCTTTCCCAGGTGCCGTGGTCGGCGGCCCGGTCAGGGTGGGAATCCCATCTGCAAATTAATTTCTGCCCGTGACGCGTTTCTGGCCAAACAAGTGGCATATTATATGTCCTGTGGGCATCGAGTGTTGTCTTCCTGAGCAGGTTAAGCATCTGTCACATTTTGATGGCAAAGCTGCTGGTGAAAGCACCATGGCACCTACCCTCCGGGCCGCCGCAGACACACTGGTGCGTCCGAGTGTGGCAGGGACGGGGCAGCAGCTGAGGCGCTGCAGGGGGTCTAGAGCCAGTATTCCTGCGTGAGAATTCAGCGGTGCCTGCTGCAGATCGTGCTGCCTAAGAGAGATTATATTCTCTCCTTTTAACAACTGAGCGAGTGAACAAAGGGTAGTAATTCACTTTTTTAAAATTTTTAATTACTTTATTTCTTTTTAAAGATTTTATTTATTATTTTTGGAGAGATGGAACGAAACATCCATGTATGGTTGCCTTTCACCTGCCTCCAGCTACAGACCTGGCTGGAGACCTGGCTTGCAACCTGGTTATGTGCCCTGGCTGGGAATCGAACCAGCGACCTTTGAGTTTGCAGGCTGGCACCTTATCCACTGTGCCACCAGGCAGGGCCTAATTCATTTTTATACATTTCAAATGTTTTGGTGGAGGTCTAATGAAGATGGAGAAAAATGTACAGATACGAAGTGTACGGCTTGAGTGTTCCGAGGGTGTGACTGCCCCAGATCCAGGCACAGAACATTGCCATCCCTCACCCCTGAGAGCCCCTCCTGTGGGTAGGTTTTTAGTTTTTCCTTTTATTGATTATTCAATTCCTTCCTTAACTTAAACTCTGTAACAGAATGCTGACAAGGTGTTGGAGCTGATGAACAAACTTCTGAGCCCTGTCGTCCCCCAGATCAGCACCCCGCAGTCCAACAAGGAGCGGCTGAGGAACATGGCCCTGTCCATTGCTGAACGGTAAGGTGGGCGCGGGGCCCAGCTGCCAGGCCCCTTTGGCAGCAGCGGTTCCCAGAGCAGCCCTGCGGACTCGCCACCCCACCTGCACCTGCACCTGCACCTGCAGGGTGCCTGCTGCCCTGCAGCGTCACTAACACTTGGCACCTGCAGACTTACCTTTCTTCCCAAAAAAGAGGCTGGGCAAGGGTGTCTCAGCATATTAATCAGTGCAACTCCCAGGCAGGGGCATCAGGCGTTGCTTTCTGCGGCCTCTGCAGATGCTCCTGCTAAGTGACCAGAGAAGACTGAGTTGGAGGTGCTTTCCTGCGGCAGTGCAGAAGAGCGTTCTTGGCAAATGAGACATTTCCACTTAGCAGACAATCTCTGGTCATCCGCTGGGCTTCTGGCCCATCAGGGCCTCCCACCCTTCCTGGATGTTTGGATGCTGAGGCTAGAGAACCTTGCTTTGTGCAGAATAGTTGCAGGAGAGTTCCTGTCAAGTCCACCATTGGAAGCTTGGCCATTTCAAAAAGAAACACTATTCTTCACTCCTTCATTCACATCCTGTAGAGAGTTAAGAGGTTTTGATATGTTTCAAATGCTCCCTACAGTTCCAGATTGCACAAGAACTTCCCCGCTCTTGTCTTTCAGGTACCGGGCACAGGGGGTCAGTGCCAATAAGTGTGTGGACTCCACGTTCTACCTCCTGTTGGACTTGATCACCTTTTTTGATGAATATCACAGTGGTCATATTGACAGAGCCTTCGATGTGAGTGTTGGGGGATGTGTGAAGTTCAGCATAATGAATAGTGCACCCCGAAAAACTTGGAGCAGTTCAGTCATTCAAAACAGGCAGTGTCACCAGTGTACCTGCCACATGAGGGACATGTCTCATCCCAGGAATTGAAAGGGATTTCTGTGTTGCTTTCTTTTCCTGCACTTTTTCCCGTTCCTTTCCCCTTCCGTTTGAAAACAGGCTTCTCAAAATGATTTCTGAGTTTGAAAATGACCTCAGAAAATGAGGATAGGAATGAAGTTAGCAAGTTGGAATCAAAGCCTTTGTGTGTTGGGGTGGGCAGGTGGGGTTCTGTAAAGAAGACTTTTATGAGCAAGTCAGATGCTGACTCCACTCAAGGAGATGAAATGACTGGATGCCTGCATTGTATGTGCTGGCATGTTTTTCTCTTAAACAGATCATTGATCGCTTGAAGCTGGTGCCCCTGAATCAGGAAAGTGTGGAGGAGAGAGTGGCTGCCTTCAGAAATTTCAGTGATGAAGTGAGTCCTTTTCTTCGGAGCTATGGAATTCATTTCTCCCTACTTCCCCGAAAGCCTTTGTTCTCATGTAGCTGATAACTTTGATAACCTTAGTCCAGTAGCCGTCTAGACTGAGCTTTCTCAGCTGGGTTCAGACTCCTGTGTCCTGGGCTGGTTCTTCTGTGAGTGTACATGTCTTCTTGAGACTATTATTTGAGTTTCTGACCCAGAAAATACAGGTACTTTAGGGCTCAGACATGTTCTTGGAAGAAGCTGTTCTCTGGTTGATCCTGTGAGGTCTGGTTTAATTATCCACTTGTTCTAGAAGGTGTTTTAGTGTCTAACTGTGATCTTCTTAAAGTAGTTCCATTCAAGTGAATAAAACATGTATCATGATTCACTTCCTCCCTTCCCAGAGCCACTGTTTCTGCAGAGTTTCTAGTGCATTGCCACCATCTAGCCGAGGGGCACTCAGCTCATCTGCACCCTGGAATTGCCAGGAGAGCTTTAAAGTGTTCATGCCGGGCCCTGCACCTGAAGCTCCGGTTTCCCGCCCCTGGGCCACGCCCGTGCTCTCCTGGTCATTCCACCTGCAGCTGCGGTCGGGGTCTTCTCCAGAACCACGGACACGTTTCAGTGCTGTCAGCTGCTTTCTGTGACTGTGCAGCTCTCCGCCTGGCAGCCTGTGGGCATGCCGCGTGACCAGGCCAGCCTGGCGTCCCACACCTATTGTTGGCCCTGGGTCACTTCTTTCCTAACGTCCTGTGTTTCTCTCCACGCAGATCAGGCACAACCTCTCAGAAGTGCTTCTCGCCACCATGAACATCCTGTTCACACAGTTCAAGAGGCTCAAGGGGACAAGTCCTTCCTCAGTGTCCAGGCCCCAGCGTGTCATCGAGGACCGCGACTCTGTAAGATTCCTGTGTGGGCCAAACCCACTCTGAGAACCGCCTTTCTGGTTCACCATCCGCTGTATCTCCTGGGGCTGGTGCTCGCCCCTCCGGCTGCCGTCTCCTGCCTCCGGGCAGCCGCACAGAAGTCACACCGAATGGGTTGCTCTTCTTCTCGAGCTCAGAACAAAACCAAAGAAAGATGCGCCAAGTCTGCCTATTAATACCGCCTTTTAGAAACAGGCAGAATGCTATTTGTAGTGCTTCCACAAGAGTTGACTGCTTATTTTAAAATACAAGGTTATTTTGTGAGTCTCAGCTCAGCCTGTCATCAGAACCATACACACTTTTGGTCAACACATTGATTTGATGCAAACCCGTGTTTCTGCTCTCACCGGAGCCTCACGGGGACCGCAGAGGGCAGTCATTGTTATCCCCGATTCACAGCAGGGAGAACTGAGGCCTGGAGTCACGAAGCACCTTGCTTTCGTGGCCCCGCAGGTGGCAGGGGAGGAGCCCTGTCTGGAAGCCACATCTGTCTGACACAGGCCACTGCCCTTCCCGCTGCCTGTGGGGCCTCTGTGGGTCAGGCAAAGGCCAGGTCCATGGAGTCTGGGACTCCCACAGTGTGTTTGACCCAGTTGCACCTTCAGAACTGCTAGTGTATTAAAATGACCTGTCCCATAACTTTTCCATTTAATGTTCAATAAGACTTCACCTGATTTTAGCAGTCACGAAATGAGGTCTTTTGAAAATCCTATCTTCCTCCTCCAAGGATGTAGGCTGCGTCTGCTGTGACCCCCACAGGTACCGTCATTGACCCGGTGAGCAATGGTGGAAATTCTCACCTTCAGCCACGTGGTTAGCAGTGTGCAAGGGTGGCGCACTGGCGCGATGGCCCGTCCATGTGTGCACCAGCGGCAGCCGCTGGCATCAGAAATAACGTCAGGAGACTGGCCAGGGGGCACACAGTGCTGGGGCCTGGGCAGCGGTCTGTGTTGATGTTGGAGGGAACCCAGGCTGTGATGGCGGGTGTTTCTGGTCCCCTGGGCACTTCTCACGGGGGAGCAAGGCCTCGCCCAGAATGGAGCTGGTAGTTGGCCGGCTCCTTGTCCTTATCGGATGGGAGCTGTTTGCAGACCAGCTAAACTCATGTTCTGTGCCTTCATCTCTTTTCTAGGCACTTAGTTTTGGCATATCATGAATAAAGCCATTTTTTCTGTCTTGCCAATCGCTCTTTTTTAGGAGAGGTGGAGATGGGTAGAGTCAAGGAGAAGCTGGTACAGGCGACCTGCCCAAGAAGTGGCCTCCAGGCTCGTGCGCAGTGCTGCCAGCAGGGGCATGAGCCCTGCGCCTGAACACCCCAGGGCTCACTTAAAGTAGCTTCCCAGCAGCCATGAGAGCCTGGGCACTTGGGAAGAAAATGTAACGGGTGCTCTCATCGTAAAGTAAAAGATGTTTATAGACTCCACCTTGCTCTTTCAGATAGGGGTTCCTTTCTTACCAGCACCCCACTTATCTCAATTTGGAGCCACGTGAAGCTGTCCTCCAAAGTGTCTATACTTCTTAATCAATTTATCACTTAGAAGTCAGAGTGAAGATTATCCTTTTAATGCTTTTGTAAACACCTGAGTTAAAAATCTTTTGCTCTCCTGGAATAATTCAAGAATCCCATAATATTGGTGCCTGGGAAACGTGGGCCAGGCGCTTAGGTCAGGAAGGAAGGAAACGGGAAGAAGCGGGAACGGAGCGAGAGCCGACCTGGGGCTCCCCTCGATTCCAGCCACATCCCTGGTATTGCGGGTCCCCTGGGAAGCAGGCGGGCAGAAACCAGCCAGGGGAGCGAGGCTTGGCCACGCCGGGCAGGCGGGCAGCCTGAAGCACAGGGCGTGTCAGAAGCTGGCCAGACGAGGCAGCCCGCAGGCCCATCAGCCTTTTGCTTCGTATTAGTAGAAAGGCTTTGGAACCAGCCGGCCGCCGGGCTTTGCGAACCCTGCGCCAGGCCGGAGGAACATGGCTGCCCCCGCCCCCAGCAGTCTGCGCCCGACACCGAGGGGTAGAAAACGGAGGTCCCTGGTGTGGCTACCAGCACAGTGCCCCCAACTTGAGAGTTAACTGGCCTTCTTTCTCGTCTTCCCCTTTCTCAGCAACTCCGCAGTCAAGCCCGAGCCCTGATCACCTTTGCTGGGATGATCCCCTACCGGACGTCCGGGGACACCAACGCGAGGCTGGTGCAGATGGAGGTCCTCATGAACTAAGTGCGGTGCTCTGAGGGGTCCCGGGATAGCGCGCCGTCAGTTCCCCGGGCGCGGGCCCGCTGCGGGGGGTTCTGGTTCTGTTTCTGTTGTGTTGTGTTTTGTTTTGTTTTTCGTATTATGTATTTTTGTCAACACCAATAAATTTCTTTGATTTGTATTTCTTTACCCATTTTTTATTTTGATTTTTTCTTTGAAATTTTGTTTTAATTTTTATTTGTGTGGGAGGGCCTGTCTTAAGTAGTGCTTGGACCAGAGGATGACAGGCTTATGTAGGTTTCTGTGATTCGGTTAGGTGACCCTCAATGATTAAAAACTCACCCAACCTGAGCAAGGAAATGAAGGCTTTGGCATTTACTTTTATTTAGAAACTCTGTTTTCTGTAACAAGGTCACAGTTTGTCACATTTTTATATGAATGTAAAAGCCAACCTTGTCCTTGGTGGGTTCAGGTCAGTGTGTGAACATCGAGCGCTTCCTGCCTGTCCCCTCCCTGCGGTCAGGTGTGCCTTGGGGTCCAGGTGGTCTAAGACCGTCCTCCAAACCGTTTGCTCCGATTCCAGGGTTCCTTGGGTTGCTGTTCTCTTGCAGTTCCTTTGGAGAGGAAAACAGGCTTAGAGATAGACGGCCTTGCACATGTCGTGGGTATCCTGGCTGGGGACCGCTTGGCCCTGTGCACTCCCCTTGAGGGGGGACTTAGAAGCCCCTCCTTCCTGCCTCTGGCAGTCAGTGCCTCTGCTTGGATAGTGAGGCCAGGTGGCTGGGCAAGTTCTTGAGTCACATTCTGAGTGTCAGACACCACTGGGCATTAGCAGTGGGTAGGCACACGCGGTGCTTGAGCAGAGCTTGTCCCTCATCTTCGGCTCGGTTTCCCGCCACCAGTCCCACACGCCAGGACTGAGCTGGAGAGGAAGGGAGGAGAAGCGTTTGTTCCTGAAGGGGCCGCAGAGGGTGAGTGGTGGCCACTCTGCCGGTGTCATGGGCTATGCTTGAGGCCGATGCTCCAGGGAGGATGTTAAGCTCCCCTGAGTCTCCAGAGGGGCCCTTTGCTCCTAGGGACAGACCTCTCTGTCATGCGCATGGTGACCCTTGCCATCCTCTGGTTGTTAAAATAATTGTTGGCTTTCCTTTTGGGAAAGGGCTAGTGTGCAGATAATGGGACCATCTGCTGTTGATCTTTTGGATTCTATCTGTCCATCAAGGAGAAGCTTCAGGTCAGCAGGGGCTGCTTTTGCTTCTGCCCTCCAGCCCATCACCCCGGAGCGCTTTCTCACCTTCAGCTGAGCTAAGAAAATCTTGGAAGGAGTGCCCTGTGGGGGACTTGATTGGGCCAGTCACTCGCTGATTGAGATCTTGAGCAAGTCAAACTGTTTGCTTTAACAGTGCTGTAAAATTCAAACAACCCAGTGCTCTGTGGACGATTCATAAAATGGGACCGTGTTGGATTTTTTAAGATTAGGTCTTGTAGACCGAAATAGAGCGATACCATGAATGAGCGAATGCTCCCTGGCCCACCCCTTGCATTGCATTCTGGCCAGCTGATTTATTGTGCATTTGTCTTTTCTTGCACCGTGTGGTTCAGCCCGCTGCAGATGGGAGAACTGCCTGTGAGTTCTGCCAGTGAACAAGGTCCTTCGCCCTTTGACCTGTAGATGAGGCATAAAGTCAGAAGGAGAAGAAAGCCACCCCACCATAAGCTGCCCAGGTTGGGGAGCTGTGGAGCCGAGAGGAAAGCCTGGTTAGCATTTGAGGACTTGCCCGGAGAGGGACAATGCTGGAGAGAAAAGACAGCTTTTCGTGCCAGAAGGGCCGGGTTCACGGCGCAGGAGCCAGTGCCTGACCTGGGGGCTGCCTCTGTGGTCAGGCATGGCCTGCGGGGTGCAGAAGGTCGCCCTCTGCAGGCCTGCACCCCCGCAGGCTCCTGGGCACCCCTGGTGACAGCTGGAGCCCAGAATCGTGCTCCCGTGACAGGTTTTTAGCTCAGGGTCATCCTTGGCACACCTGTCTGGGAAACTATAAATCTTGTTCCTCAACGTTGGTCTGTGGGTTTACCCTTTACCCAGAGAACCGGACAAAGTGGCGCTGAGAGTCTCTCACCTTCCGGGGGTGAGTTCAGTCTGCCCAGCTCTGCCAGGCCAGGTGAAGACGCAGGGCCCGTGAGTTCAGCGGCTCACCGTGAACTTGCCGGCGCTGCAGGCAGGCCCTGACTCCGTCTGTGTCCTTTTCTGAGGTTTCAGAATGTGATGTCAAGGAACCTGGTCCTTTGACTTTTCTTTTCTTTTCTTTTCTTTTAACGAAACAACCCTGGCTGCTTAACTTTAAAGGGAAAACTGTAGTGAGCTCTTTCAGAGTGACTCCTTTGGTTTGGTGGTTCAAAGAGCAGGAGATGCGGTTCCCACTAGGCCTGGGTGCGGGCCCTGCCCTGCTCTCTGGGACTGTAGACACTTCAACAGCTACAGGCAGCCACGGCGGTTACTCCTTTGATGCATCATTTCAATTCTGGAGCTCCGGTTACTGGAAACAGGGCGCTAGATTCCTTCCCACAGTAACCAGCATTTGCTGACTTGATTTTTCCTTAATTAAGGACTATTTGCTCTTTTCATTCTCCCCCCCCCCTTCCTGCTCTATTTGAGTAAACTTTTTTTAAATTTTTAAAGATTTTTTTTTTTAAAGATTTTATTATTTTTCAGAGAGAGAGGGGAAAAGAGAGAGGCAGGGGGGGGGAGAGAGGCATCAATGTATGGTTGCCTTTCACCTGCCTCCAGCTACGGACCTGGCTGGAGACCTGGCTTACAACCTGGTTATGTGCCCTGGCTGGGAATCAAAGTGAAAACAGCTACCTTTGGGTTCGCAGGCCGGTGACTATCCACTGAGCCAACAGCCAGGGCCATCCTCCACCTGTCTTGTTATAGTCTCTAGCATACTAGCACCCTGCACAAGGCAAGGAGGGGATAGAAGGACATCTGTCTGCTTGACCCTTATTTTTTACCACAAACTTGATGGGAAAAGTCTGAAAACCACCAACTAAAACATTTTGAAAAGAAAATTCAAATATCTGTGATTCTCCTTGCCTTGTCGTGTGGCAGATTGTTGTGAGGGACAGTTGTCCAGGGCCTGGCTGGCCAGCCCCCTGTCCTGGTGGCAGCCTTTACAAGGCCAGGCAAGGGAGCTCCATCCCAAAGTTGTCTGTAAATCCAAAAACAGGACACATTCTTCCTGTCTTGTTTTTGCCACAATCATCTATGTGGAAGAAATACTGATGTGCTAAGTTACTGACCCAGGAAAGGAGAATTGTTGGTCCTAACTTTGATTTTTTTTTTTTTTTTTTTTTCAGAGAGAGGGGAAGGGGGAGAGAAAGGGAGAGAGACATCAGTGTATGGTTGCCTTTCACCTGCCTCCAGCTACGGACTTGGCTGGAGACCTGGCTGGAGACCTGGTTGGAGACCTGGCTTGCAACCTGGTTATGTGCCCTGGCTAGGGAATTGAACCAGTGACCTTTGGGTTTGCAGGCTGGCGCCTTATCCACTGTGCCATCAGCCAGGCTAACTTTGATATTTGAAACAGCTTTTGTGGGCTCTGTCCTGGGCATCTGGCCCACAGTGGACGCTCAGCAAATGTTGGAATGAGCAGATTGTTTGCTTTGGCTGCCTGGACCAGTGGCCACTCCACATCCTCTGTTCCATTTCCCTGTGCCTAGAATGCACAGAGTTTCCACTTGGGGTCTGTAAGAGGCATGCGGTACGAAGGAGGTGGAGAAGAGCCAGTGACTCCAGGGTCAGATGAAACAGTCTGCAGGAATCATGGAGCAAAAAGGGGTAGAAATGTGGTTTACTGTGAACAACAGCAAAGACCAGATCTA
Source organism: Noctilio leporinus (assembly GCA_004026585.1). Taxonomy (NCBI): domain Eukaryota; kingdom Metazoa; phylum Chordata; class Mammalia; order Chiroptera; family Noctilionidae; genus Noctilio; species Noctilio leporinus. Next base: position 41,376 of record PVIW01001835.1, on the reverse strand, counting down.
TTTAAAAAAAATCTGGCAGGGACTGCTAGATTACATGGGTTCAGTCCTCCTGTTGCCCAGCTCTTGGAGTAGAAGGGAGGGGTGTTTGCCTCAGAGCAGGAAGTGGGGGGCCTGCGGTCTCAGCAGAGATTTCTTGGGGAGAAGCACATACTGGAGCCCTGTGGGTGGCCCCAGCAGAGCTGCTCTAGACGGGCTCTCCAGAGACGTTCAGGGCTGCTGGGCCTGTAGCTAAGGCCCCTTCATTTCAGCTGGATTGTGCAAATGAAAATACAGGGATAAACAAAAGAGTTCTTCCTACAGGCACGTCCCAGTTTTACCCAGCCACCCTCTGCAGGCCTTCGCTGCTGGGAGCTTTCCTGCTAACTCAGGTTACCCTGACCTGTCGCACGGCCTGTGCTTCTGTGGGCCGTGGAAATGACAGCGTGATACAGTCACTTGAGAGAGGGCTGTGACTAGAATTCGGTTTTGAAGAGCCGGAATGGTTGATTCATGGATGACTGGGGCCCCAGCGGATGTCAGCGGCTATTTCCTTTGCTGGGTTTTTTCCCATCAGGAATTTCAAACGTGCATTTTATAAAGAGGAAGCAGGCTTTCCTCACTTGATCAGTGACTTTCGTTAGAAATGCACTGGGGAGAATTCTTTGCTTTATTCCATTGACCGGTTATTTTCTTTCTGTCTTTGCTTTTCTGACATTGTCCCTCCGTGTGGTGTTCCCCGGGAGAAGGGGCAGGGTGGGGGAGTCGGTGTATGTGGTCTGCTGTTCCTTTCTGTGCAGTAACTTCTGCGTTTGCTCTGTTTAGGATGTTCCTTCACCACCACCCCCGTCTGTAGCCAGTAAGTTTCTGGAATGTTCTCCCAAAGTGCCACGTGCCCCCTTTGTTCAGTCCGTCAGTGGCATAGAAACCTCTCCTGGGCCCCCCCTGGGAATGTCCTTAGCATAGCCTGGGGCTCCTCCAAGGGCAGCAGAAGGGCCTCTTCCCAGCCTTGAGCCAGGCCCCTCTCCATCCCTGCAGGGAAGCCTAAGGCCGGCCCTGTCCCCAGGTCTGAAAGTCCCTGCAGGTCTCTGTAAGTGGACCCCATCCCAGCTCTGAAGTCTTGCTCCCCCTCCCCCACCCACCACCAGCCTCTGAATTGGGGGTTTGGCTGGAGGGGTGACCAAGCAGGACCATCCTGTTGATAAACGCAGCTTGTGGCCTTCATCCTGGGGCCAGGTGCTGTGGACCGGGATCGTTTATTCGGGTCACTTACTGGAAAGCATCTTAAGTGGGGGTTTTGAGCCAGATACTGGGCTTGGGGTGGGGAGGGGTTGGGTGACTACGTGTTGGTCAGACAGTGGGAGAGACTTGGGCCCAATCACAGGACAGATGTGTCTTGCACTGTCTTGGGCAGTGTCTGCCTGTGTCTGACCAGGAGGGGTGTTTTCAAGGTCTGTGGGGGAGGATTCTGCTTGGGGACATGCAGATGGCTAAAGAGGAAGCTGGTGTTTATTTCTCTCCACTTGGGGGCCTGGCCCTAATCAGAAGCTTTGCATGGGAATGAGAGGCTGGTTGGGGCCCTGGGGCTCCGCGGGGCCACTCCCGGATGAATCATCTGCAGATCTGGGCCTCATCCAAATGCCCTCATGGTCTCTTTGGGGTCTGCAGCCCCTTCAGGGGCAGGGACTGGTGAGTCAGTGGCCCATGAGGGAAAACCACTGAGGACCCGTGGCAGGTGGAGAGATGGCCACAGTGGTCAAGTGTGGCCTGTTCACCCAGGTCTCAGAGCTGGTGGCCTTTCCATGGAACCCTCAGTTAAAGCCTTTAGTGTTTTAAATTCATTCATTTACTTTAGAGAGGGGGGAAAGGAGGGAGAGAAACATCAGTATGCAAGAGATACATTTATTGGTTGCCTCACACGCCCCCAACTGGGGACCTCACCTGTAACCCGAGCATGTGCCCTGGCTGGGATCCGAACCGCTGACCCTTGGCTTCTCTTAGGCCGGCCGCTCAGTTCACTGAACCACACCAGCCAGGGCTCAGTTAAAACCTTTTAAAATACCAATCAGGCCGTCACCCCAACACAATAGGTACCTTATCTGGCCCCTAGGGAAGGCCAGGTTTCCATAGAAACCCCAAGGAATGTGAGGGCCGGTGACGGGCAGACCGTGGGCCCCTGGGCCTGGGGAAGCTTCATGCTGGCTGTTGCTGGGAAAGATGTGCCCCTGTGCCAGGTGGCTGCAAATCTTTTCCTCTGTTGCTGCAAATGCCTTGGTCCCAAATATGCCAGCCTGGAGGCCTCTGCCCCCTCAGGGTGGGTGGGTCCTGGGCTGAGCCCTCATGCTGATCAGCTTAATGGATCAGCTGGCTTGTATTTTCGGGAAAATTAAACCAGACCCAAGAGGGCACTTGGATTCCTCAGCGATAGCCCACATGTTTGAGAGGGGTCCTCTGGGGGCAGACAGCAGTGATCACTCGTGTGAGAAAGCACACAGCGTCCTGGAAGGAGTCAGAGGTTTCTTTGAAAACTGAATTCTGAAAGGGAAGAGCTTAGCACCAGGATGGGTGGAGGAGGAAAACTGTCTCCGAGCACAAAGCCCTGGGTGAGATTAGCGGGCTGCCGTGTCCCCACCAGGCTTCAGGGCCCAGCACCTTCAAGGGACAGCCACAGCCCCTGCGGCAGGTCTGGAAGTCGGGTGAAAATCCCCTCTTCACCGTCTAGTAACCATGTGACCGAGGGCAAGTTGGTGGTCTTCTCTGAGCCAGTTTGCTCAGGTACAAAGCAGGAGGCCAGCTGCTATTCCACCAGCCTGTTGGGAAGATTGAATTTCTACCGGTCACACCACAAGCCCCCAGCTTCGGCCATCGTGCTCCTAGCCTCGTTTAGACAGACCTCTGGAGACATCAGTGAGTCCTCTGCTGTTTGGCTCCTGTCCTTAAAGTGGAGCCTTTCCATGGCGGCAGGGTGGCCAAAACTGGGGGCTTGCGCTGTGACAGTGACTTCCCACCCGGGGATAGCTTTATTTCTCCAGGAGACGAAATGAGGCTAGAGTCGTTGGGCGAAACATGTGCAATTAGGGGACAGATGTGGACACGTCAAGTTCAGCTTGTGAGTCCCGGTCCGTCGGCACCGACCGGAAGCAGGCTCTGGGGCTAAGGGCTACAGGGTGACTTTTGACGTGGAGGTGCAGCCCTGCTTCTTCGGTGTAGGTGTGGTCGGGGAAGAGAGATGAGCAGGTGCACACGTAAACCGAAATAAAATAGGAACCCTTAAGAAAGGAAAGAAATGCCAGGTAAGATCAAGGGCAGGATTTCCTGGGTTTGGGGGTGAAGGAGCCATGTGCCAGTGACCAGGATTCAGACCAGCGGACATTGGGGGGCGCGTCCTGCTAGCCCCGGGTGCTGTGGCCGCCCCAGCCCCAGCGCGTGAAGCAGCTGTTCATCACTCCTCCGACCTTGAAGCAGGTGACACAGCAGGACTCAGGTGAGTGGAGCCAGGTGGAGACCTGCCAGAGGCCAGCAGCTTCGCCAGCTTCTGGCCATGCAGAAGCCTGACTGTAGGGAGGCTACCTTGCTCAAGAGGTGAGTACATGGAGGTGGGGGCCACCTGGGGGCTGCGGTCCATAGGCAGGGAGAGCGGAGGAGGGGTGGCCCGTTTTGAGGGGGCACACACCATACAGATCAGCGATTAAAGGGTGCCCGTTGGCCTGGGGCAGAGAATCCAGCAGAGGGAGCTGCTGGTGGCCATTACGAATTCATGTCTGTCCAGGCGAAATAAGCTCTTTAAAAGCCTTTTACAACATGGAAGATCCTTTTTAAGAAACTCCAAACCAGCCGCACCTTTATGAAGAAGAGCCGGGTTTCTGGCTGTGCGGCAGAATCATGGCGCGAGCTGTTCAGAGATGCTGATTGGCAGCTCCCTGCCCCCTGGGCTCGTGACCTAATGGGCCTGGGGAGAGGCCCGGGCACTGACTGGTTTCTTGAAAAGCTCCTCAGTGACTTTCATGCCCTGGTCAAGAGCAGGGTCAAGACCCCCTCCTCTGACTCAGAGCGGAACCCCCTTCCCGCTCCCCAACCCAGGTTTCCAACAAATCATAGGCTGCCTGAGACGCGGTAAATGGGGAGGTGAACGTTCTAACAGGCAAGATGGGCACCGTGCCCAGGCCTGCTGGGTCAGCCTGCCCGTTGTGTGCTCACCAGGGTCAAAGCCCGTGGGTCAGCATGGCCTTTGGTGTCGGTGGTTAATTAGCAAAGGTGGCAACAGTTGAAGAGCATCACTGTGTGGATGTTGTGGGGATAGTGTCACGTTTCCCAGGGAATCACAAGCGAAGGACATCTGACAACTCTGGTTGAATCCTGGTCCCTCATCTAGGATGTTCTTTCCTTGTGTTCACTTCCTGGTAGACGCAGCCTTGGTGGGACAGAACCCCGGCTGGGCACGCACTCAGCGCTCAGTGCTGCGGCTCACGGAGCTGCCGGACATGAGGGCCCGATTCCACTCCCCACGCGACCCCGCAGACTTGCTGCTGCGGGGCTCTGTGCCCTGTGGGGCCTGCAACCCAATCCCGGGGAGAGACTCCCCTTGGAGCCAGCCTCTCCCCAGCTTCAGCACAAATGCAGCCTGAATGGCAAATGTCACCTTGCTGCTGAGCGCTGGGGTGCTGGGTGACCACCTGCAGAAGACCCTCTGGGATTCTGCTTTGGGATAGGAAGTGGGTCCGTGGCTTATTCCCAGGGGCAGCCAGGTGACATGGGAAAGCCCCTCAGAGCCTCTAAGATGCTCTGAAGGTTTGTTTCTGTCCAAACCATGAACTCGGATGATTGCGGATGGCCAAGGGCAACCCTCTCTGGGTTTCTGCTCCATGGTCCCAAGCCTCTCTTCCTGCCACTCAGCCCTATGCCCCAACTCTGGTGTTGGTTTTTAATAAATGTTAGCAACTGCCCTTAACAGAAAGCACTGCCGTAAACAGTCAAAGATGGGCTGGTTTCCTCCCATCTTCTCTGGTAGCTAAAGAGCTGGGCCAAGCAGTATGTAACTTACACATTTGCATATGCTTGCCTCCACAGGTATGTATGTTCATGCGTGTTCATACAATATTGGTAGAGCACAGTTAATGTACTTCTTTCATGAGTTTCTTCTCTTGCTCATCAAAAACCCCCGGACTGGAAGGAGTTAGGCATGTGACAGACAGATGAAGCAAGCACACAGGAATGGGCTGGGGTCGTCAGGTAGGTGGCACAGAGCCAGGTGCAGGCCTCCTCTGCCTCCGAGGGCCGCTCCCCACGCCCTCCCTGCATCCCAGGCTGGGCCTGGTTTGGGGAGGGGTTGGGAGTGGCTGAGCTTCCAAAAGCAGCCCCGTGATTCTTCGACCTCTGGCCCTGCTGCAGGAGCTTGTCCCAGGCTCCCAGGCCCTAGGAGAGGATGCTGAAGTGTGTTCTGACCAGAAATGCACCTGTGGAATTCAAAACCAAGCAGAGTGATCATGTTTTTTCCTGTTGCTTTCCAGACCCAAAAATGGTTTACAGCAACGTTAGAAAGGCTAAAGGTTTCTTTTGAAAATGAAACGACCCCATAGCTCAGGGTTGGCGCTCTGGTCTTATTGAAAAGAAGAGCTGGGGGTAGGAGAGACAGTGGCTCACTCCTTGGTCTCTGGAGAGCACAGTGGCAGAACACACAGTCCTATCTGTTACTACAGCACTGGATTTTCATGAGAACTAAATCCAGTTAAATTGCTGTCCCAGTGTGTATGGACATGGCAGGACTGAACTTAGGCAACTCCTCTGTTAGAAGTCTTCTCAGCTCAGCCCGAATGGAAGCGTAAAGGGTTGGTGGAGATTTCTTTAGCAGAGGAGTAAGAGAGGGAAAGAAAAGAAATCTCACTCTTATCAGAGTGACTGCTGCTCACAATTCTACTTTTTGCCTTGGTTGCCAGGAAGCTCCAAGCTAATGCGTGGCCATTTCCCTCATTAAATGATTGCGTATTTCTTTTTGCCTTTATTCTACTTCTGCTGTTTCATAACACCCAACTCCACCATCGCCCCAGCTGGAGAGATGTGGCATTTTATGCCCTGGGATGAGGCGGTTGTTGGCTTTCCCTGATGGCCTGTATGTTCCTTGAGGTCAGGGATCATGCCTTGTCCTTCTGTCTGTCCTCCAAAACAGCCAGCCTGGGTCCAGCACATCATTAGCACATTTACTTGTGGAATGAAGGTTGGATAAGTAGGTTTTTTAAAAAGCAAGCATGACCATCAAGTAAAATACTAAATAAATACACAGGGGTTCTTCCTTCAACAATGAAAATATGCTGTCATCAAGCCTGTGCCCCTTTTTGCTCTAGCTGCCAGTAGCTTCAAGGCACGTCAGTGTCTAACTGCCGTGACATTGTCGGGGTAGCAGGACCAGGAATGGGACATGCACACTTGGTCAGCCAAGGGCAGGAGAAACCCCAGTGTCTTAGCCCCAGTTGTCAGAGAGGTTGCAACCCAGCCTCTGGCTCTGCAGGCCTCCCCTGTGCCTGGTCGCCGGTGTTGCTCCGCCCGCTGCCCCGAGTGGGGTTCTGTGTCTGCTCCCCTCTCCCCGGGACCTTCGAGTCTGTGAGCCCCCTGTGGGCAGGGACCCGGCCTCCATCCTTCACAGCCACCCCCTGGCGCCGAGCTGGTCCAGGGCCCCCATCGGTCGGGGGTGTTTGCACAGGCCGGTCGGTGTCTCCGAGCCACAAGCCACAGCCAGAGGAGGAAGGCGGCGAGTTCTGGTATCGTTGCTGCAGCTGGTGTTGTGAATCAGGCCGACGAGCAGCGCATCCTCTTACCCGGCTATTTCACGACACCAGGGTTGCATCATACCCATCCTCTCCAGGCGAACCTCGTGGGACCATGGGACCCGGCCGGCGTGGGCCTGGGGACGGGGTGGCAGTGGGGGTGTCTGTGCAGAAGATTGTTCATTTTAGCAAGCAGGGTCTCAGACTGCTCCTCAGAACCAGCTGGGGAGCTTTCCAAAAGGGCTGATGCTGCCCCCCATCCCCACCCCAGCCTTCCTCCGCCCAGGGCCATGGAACCTCCTGTGTGGAGCCAGGGCATCACCCTCTGTTGGCTGCTGCTGAGTGATGCTCCAATCCAGGTGCAGTCAGGGAGGAGCCCAGGGCTCCTAGCGGGGCTTTGCCCCTACTGCTGCTGCCATAGCCCCTCCACCCTCCCCGCCCATTCCTTCTGCCTTGCCCTGCTCCCCACGCCACTGCCGACCCCCACAGCTCTCCGCCTGACCCCAGGACAAGGGCCAGGCTCCTTGCCCTGACCCTCAGGGCCCTTCTCTCCTGCTTTCCTTCCCTCCTCAGAAAGGAGACTGTTGTTTTCCCCGTAGGGCTCTGGAACCCCCTGCCCTGCACAAGTTAATGGGTTGGTTCTGTCAGCTCTGCCTTCAGATGATGCCTCAACTTGCACCACATCTCACCATCCTGCCACCCACTGTGGCTGCCCTGGCCCAAACAAGTCGTTCCTTGAAGTTGCCCCCCTCAGTCCATTCCCTGCACAAAAGCCAAAGGGATCTTTGAGAAATAGAAATCTGACCATCACATAATAGAACATGGAACTTCTGACCCTGGCTTAGAAAGCCCGATGGTTCTTCCATGTCTCAGACCCCATCTCCCTGGTCTCTCTACTCCAGCAAGACCTGCTTCCTTGCTGTCTGGAAGCCCTAACTGCACCAACCTCCTACCCCAGGGCCTTTGCACATGCTCTTCTCTCTGTCTGGAACCCCTGGGCTCATACCTGCTCACAGATGTGTGGCTTCTTCTCAATGTTGGAGCTTAGTTCAAATATCTCATTCTCAGAGGGGCCTAAATGCCTCCCCCCCCCCAAAAAAAAAAGCTTTGTTTCCTTCATGCACTTATCACTAAATGTATTATAATGATTGCTTGATTATTGGCTGTCTCTCCGGCTAGAATGTTAACTCCAGGTCTTTGTCTTATTCCCTATGCCTGTGTTTGTTCCCTAGCACAGGGCATGATGGTATGCAGTAGGCACTCAATAAATGTGTATGAATGAAGAAACCATTGGACCCTGTTCAGCCTCATCTCCCACCATTTCTTCCCTTCCCTCTACCCCCACCCACCTCTTCCCTTGCATTGACCATGCCTTTCCCCAACCCCCCTTCCATCGTCCCCTGGATCCCCTCCAGTCACACCCATCTCTCTCCACCCAGGGCTCCCTGCCCTCAACATTTCGGTGCTCTGCATTCAGGGTTTTCACTCCTAGGGAGGTCCCTGATGGCCGAGTCTTTTCCAGTCCTTTGCTGCCCATGGTCTTGGTCCTGAGAACCAGCCCGTGATGCAAGGGGCCCTCAGCCACTAGGCTGGGGGCTGACACTGGACTCCTGAGTGATAACTAGCAAGGCCCCTGGGGTCAGATGACTTGCTCAAAGTCACACAGAAACTGAGACCTGACCCAGGGCCTGAGACCCCCTGCGGCCCCATCACAGGATTCTGCTCAGTCAGGCACATCCAATTCCGGGTCCTGGGTCTCAGACCTGAAGGGCTCTGGGGGCCCCTGGGAGCTGAGGTCCTGGGAGGCAGGAACTGTGCACACAGCACGGTGTCCCCGTCAGAAAGGGGCCTCTGGGAGCATTTCTCAAATGGATGACTCCATCCACAAGTAGGGACCCCCTTTCTCAAGTCTGTGCTTTGCCACAAGGTGTTCTTACAACCCCTTCGGTTTGTTCTATTGCTGAGCCCTTGGAGGGGTCCTACTGATACCCCTTCCTGCCCCAGAGAGTTGGGAGGGCAGGACAGGCTCCTTGAAGCAGCCAACGTTCCCTTTCAGGGTTGGAAGGGACCTTGGAACTGACATTGCGGAGGTGGGGGGAGAAGGTCACCCAGGGTCACCCAGCTAATGTGTGGCCCGGTCACTCCACCCACAGTGCCTGTGGTGCTGGAAACCAGTCCTGGCCCCTTCCTCCCCTGAGATCTTAATCAGGAATTTTCCACAGCTTCTCGGGGACAGGGTGTGTAGGAATGGTGTGAGGGGATGCAGGTTTCGCTGGTCAGGTGGCAGTTTAAGAGCAAGAGGGTGATAAGATCTTCCCCGAGGCCTATGGGAGGGAAAGAGTAACTCATGTCTCTCCCCTCTGGAGAGCAGGTGGGGGCCCAACGGTAGAACATTGACCACAATTGGGGTCCTTGCCCTGGAGTCCTCCCCGCTGAGCCTTCACCCCGCTGGCAGCTGTCATGCAAGCCGGGGACCCACTCCTACCAAAGCCTCTCAGGAAGGGATGGGAGGGGGTCAGTAACAGCAGCTCCTGATTTTTTTTGTTTTTACATCAACACACAAGGTAAACATATAAACTGCAGGCAGTTTCACAGTGACCATAACCTGGGTTTGTCACCAGGTCCTGCCACCCTGAGCTCATCGCCACGTTCGGCAGAACTGGGAGAACCCCGAGGGGCTGTGCCTTGCTGACCCCGACTCGCGGTGATTCTGTCCACTAAGGATTCCTAAGGCGGCTCCTCTCCACCCTCTGGTCTCACTCTTTGTTATTCGCTCAACAAACGTTTATTGAAGACCCTACTCTGTGCCCTTGAGTTGCTTGGTATCAGTGAACATGATCAGTTCAGATCTGTGCCCCTGTGGACCGGCCTTCTAGCAAGTTGGATGGAATGGATGTCCTCTTTCCCAAAAAGTGTTCTTTGGTGTAAAAACTTTGTGGGGCTTCTGGGCTCCAGGTTAAGTACCCTTATCTTGGAGGGTGACTCACCCCCTCCACCCTCACCCCGCCCCGCTTGCTACTCTTAACACCATCTGAGCACTTGCATCTGCCCCTGCTGGGCACACCTGTCCCAGGCTCGCTGGATGGGGACCTAGGGGGGCACAGCAGGAGCCTGCCAGGCCCCTCTGAGAGCTCTCAGTGCCCTAGTGCAGAGTGTCGCTGGAGACCAGGAAGTTCCAAAGACTGAGCTGCTCAGAGCTGGTCTTCTGGGGGCCTGTGTGGGCTCTGAGAACCAGGCCCGAGAGGCAAGGTAGGAAGGGAGGAAAAATGTGTCCTTCACGTGTCTCCCAAGAGTGAGCCCAGCTCAGATGCCTGGCCTTGAGGCCTCGGTATTCATCTCCTGCCTTGTCCTCCAAGACTCTGGTCAGGGGCTGTCCTGTCCCTGACTGTCCCCCCTGAACCCTCTTCCAGAGCACCATCTCCTATTGCTGCCTGTACCACGCAGCTCTCTCAGTCTGTTTCCTTTATCCATTTCTCTATGACTCAGAAGTGTCTTGAGCACAGCCCCAGGGATGTCCCGGCTGCTGTCACTGCCCATGGCAGGTGGCTGGGCAATAAAGGTTTGTTGTATGAATGGCTGAAAGATGCAACGCCCTGCAGGGGTGACAAGGAGGTCAGCGTTTTGCTGGTGAGCTGATGGGCCACCCGCAGCCGGGAAGCAGACAGAGACGGAAGGGAGCATGCAGGCTGTGTACCAGGGAGGGCCCTTGGGACCAGCATCTCTGGGGGAAAGGGAGCAGCACTGACAGTGGGAGAGGTGGGGTGCTGCTGTAGACGCAAAGCTGGAGCCGACCTGAGGAGCTCTGGAGCTGGGGTGGCCCTTCGCCACTGGGGCGGGGCACTGGGCCTTCCTCCCCCGCCCCCCAGTCCCAGGTGGGCTGTTATCTTAGCGATCAGGTGGTGGGCAGGACTGCAAAGGGCACGTGTTCTGCCTCCCACCCTGTCCGGGGACCCTGCTCACCAGCCGTGGGCGGTTTCAGCCAAACTCCCCGCCCCCTTTCTGCGGCAGGCCCATTATATAAGGTCACATCCTGCGTGTGCCTGCCGACCCTGGCCCCCTCCCCTGACACCCAGAGCCACAATGGCAGAGCTGCCGGGTTCTGAGTCGCCTGGGGACCCCACTCTGTGCAGTGGGCGCTTTACCATTAGCACACTGTTGGGGGGTGATGAGCCCCCGCCACCAGCAGCCTATGACAGCAGCCACCCGAGCCACCTGACCCATGGCAGCACCTTATACATGCGAACCTTCGGCTATAACACAATCGACGTGGTACCAGCCTACGAACACTATGCCAACAGCGCCCTGCCCGGTGAGCCCCGTAAGGTCCGGCCCACCCTGGCAGACCTGCACTCCTTCCTTAAGGTAAGCATCGTCTCAGAAAATGGGCCACTTCCCTGCTGTGTGATCCTGACCCAGTCGTTTAACCTCTCTGAGCCTTGGCTTTGTCGCCTAAGCCATGAGGACATGTGGTCCTTACGAGTCAAGAGGCCCTCACGAAATGTGGAGCTGTGAAGCTCTGGGCGTGTGTTGTCACAGGCAACCCAATCAAGCAAACTAGGGCTGCCTGGAGAGGTAATGAGCTCCCCGTCGGCAGAAGCATGCAAATAGAGGTTGTGGCGATGGCGAGGGGAGAGGGAGGCAGGTCTTGCATCAGAGAAGAGGCTTGTTGGGTTTGCTGCCTGGGAGGCTGAACTCTGCAGGGCGGAGGGCCAGGAGCCCTGCCAGCCTCACCCGGGGTCTCCGCTCCCAGCAGGAAGGCAGCCACCTGCACGCCCTGGCCTTTGACAGTCATCCCAGCCATGAGATGACAGACGGGCTTGTGGAGGACGAGGCAGGCGCCACCATCGAGAAGAGCCCTGGGGAGCCCGTGCGCTTCGGCTGGGTCAAGGGGGTGATGGTGAGTGGGGTGTGGAGAGGATGTTTGGGAGTGAGAGGGGGTGGACAGAGCCCCATCCAGCCTGGGCTCTGACTCTCAGGCCTTAGTGGCCAGGGCAGACCCAAGGCCCGTCCTGGACCTCAGTTTCTCTGGTTTTGCACTTCCCAACCTCAGTTTCCCCCAGACTGAGACCTGGCCCGAGGGACAGATCTCCTTTTGGCTGCTCAGAAAATGAAGCCAAAAAGATCCTGTGACTCGGGACAAGTTACTTAGCCTGTGCCTCAGTTTCCCTCATCCGTGAAGTGAGAGCCTTAAACCCGCTGATGGATGTAAAGCGCTTGAAGCCAAGCCCGCTCTGGAGTCATGAGAGGAAACTGTGTTTCCGCAGAAGGGCCACCAGGGGGAGCGCTAAACACACAAATCCGCGCGGTCTGTCTCACGTTCCCGGGCGGTAAGGGGAAGGTTCGCTGCAGCGTGGAGCGCCAGTAAGTCTCCAGGCAGCCGAATCGAGTGAACCTGGCCTTGGAAGACATTATTGCAGAGGGAGCTGCAGGAAATTTAAGAGAAAGCGTTAGTCTTGCTCTGGCAGGCGGTGGGCCGGTGCTCTGACCTTAATTAACTTTGCCCAACTGCCTCCGGGCTGTGCCTTCTGTCTCATCAGCCGGTGAGCCCGGCTCCAGCCCCAGAGGCTGCCATGAAGGTTCTGGCCCTCCCGCCCGGACTGTGGCGACCAGAGCCCAGCGTGGCCCATTCAGAGCACATGGGGGGCCTTAGAAATCTCTCAGTTGCCCCTGTCTCAACCCATGACTTGGCTGGGGCAGTCTTGCTCCTGCCCCCTTCCCACAGCTTCAGCAAAGGCCTCTGGCCTTGCTTTAAATTCGGAAGCTGAAGTCACAGCCACTCGAGGCCTGATTTCTGCCTGCATTTGCTGAGCTGCCCCGAAATGCCAGGCGCTGGGCCGACAGCTGGCCACTGGAGCCACAGGGAAGGCAGGGAAGTGGGTGGGAGGGGCAGGTGGGTCTCTGGGTTCCCTCCCTTCCCTGCCCCACAAAGCCAAAGAGGCATTGAAGTGGGTAAAGTGAAGAAAGGACCCAGGCATCTCCAAGGCCTTGGTGCCCAATGACATGCCATGACTGGGGACAGGGACTTGTGTGTTTGGTCTTGGGGTACCTACCCCTCCGCTGCAGGTGACCTCTGACCACCCCCTTCTCCCAGATCCGTTGCATGCTCAACATCTGGGGCGTGATCCTCTACCTGCGGCTGCCATGGATTACAGCCCAGGCGGGCATTGGTGAGTTCCATCGCTGGGGGGGTAGAAGGAAGGTGTGCTCGAACCCTGGGTCCCTGCAGTGACAGAAGCGGGGGTGGTGTAGCAGAGGAGCACCAGATGGGGAGGCAGCAGGCCTGAGGGCTCTCCCTGGCTCTGTTTGCTCTCAGCAAGTCATTTAACCTCCTGGAGCCCATTTCTACTACAGACCATCCGGGTTAGAAACTTGTACTCTGGACAGACTGATGTTCAGATGCTAACTCTGTACCATGCTGGGTGACCTTGGACAAGTATCTTAACTTCTCTGAGCCTTGCCTTCAACATCAGTAAAAGGGGGTGGGAATCATCTTGGCCTCATGTAAACAGCACAGGACTTGGCACCCGGAGGTGCTGACCAAGTGCTAACTATTACTTTATCTTTTATTATGAAAAGAAAGGATACCTTCCCTTCCATACCTAATGAACTTTTACATGTGGGTTCACCAGCTCCCCAGCTTTTCAGGATAGACCAGGAGGTAGACAGAGCCCCACTTTTCAGATGAGTAAACAGAAGCCCAGAGAAGGGAAGTGATTTCCGCTAGGTGGGTCCCCCACACGCTTCCTTATCTGGGAAATGCTATTGCTGATTTTTGGGGTGATCACATCCCCCTCCATACCCACAGTCCTGACCTGGATCATCATCCTACTGTCGGTCACGGTGACCTCCATCACCGGCCTCTCCATCTCAGCCATTTCCACCAACGGCAAGGTCAAGTCAGGTGGGCCCCCACCCCACCCCCACCACTGCCTTTCCCCGCCTTCTCTGTGGGTCACTCCGCCTTCACCCTACCCCCACCCATGCCCTCACCCAAACTGGGACGCCACAGGCTGCTCCTTCTGGTTCTGATGAGAGCTTTGGGCAGGCTCTACACCCACACAGGGTGCCCGGGCTACCTCCTACATGTGGGCCCCACGGAGCCAGTGGTCCCCTTTCCCAACCTCAGCTTTCGCCTGCACCAGTCAGCTGACTTGTCTGTCCCCAACAGGTGGCACCTACTTCCTCATCTCCCGGAGTCTTGGCCCAGAGTTAGGGGGCTCCATCGGCCTCATTTTCGCCTTCGCCAATGCTGTGGGTGTGGCCATGCACACCGTGGGCTTCGCAGAGACTGTGCGCGACCTGCTCCAGGTGAGGGGCTGGCCCGGGGCAGAGGGAGCCCCCGGCCTCTCCCAGTCTCCTTCCCCCGAGCCGGGCTGGGCCTTCCTTGGCCCGATTTGCCCTTTGGGGACCAAGGCTACCAGCTGATCACTGTGGGTGACAGTGACAATCTCATCAAAGAAGGCCATTCCCAGAAGTCCCCTGCAGGTGTGCATGTCGCCTGCAGGGCCACATTGTCCAGGCATTGCAGCAGCTGCTTTGGAGCCCCCAGAGGCAGGGAAGGGCTTTGCCTGTGAGAGCTGCTGCCAGGTGGTGGGGGTCTGGGCGGGGCTCCAAGTGCAGCCTGGCCTGTCCCCTCCCCCAGGAGTATGGCACACCCATCGTGGACCCCGTCAACGACATCCGAATCATCGGCGTGGTCACCGTCACCGTGCTGCTGGCCATCTCCCTGGCTGGCATGGAGTGGGAGTCCAAGGTGAGGAGCCATGTTGGGGAAGAGATGCGGGGTGTCGGGTGGGGAAGTGGGAGTCCTGAGCACGGGTGCCGCTCCTGGCTCTGCCTCTCCCTACCTGTATTAGCAAGGGTTTCAGATCCGCTGCTGTGACAAAGAGGCCCTCAGGAAGGGTCTTAAACAAGCCACTCATCTCTCTCTCCTGTGACAGTCCAAGTGTCCCTGATTCCTGGGGCTCACGTACCCAGACTTCTTCCATCCTGTGGCCTCTCCAGCCCGGGTGTGCGGCTCATCCGCCTGGTCCATGGCGGCCGCCTCCCCCATGTCCATAGCCCAGCCAGCAGGAGGGGGGCCACCCCTTTGGTTCAAATCCCATCGATGGGAACATGGTCTCAGGGCCACGCCTATCGGCAGGGGTGCAGGGGAGCAGCATGGTCCGCATCGGAGCCTGCATCTAGCCAACAGCCGGCGGGTTGGCACTATGAAACGGGAAAAGGACAGATGTCAGGCTGCAGCTGGCAGGCTGGCCACATGTGCCCCCCACCATTTCTCCTGCACCCACCCTGACCCTAGCTGTACCAGTCTCCTCGCTGCCCCTTGAGTGCTCTAAGCTTCTGCCCCCCCACTTTAGGACCCCTAAAGACTCCTTTATAGGCCACCCTGCTAAAGTAGCCCCCAACTGAGTCCCCACCACAGTCCTGTTCTTACACTGGATTCATGTGCCCTATCTGTCAGCAAGACCAGAGCCCTGGGTGGCACCGGCTCCTAGAAGAGAGCCTGCAGCCTGAGGGTAACGAATGAATGAACGAATGAATGAATGAGAGACTGAGCTACCTTGGGCAGGTTCTTCCCTGCTGGGGTGCCCTGAGGAGGGGTGCCAGGCCATCTGACCTCTAGGTCCTTTGTCCCCAGGCCCAGGTGCTCTTCTTCCTGGTCATCATGGTCTCTTTTGCCAACTACTTGGTGGGGACACTGATCCCCCCATCTGAGGACAAGGCCTCCAAAGGCTTCTTCAGCTACCGGGGTATGTGCAGATTGGGGCCCCTGCCCAGGGGGATGGGGACAACAGGACCCTGCCTGCCCATCTGGCCTATTCTGTGGGCACCAGGAGGAAGGGACCTCTGACTATGCAGCCAAAAGCTGCCACTAGAGTCCCTTGCCTACCCGGCTGGGCCCACTGAGGGGGCAGAGTCTTCCTGGCGGCCCTGACTCAGCCCTTGTTTTCCAGGGGACATTTTCGTCCAAAACTTACTGCCTGACTGGCGGGGCCCGGATGGCAGCTTCTTCGGGATGTTTTCCATCTTCTTCCCCTCGGCCACGGGCATCTTGGCAGGAGCAAACATCTCCGGGGACCTCAAGGTGGGCAGCTCATCCAACCACCCCCCCTTCCTGGCCCTACTTCCCTGGATCTCTAACGGGACACAAAATGAGCTTTTAAAATCCAGTCCGGCCCCTCTCAACCCAATGCCAGCCAATGCCTGTCAACGTCCTTCACTCCATTCTCGGTTGTGCGTAGGTCGCCCCCAAAATGGGCTCGTTTCCTCCCTAATTCCTGGGGTCTCAGCCTAGGGGGAAGACTGGCCCAGCCTGACCTTCCGAAACTCAGGCTGGGTCCCGCACACCTTTGCTGGGCTGACTTCCTCCCTGGCCCTCAGCTTGGTGTTCACAGCCCCCACCGCTGCTGCCCCAGCCCTGAGGATCCACTGCTTTGTCTTGTCACCCCGTCCCTCCTCCTCGCCTTTGCCTCTGCTCCCCGGGACTCCCTACCCTTGTTTGTTCACCTCAATAAGTTCTGATCCTCTTACAAAGAGCACCTCCATCCTTACACCTCTCCCAGCGCTCCAACAGTGTCGTGGCCCCCAGCGTAACAATGCCAGGCCATTTATGTCACGTCCCCCCTGCACCTAGAGACCTGAGGCCTGCCTCTGGGTCTCTGTGTTCTGCTGAGGGTCAGGCGAGGTGCTCAGGACATGTAGTTGAGGGAAGAGTGGCGAAGCAGGGTGCTGTGACGTGGGGAGGAGAGACCTGCCCCAGGGCCTCCAGCAGGACTTCCAGGAGGCAGGACTGAGCTGGGCGCTGAGCTGGGCGTAGAAAGAGGAGGAAGCTGGCACGTGGATTAAAGGAGACGGTGTGTAAGTTGTGGGGAATGGGAAGCAGCAGGTTCAGTGCTGGGCGGCCCTCCGTCGCCAGGCCCACACCAAAGGTGCTCCTTGCCGCATTTCCTGAAATGAATTAATAGTCATGCATTGGTGGAAACCTCCAGCCTCAGCCCTATCGGGGCACAGGAGTTCCCGAAATCAGGGAGCAGCTGTCTTTGCAAAGCTCCTCCCGGCTCTGATGAGCAGCCAGCAGAGGTCTGGGCCACCTGCCTGCAGGTCCTGCTGAGGTTAGCTGTGCTGGGTGCCTTTCCCAGCCCCGTTACAGTTCCATTCATCAGTTCCCATAGCCTGGGAATTTATCTAGACGCTTCATCACACTTCTTACCTTATAACCGGCTCAGTGTGCTGGGGTCCTGGCCGGGCAGCTATCTCAGAGCTGGGTGGTGGGGGCACCTTCCTCTGTCCTGAATGCCCTCAGCCCAGAATGCCACCCCACCACTTCTGGATCCTGCCCTCTGACCATCCCAAGAGACAGTGTCCTCTGCAGAAGAGCAGCTCCTCTTGTTCATGGAGACTTTCTGAAAGTTTCAGAAAACCGCTCTGGGCCTCAGCTTCCCCAGCTATAAAATGGGGCTAATGTAGCCCCTGGCTTCTCAGGATGGGAAGTGGGAATTCAGCATGTTAAGTTGTGCAAAGTGCTTAGGACAGGGCTCAACACAGAGGAAGCGCTCCAGACTTGCTGTCAAGAGGTCATTGTCATTTGTGCCACACATCCTGCGTGGTGCTTCTTTCTTTATGAAGGTTATCCCCCCACAGTCATAAGGGTTTGGGGCTGGCATTCCCCACATACTCCCCCAGCTCAAAGAGGGTCAGGGGCTGGCCCAGGGCCACACACAGGGCGTGGAAGGTGCACATTTCTACAAGAAAGAGGCCTCAACTTGATCACAACAACCTTGTTCAATGAACATTTTCTGGGCCCCACCCCCAGCCTCAGACAAGGGCAGGGCCTTCACTGCTGCCTGATGCCCCCTTCCCCGCCCTGCCCAGGATCCTGCGATTGCCATCCCCAAGGGAACACTCATGGCCATTTTCTGGACCACCATCTCCTACCTGGCCATCTCGGCCACCATTGGTAAGTGGCCGGAGGGGCCCCAAGGTGGGTTCGGCCCTCTAACAGGGAAAACTGGGCTGGGAGGACTTGTAACCCCAGGACGTAGATCCTTGGACCTTATTTTGGGCATGCCTTGGTAGTGACCAGAACATGGGTGTCAGACCAGGCTCTTCAGTCCCTTCATATGTGATGTTACAGATTCAAGGGCGTGAACACCCTACAGGGATCATAATACCAATAATGCTGACGATGAAGATGACGCTAGCAACTGACTGCCCTGCCCTTTACCTGAGTTACCACATTGAATCTGGGCACTGTCATTTCCACCGTTTTACAGAGAAAATAAGGGCTCAGAGAGGTTCAGTAACCTGCCCAACGTCACACAGCCACTGCGTGGTGGAGCTGGGCTTTGAACCCAGGCCTGAGCTGCTGGCATTTGCCTTCCACTGAGATCCTCACAGGTGTTCTTGCTCCTTATGAGACAAGCTACTCCCAGATGGCCAAGAAACGTGGTCCAGGTCACAGCCCATCAGGGCCTGAGACCCAGGTCTCCACCTTAAGGAGGACGTTGTGACCTTAGGTCACCTAAGCTCACTGTGTCTCTGTAGTGTGACAGCAAAAGTAACGGCAACGCCTGCTTCCCAGGGTTGTGTGAGGTACTTAAGGCAAAGGCTGCCACACCGTCCGAGCTCCTGCACGTTAGCTAACATCACCCCTGTTACATCTTAAAAGAAGAGCATCTGCACCTCTGCAGAAGTGGCCTTTTGAGGGTAGGACAGGAAGAGAGGGAGAAAGATGTCCCCACATCCATCCTCTTCACCAGGTTCCTGTGTGGTTCGTGATGCCTCTGGGGACCTGAATGACACCATGATCCCCGGCCTGGGCGCCTGCGAGGGGCTGGCCTGTGGCTACGGTTGGAACTTCACCGAGTGCGCCCAGCAGCGCAGCTGCCGCTATGGCCTCAGCAACTACTACCAGGTACCTGCAGCCTCGGCCAGGAAGTCAGCCCCACAGACACGGGCAGGGGCAGGTGGGGGAGAGGCGTGGTTTGGACTCAGGTGGGGGCCCCTGGGCCCAGCCCCTGCCATGGTGGGAGCTGGAATTTCCAGGCGATGGTTGGAGACTCGGATGGAGGCGTCAGGATACTCCAGGGTGGGGGGCTCCAGGCCCATCCCCACACCATGTTGGCCTTGAACCCCCTGTCCCTGCAGACCATGAGCATGGTGTCCGGCTTCGCGCCTCTGATCACGGCCGGCATCTTTGGGGCCACCCTGTCCTCTGCCCTGGCTTGCCTCGTCTCTGCCGCCAAAGTCTTCCAGGTGAGGCTGTGGCTGGAGGCCAGGTGCCAGGTCCTTTGGTGACTGCTGCAGAGGCCTGGAGGGGTCCCAGCACAGGGGTATCCAGACTGGAGGAAAGGGGGACTAGAGAGGGAAACAGTTGCTTGAAGAGCATCTACAATTCCCCGCAAACTCCCCCGTGTGTAGCCTGGTGCCCTGTCTGCTATCCCACTTAAGAGACAGAAGCCAGAACCCAGATGCAGCAGTACCCTGCTGATGTCATCAGCCTGGGAGCAAGAGCTGGGGTCCAGAAGGGGAGGAGGGAGGAGGGGCCCGGCCAGGGGCTGAGCATTGTGTCCTGTGCCCACAGTGCCTGTGTGAGGACCAGCTGTACCCTCTCATTGGCTTTTTCGGCAAGGGCTATGGCAAGAACAAGGAGCCGGTGCGTGGCTACCTGCTGGCCTATGCCATTGCGGTGGCATTCATCATCATCGGTGAGAGGCCACACGGGGGCCTGGCCTCTCCAGGCCAGCTACTGAGGATGTGACCTCAGCAGCTCGGGCCAGGGTGCTTGTGGCCATTCAATGGAATCAGATGCAGAAATGCTTTCGTATTTTGGGATTCCCCAGAAGCAGGCCCCAAGATAAGGGTTCACCTCAGGTCTGTCTGCAGATGCAGGGGGCCATGGGATGGGGAGGGGCGGGAGCTTATCCTTGAGCATGTTTCTACCATGGGGCGGACTGTGATAGGGTCTGCGGGTTTCTGATCAAAGGTAACGTGTGGCCTGGGTCATGCTGTCAAATGTATTTCACCCAAAATCTGTGACAGCCCCTATCCTCCGTCAGCCCCTCACCTGGTGCCTTCTACCCTCACGTTGCTCTCCATCTCCTTAAAAGCTGGCTGTTTACAGTTTATAAAACACTGGCCCTCAGAGTGTCACAAACTATGGACCCATTTCCCAGATGAGAAGGTTGAGACTCACTGAGCCTCAGAGGTCCCCCTCCCTTGGAGGGAGGTGCCTGGTGGCTCCCTGGCAGACTTGCCCGACAGACTGTTCTCTCCCTCCCTGGGTGCCTGAAGCTGAGCTCAACACCATCGCTCCCATCATCTCCAACTTCTTCCTGTGCTCCTACGCCCTCATCAACTTCAGCTGCTTCCACGCCTCCATCACCAACTCCCCCGGTAAGCAGCCCCGCACCCCTCCTTCAGAGATGGCACTTGGGGCTGGGGGCTGGAGGGGGGCAGGGGAGGCATGGATGGAGCTGGCAGATCAAGGCCACCTCTCAAATGGAAACCAATGAAAGGCACCATTTAAATAACAATAAAGTAGCTATTGCTTGTCAACCACTTGCCAGGTACACTGTCCATGGATTCATGTACTCCTCCCCATGTGCAGAGATTTTTCTAGGGCCTTCCTCTACCAGTTTTACAGAGGTCTGTGGTCCCCGGAGAGGGAAGAGCATTGCCCCAAGTCACAGACAGGGTTGCGGCAGGTTGAACATTGCGACACTGGGGGGCGCCACTCACAAATGTCATAGCTTCATAGGTTTATTATGAACATATTCTGGCAAATGGCAGTAGAGTCTGGAGGAAGACTTTTTCTTTTTCTCTTTTTAAAAGATTTTATTTATTATTTTTAGAGAGAGGGGAAGGGAGAGAGGCAGAGAGAGAGAGAGACATCCATGTATGGTTGTCTTTCACCTGCCTCCAGCTAGGGGCCTGGCTGGACACCTGACTTGCAACCTGGTCATGAGCCCTGGCTGGGAATCGAACCAGCGACCTTTGGGTTCGCAGGCTGGTATCTTACCCACTATGCTACCAACCAGGTCCAACTTTTTCTAATTGACCCCAAATTGTTGAGGGGCTGGTTGCGGACTGCCATCTCCACAGACAGTGGACCATGGCGCCCCAGAGTGGTGCTATGGGGCAGCTGTCCCTAGTGGCCCTGGCACAACCTGCCATGTGGAGCCAGGCGGGGTCCCATCCTTCCCTCCACCCAGCCACAGGAGCCTGGGCTATTGCTGACCTTGAACGTCTTGTGGCCCATTTTGGCCTGGGCTGGGTGCCGCCTGGTCCTTGTAGCCTATTGGCATGGCACGTCAGCCAAGACAGGTGCGAGGTCCCCCCAGAGCCTCCAGCCCCAGCCCCAGGAGGGTGGGGGGTGGGTGGGCACAGGCTGGGCAGTGCCGGCCTAGAAGGGTGCTCCAGGGTGCCACGTGTGCCCACCGACCTGTGTCCCCACCCAGGGTGGAGGCCCTCCTTCCGCTACTACAGCAAGTGGGCAGCACTGTTTGGGGCGGTCATCTCCGTAGTTATCATGTTCCTTCTCACCTGGTGGGCGGCCCTCATCGCCATCGGCGTTGTCCTCTTCCTCCTGCTCTACGTGATCTACAAGAAGCCAGGTGCGTGCTGGCGGGCTGCTGAGGGACCGCCATGCAGGCCAACCTGCCCTCCAACCTAGCTAAAGGCCTGCCTGGGCTCTGGGCTCCCCATCGAGGGGGGATTGGAGCTATGGGAATGCGCCCCCTCAGAGCACACACCTCTATTTCTAGCCCTCCCCACAATACCCAGGACCCTGGAATCGCCTGCCCAGGCCCATCTTCCTGAGAGTAGCTGGCCTCCTAGGGTGGCCGAGGCCTAGCTGATTGTACGGCAGGGGACGAGGCATGATACATGGACAGGGTGTCTGTGTGCACACAGGCAAGGATGCTGGGGTGACAGTGGTCTGGGGCTGGGATGCAGAACCCCGGGGACACCTAGAATCCCTGATTTGGTCCCCACCTTCCAGGGCCTTGTGAAGGTCTGTTTACCAAGGGAGGCGACTATTGTAGCGTTTAATACCCTGATGTGTAACTTTTAAATAATGTGTAGCTACATGTTACATGCACACTGTCACCCGGTTAAGCCTGGGGCCCCCATTCCTGAAGAATGCCCTCGTGCCCTCTCTCCACATGTCTGGCTTCTCCGCCGCCCCCAGAGGTGAACTGGGGCTCCTCGGTCCAGGCCGGCTCCTACAACCTGGCCCTGAGCTACTCGGTGGGCCTCAACGAGGTGGAGGAGCACATCAAGAACTACCGGTGAGCTGGTCTCTGGGCCCCCTGGGACCCAGGGCCCCCACGGCCCTGTTCTGGAGGCTCCGGGCCAAGCCCCGTCACCCGGCGTGGCAGTCCTAGCGTGGGCACAGCCCCCACCAGAGAGGGAACAGAGGGTGAAGAGCACCACATGGCAGCTAGGGGACAGGGGTGGACAGTGCCCCACCAACGGGACTGAGCCAGCGGTGTAGCCTCTCTGTACCTCCATGTCTGTAGCAGAATTGCTCTTTGAAGTGCCAAGGGGTCCGTTAGGCCTGTATGGCACTGTCACTTCCATCACAAGAGTCTGGAAGTGGACTGTGATGACTCTCTTCCCAGCTGATTCCCCTCAGTGAGGAGAGCCCTGTGCCCAGGACCCCCTTCCTGCCAGATCGCAATTCTCACCCTCAGTCCTGTTGATGTGTGGCTGGGCCGGGCGGCTTACTGGCCCCTGAGCTTCACCAGAACTCTGAGCTGCATGACATCGCTAACCGCATCCACAGAGGCGCACCCCGAGACAGAGGGGCTCAGTGGCTGGCCCCAGGCCACACGGCTGAGTGGCCCCCTTTTGTCAGGCTGTGCGTCTGGCAGTGGCCTTGACCGGGACCCAGAGGCTGAGTCTCCCGCCCAGGGGCACAATGAGCTTTTAAGTGACAAGCTTCCCCGTGCCCTGTCCGAACTCTCCCGCCACCGTGCTGGGAGCACCAGGTCTAGTAAAAACGGTGGTTCCGGCAGCCTCAGCAGGGAGGACAAAGGAGCCCCAGTGCGCTGGCCACCACGAGATCTGCAAGGGCCCTGAAATTCATTCTTGAGCCACAATGGGGAGACGAGGTCCATCACGTTCAGGGTCCTGCTGGAAGCCCCAGAGTGGCTCTAAGAGGGGCGACACAGGAGGTGGTGGAAACCCTGGACGCCTGTGTTGGCATCCGGACCCCCATGGGCTCTGCCTTGATGTTCATGCCCTTGTCCCTTCCCCTGCTCAGCCCCCAGTGCCTGGTGCTCACGGGGCCCCCCAACTTCCGCCCGGCCCTGGTGGACTTTGTGGGCACCTTCACTCGGAACCTCAGCCTGATGATCTGTGGCCATGTGCTCATCGTGAGTACCCCCTGGAGTGACGCAAGGCTGTACCCCTTCAAGCCCATCCCTCCCCCTTTCTTTCCCTCCCTTGTGTCAAGAAACTGGTGCTTCTGAGTCCAGGGGGCAGCTCCCAGGGCAGAAGAAGGGCTAAGTTTCAGGCTAGAGGGTGAAGGCAGCCCCTGATGTCACCTGCACCCCACCGGCAGGGGCCCCGCAAACAGAGAATGCCGGAACTGCGGGCCATCGCCAACGGGCACACCAAGTGGCTGAACAAGAGGAAGATCAAGGCCTTCTACTCGGATGTCATTGCAGAGGACCTCCGCAGCGGGGTCCAGACTCTCATGCAGGTGTGGGGGTGGGGCTTCCCACGGGGCTTCTTGCTTGGAGTGACAGCCTAAGGACAGCACCTCCCGAGGGGCTAGGGCCCCTTTTGCTGCTACAGGAGCCCCACCTCTCTCACCTCTTTAGATAGCTGCTTCTGGGCCCTTCCCCGAGCGCACTGACTCAGGAAAACTGACTTGGGAGCCCTGTGTGTGTGTGTGTGTGTGTGATATAATTTACCAGTTGCAAAGTGAAAACACATTAAACGTAAATGTTTACATAGGCAGACACGACTTGGTGATACGCAACCACCATTCCGATCAAGTTCTAGAATATTCCACTGGGCAATTCATTCTACTGCTCAGTTTTCTCATCTGTAAAATGGGATGCTTGGATAACATAGCAGTTGTTCATTCTGAGTCAACATATGGAACCCCCTTTTAATAGTTTTAAATATTCCTCAAAATTAAAAAAAAAAAAAAAAAGCATACAGGGTCTCCTTTTGGGGTCATAGAAATATTTTGGGAGGTGAGTCCTGGCAGGCAGGCCCTGGACAGGGCATGTGGTTCCAGGGCCTCACCCATGGTGCAGAGGGCCGCCGGGGCTGAGAGAGCCCCACCTGGTCACAGAGCAGGGCCCAGGTGTGTGAGGCCTGATTCCCCACCTCCCCGCAGGCCGCAGGACTCGGGAAGATGAAGCCCAACATTCTGGTGGTCGGGTTCAAGAAGAACTGGCAGTCAGCTCACCCGGCCACGGTGGAGGACTACATCAGCATCCTGCAGTGAGTGGGGACTTGGGGAGCAGGGCCTGGGGTCTGCCTGTCTGGGCCTTTGGGGTTTTGGGGCCTTGGGACGTGGAGGGGAAGCAGCTGTGACCTATGATGCCATGTCACTGGTTCAAAGCTGAGAAAGGGATCAGGCAGGTAACACAAAAGAGCCAAGTGGCCCAGGCGTGGGACCCCAGGGAGCCGTGGGGACTGTGGCAAACAGGGGAGAGTCGTTTGGCTCCAGCCAGTGGGTGCCTGGGAGGAAACGTGGGCCCATGGTTGCCAGATTTCTAGTTTCACAGGGCAGTTGAAAGCGTGGGCGCTTGGGTGAAAACCTGGTGCCCTCTGGCAGCGTATACAGTCTTGGCTGTTCAATTCTAACCCCGGTGGCCACTTCTTCAGCGTGTGTCCAGAATTCAGCTTTCGTGCCTGTAAAATAAGGGCAATAATTCCATCCCCACTTCGGCTGGCGGACGGTGAGGGTTATTCAAATGTAGTGGGGGGACAGGGCCCGGCTTGAAGACTGGCCTGACTCAGTTTCCCCCCGAGTGCAGGGTCCGTGGGATCCACGGTGCACGAACCGCAGAGCTGGAGGGTCCTGGGCTCTCCTGTTCTGCCTGCACATGTCACAGAGGGGGAGACCGAGGCCGGGAGAGGAGAAGGGGGCGTGGGAGGCGGGCCAGCTCTCATCACCTGGTCTCCTGGGGGCTGGGCCTGGGGCGGAGCCGCCTGACCCGTCCCCTCTCTCCAGCGACGCGTTCGATTTCAACTTCGGGGTGTGCGTGCTGAGGATGCGCGAGGGTCTCAACGTGTCGGAGGTGATGCAGGCACACAGTGAGTGCACGCCCCGCCTGCTCTCGCCCCCGGCAGAGCCCGGAACAGCCTCCCAGAAAGCCCTAGAACCTAGCTTTGTCCTCAAGCGCCAGAGGGAAGAGAGGGGAAAATGAGTAAGGCATGACGGCCACGGGCCCCCAGAAAGTCAGCTTTCCATGGTTCCTTCGAGCTCATCAGGTTTCCACACGGAGGACCCGAGGCCCAGGAAGGGGAAGTGACCAGTTCAGGGCCCCGCGTCCAGCAGGGAGCAGACCGGAGCTCAGAGGCCCGGGATCAGGTCACGGCTCTTGGAACCAGATGGGCTGGCGAGGCCCTGACAGCAGGGGAGGTGGGGGGTGAGCACCTCGGAATCTGAAGCGCGCAGAAAGCCCGCGGAAGCTGCACGATTTGGTCTCCAAGACCATCGCTGGGGCACGGAGTAGGGCTGGGTTGCACATTTAAATCACACGTGAACGTGCAGCCTCTGGGTTAATGTGCCATAAATAGCATGTGTGAAAACAAGTGGGGAGTTGCTAGGGGGCCGTGTCGGAGGCAGGGTCGGGGCTTGCCTGGCAGGGTTGGCCCGAGACTGTCTTAACGGGCAGCGGTCACGGCCCTGAGGACTCAGTTCTGGGTGTGGGGGGCGCGGAAGGGAACAAATGAAGCCCTCCCCTGGGGAGCTGCGGTCCTAGTGGGAAAGGCCGTGGACCCATGAGTCATGTCAGACAGTGTCCCCAGCACAGGGCGCGGGTCAAGAAGCCCTCCCTGAGCAGGGGGCCTTTGGTGAGAAAGGAGGTCCTGGGGAGAGTGGCTCCCGGTCCCTGGGACGCCCACAACCAAGGGCTGTGGCAAGCGGGGGTGGTCCGTTTGAGGGAACACGAGGAGGTCAGAAGAAGGCCGAGCCGGATCAGTGGTAGGTGACACGTTGGGACCTCCCTCCTTGTGTAAGGGGGAGCTGGAAGAGGAGGAACGGAAGCAGGGGGAGCACAGGCTGGGAGCCAGCTATTGTCCCTCTCTTGCAGTTAACCCTGTGTTTGACCCAGCGGAGGACGGCAAGGAAGCCAGCGCCAGCAGGGCCAGGCCATCTATCTCTGGCACACGTCAGTCCCCACCCCGCTCAGGATGCTCACCTGTGTGGCAGCTAGTGGGGACCACACGGGCGCTTGGTCAAGGGCAGGCAGCACCTGAGACCTCTGGGGTGGGGTGGCTGCTGGGGGGTGGGGGGCAGTGGCCCTGCCCGTATTAAAGACTGCAGACCCCTGGGAAAACTCCGTGTCTGAGCATCATCAGAACCCACCCAGTGGGGCCCATGTCCCACCCCCTCCAAGGCTCTCTGGCTGTGCTCAAATGTTAGGGGAGGGGCAAGGTTCTCCTTCAACCCCCACCCCGTATGCAGAAGCTGGGGGTACCCTGGGGGCATCTGTGAGGGGCAAACCAGAATTTTGGAGTCAGAGGGGCCTTTGGCAGTGCTCTGGGCCATGCCCCCCACCCTGCAGGCCCCGGCAGGGTGCCCACGCCCGCAGACAGCCAGTCCACCTGGTGGGGTGGCGGGCTGTTTGCAGACAGACTTGAGCGTCTGCCCCTGGTGCCCAGCCCCTCTCTCCTGCAGTGGACCCCGAGGCCCTGGTGCGGGAGGAGCAGGCCAGCACCATCTTCCAGTCGGAGCAGGGCAAGAAGACCATTGACATCTACTGGCTGTTCGATGACGGTGGTCAGTGCGCCTCAGATGCTCGCCCCGCCCCTGGCCCCCTGCCCTCCACGACTCTCTGTCCCTCGGCCTGCCCTCCCTGGCTCCTCTTAGCAAGGCCTCTGGTGGGACCTCAGAGCCCTGCAAAATGGGGATAGGGGTCCCTCAGCCCCACCACTCGGCTTGGAGGAGCCTTGTTGAGCCCTCTCTTGGCTTCCAGCTTTTCAGCTGTAAAATGGGGACTTACGGGAAGGCGTTGATGTCAACATGAGGTGGGACCTTCAGGCTCATGAACCATAAGGGTCACGGCACGTGACATAGAGATGGGCAGGTGTGCAGGAAAGCTTAGGAATCTGCTTTACTTCCCAAAGAAATATAATCTCTCTCACTTTTCTTAAAACATAGGGCTCTCGGCTTTAATGTTCCAACCTTTGATAAAGTCCTAGGTAGAAAATGTTTCTGCTCCACTAGAACATGTTCGATGAATGATGGCTCATGTGGCTGAGCACTTACTGTGTGCTGGACACTATATGTTTTATGTGGGTTCGCCTAACACAATGCTCAGGTAGGAACTATTACTAACCGTCTTTACAAAGAAGGAAACTGAAGTACAGAGCAGTGAAATAACTTGTCCAAGGTTCCACAGTCGTAAGTGATAGCTGGTCCTTGGCTTGTGTGGAGAGATGATAGGAACCAGGGGGCTGTGATCCACTCGTCAGATTTTCAATCGTCGAGAAATGCCAGGGATCTTGATTTTCATGTGAAAGACCCCCACTATTAAATGCCAGCTTACTGATGAAAAAGCATGATACAGGCCAAATGAACCTAAGCCCACGGAGTGCTGTGTGCCACTCTGGTTTAGCTGGCATTCCCATTAAACGGATGGGCAAACTGAGGCCCGGAGAGGGGAAGGGGTGAGAACCCAGCGAGTGCTCCACCCTGAGAGCATTTTCCCCTGGCTTCCTGGGGACCCTCCTTGCCAGGCCTCACCCTCCTCATCCCCTACCTCCTTGGCCGCAAGAAGAGATGGAGCAAATGCCGGGTCCGGGTGTTTGTGGGCGGCCAGATCAACAGGATGGACCAGGAGAGGAAGGCGTAAGTGGGAGCACTGGCAGGGACCAGGGCCATCCCTGCACCCCTCACCCTCCACTCCTGTCCCCCAGTGGCTCAGCTCAGTCCAAGTCACAGCAGCGAGGGAGCTCTGGGCAGAAGCAAGTTTCCATCCATTTCAGAAGTCATTTTGATATCCTGTCTCCATCAATAAGATGCAGCTGCCCCAGGCCTGCCCTGACGGGGGCAAGGGAACTACATTTAAAATCATCCATCTGGTCAAAGAGAAACCTGTGTGAAACGAAGGGTGGAGAAGACCCCTCCTCCTGAGAAGTGAGGCAGAGTTTAGAATCCTTCAGGGCAATTGTCCCTCCCAAGCATGGGTTGCCACCCCTTCGGAGACAAGAGGTGACTTTCATAGCCTGGAGACGGGCAGCAGATCCCACTGAATAAGCAACAACCAACTCCAACTTTGTGGCGGACCCTGCAGAGGGGCTTTCTGCTGGAGTCCATGCTAACTTCCTAACTAAGAAGGTGGGCCTGACTGGGGGAGTGCAGGCAACAGCATCTGGCCGGGCAAGCGATTAAAACTCAGGGAATGAATAGGCGCATTTAAAAAACATCTCCACCTTCCAGGATCATTTCTCTGCTGAGCAAGTTCCGACTGGGATTCCACGAAGTCCATGTCCTTCCCGACATCAACCAGAAGCCGCGGGCTGAGCAGTGAGTTCTCTGCGGTGGGGGGTTCCAGGCGAAGGGCCAGCCTGGGCTCTGCACACCCCCCGCCCGTCGCCCCTGTCCCTCTGCTGATCCCCGGTCAGAGGCCCTGTCCTTCCCGCCCCCACTAAACAGGGCTCATGATGAAAGTGGAAGGGTCAGGGCTTGCAGCTGTTTATTTTCCTGTTTGTGTTCCTTCCTTTGCATATCAGAGCTCTGGCCTTTGCCAGAAACACAGCTGGGCTGGAGGCTGATGAAAGCTGACATGGGTGCTTTTCTTAGAACAAGTGTCCTTCAAGCACATACAGGTGCGGACCCTGGCTGTTCTGCCATCTGAGCAGAGGCCGGTGTTTCATCCACAAAGGACCCCTCAATCCTGAACCTGGGGACCGAGGTGTCTCTGGCCACACATCTCACAAGCCCAGGGTTCTGGAAGTTCATAAAAGGCTGGTTTTACCTTCAAAGGTGACTAGCCTCCTAAATTCTCTCCAACCCCTGGAGTGTCTTCACAAAGCAATGGTCCTTAAGCTTAGTGGTACCCCCAAATCACCTGGAGGGCCCAAGATTCTGAGTTGGTAGGTGGGCCTAAGAACCTGCTTTTCTACCGGCGCTCTGTGCTGGCCCAGGCACGACACTTTGAGAACCACTGTCTTAGGGACAATCCATGTGAAGTACTTAACACACCACCCAGCCTACAGTCAGGGTTCAGTCAGTGCTGGATTTGTGGCTTCTGCCTGCTTGTGTGGCTTTGGAACCCTACATCTGGACCTTTCTGGGCAATCAAACTGCCTCCATCTCTAGGTATTGCCTAGTTTAAGTTCCTGGAAAAGGAATATGACTGGCTGAGTTTCTGCCTTCCTGCCAGGCCAAGGTAGAAGCTACTGGAAATCCCATTTCTTGGCTACTTTTGGTCCAATTGGCTTTGGCCAGGGGTGGCAGAGTCACGTGCTCCAAAACACATGGCTGGAGGGTAACTCCTGCAGGAGCTGCAGCAGAGGCCAGTCTCTGCCCCACTGGAGAGGAGGGAATGTGCAAAGGCCCAGAGGCAGGAGCAGGCAGCTGCAGCCCCATGTTATGATAACACAGGGGTGGTTTGAGTGGGGAACATGTGAAATAATCTGGACAAGAACTGCCCTCCTCCCTCCATGCAATATCAATGTCAAGCACATCCCATCATGAATGTAACAAGGCTCAACTGCGGGGTTGGAATACTTTCGCAATCATTTCATTTTTTTTTTTTTTTAAGATATTTTATTCATTATTTTTAGAGAGAAGGGAGGGGGGAAGGAAGGGAGAGAAACATCAATGTAAGGTTGCCTTTCACCTCCCCCCAGCTGGAGACCTGGCTTGCAACCTGATCATGTGCCCTGACTGAAATTCAAACCAGCGACCTTTGGGTTGGCAGGCCAGTGCCTATCCACTGAGCCACTAGCCAGGGTCCCATTCCATAGTCTTAAGCTAAGACTTTTACAATAGGATTTGCTCCATGTAAATCAGTCTACTTGAGGATTTTTGGAGGATTTTATCTCCTCATTAAAGTAAGGCCCATTTTGACTTCTATCTCCCAGCACCCTAAGAGAGGAGAAAATCCTACTGGGAAGAAAGGGACTCTAATGGCGATGGATGTGCTGACTGCTCGCATTTGCTCAGGGTTGTGCCTGAGGCTGCAGGGATGGAGGTGGGGAGTTTGCAGCCCTGCCCTCCAGGGTTACCCCAGATCAGGGCAGGCTGCAGAGGCCACCAGAATGCAAAAGACAACACAGTCTTGTCTGCCAGTAGAGGAGCAAAACCTTGAAGAAGGTCTTGAATGCAAAGAGACAGGGGAAGTCCATCCCAGAGGACAGTGGGCATTGCAGACCCTGGCCCAGAATCTCTTGCTCTTTCAGATCCCTCTCTTTGCTCCTGCGTCTGCCTCCACCTCCTGGACTGTCTGTCCCCTTCTTTGCACAGCCAGTCATCTCCAAAGAGATGGCGCACTCTGTCTCCTGTTCCTCCCCACGCCTCCTTCTCCACCTCCCTCCAGTTGGACTTCCACCCCACCGATCCACTGAAGTCACTCTGGCGAGCGTCCCAGTGACCCCGCACTGCCAAGTGTGCAGAGCCACCCCTTCTCTGTCTCTCTGCTGTATGGGACTGTGATCCTTCTTGAAGTGGTTCTTAGGGTTTCTAAGATGGCATTGTCTAGTGGTTCCTCCTCCCTCAGCGGTGTTTCGTTTCCTTTGCTGCCTCTTCTCGATCTGAGTGACACTTGTGGTTGGCATCCTGGGGATGTGGCTAGACCCTCTTCTCTGCTCTTTACCCTGTCCCCAGGTGAGCTCATCCATCCGCGTGGCTGCCTGTGGCTGCCTCTGAATGCCCACCAGTCTGAGTTTCTATCTTTAATAACAGAAGTCAGACTGCACAGAACAGCCCCTGTGGCTTCCTGTCTCCCCCAGGGCCAATGACAAAGGCCTGGGGACCTGGCCCCGCGCCCCGTCCGCCCCCGCCTCACCCCACCCTGCCCTGCCCCGGCCCTGCTCAGGCAGACCAGGCGGGCTTCCTCTCTGCTTGCTCCGGCAGCCTGCCCTGGGCGTCGCTGGCTTTGGAAGGACACACATCCTTTGGGTCCAAAGGCCTTCCCAGCCCCTGCGAGTCCCATCTTGGTCCCCAGTTTGTGCCCTCATCACACTGCTGATCCCCTTCATTGCCCAGCAGAGCCTGAGCTCTGGGAGGCCTAGAGGACACTGTGTGCAGTGCCCAGCCTGGCACAGAACAGGGCTCAGTAAACCCCTGGGCACGGTCGGGCGGGTGGAGGTAAGGCCCCAGTCGGTCGTCATGGACGACTGACTCATGGAAGTCATGTCAGTGCTGAGTTAGACATGGAGGTGCAGTGACGTCAACAGCGGTGTCAGAACAAGGCTCAGCCTGAAAAGTAGGTCCCTGTGGCTCCCCTCCAGGGACCTGGTTTCCCTGGACACAGGACCATGTTCCTGGTCTCACCTGCTCTCTTGGCCCCCAGCACCAAACGGTTCGAGGACATGATTGCGCCCTTCCGCCTGAACGATGGCTTCAAGGATGAGGCCACCGTGGCCGAGCTGAGGCGAGACTGCCCCTGGAAGATCTCGGATGAGGAGATTAATAAGAACAGAGTCAAGGTGCAGGGGGGAGGAGGGCCTTGTTGGGGGTGGGGGGTCAGGCAGGCGTTCCCCTGGGTCAGGACCCTGTGCCCACCTGTCCTGAGCTTCCTACCCTATTAGGGATGGTTGTCCCACCCCTGCTCCATTCACCTTATCAAGTATCCTCCGCAAACAGGTGTGGCTCAGGGAGTCCACGTGCCTTGCTCCATTCTCTCTATTCCGCACCATCAGCTCTCCCTACTTTCCCCATCTCTCCCCATACCCGCCACCCCCATGCCTTCCCTGTCCTGCTGGTGATGACAGTAAGGTCAGGCAAGGAAAAACCCAGGAGGCCTGGCTAGTTATGTAGGTGAGCTTGGCACTTCACTACTCTGGGGATTCCCTTCCTTTTGGGAAGCAAGAGAAGTGATCCTAATGTAAGGGGAACAGTGCCTGCATCCTGTTTGGGGTGTTATAAGAGGCCCCTGGCTTGGTGGGGACTGCCCCTGAGGACGTAACAGAGTGGCTTTTCCCCACGCCAGTCCCTGCGGCAGGTGAGGCTGAATGAGATCCTGCTGGATTACTCGCGGGACGCCGCTCTGGTTGTCATGTAAGTAGCAGAAGCCTGTTTCAGGGGCCAGGGATGTCCGCTTGGAACGGTGGCCGCTGCTGGGAGGCAGGGGACCTGGCCCTGAGTGGGCTGCCGAGGGCCAGCTAGCAGTGTGGGGTTGCTTAGCGTCATGAGGGAAAGAGTCCGCAACATGGGTGCCGGTGACTATGAGGGTCCATTTATTAAATCCGGGGACAGTGAGACGGGAAGGGCATCGCTTAGAAGAAGCTACAGGAGAGCCTAGCAGGGCTGTCTGCGGGAAGTCAGAGAGAAGGGGGCTCTGGAGACAGGTCCAGGGGGTTAGACCAGGACAAGCCGCTGTTTCCTGTTGCTCCCCTGGTTACAAGTCTCCTGGGGACCCTCAGAGTTGAGGAGATGCGTGCCTGTCGGGGAAGGAGAGAGGACAGCAAAAGGCGGGGGGCATGCTCTGGTCCTTGGTCCGGAGGCCTTTATCTCTCTCCTGTAGGCGGGAATCTCGGGGAGGACTCAGGGGCCAGTCTCAGTGGAATGGTGATCAGTCTCCGGGTGAGCCCTTCCAGGGTCCTGGTCTCCACGGATGGCCAGTGACAGGGCGGGAGGTCACTCGTCATGGCAGCTCCTCCTGGTGTCACCCATTTGGTTTTTGCTGACTTTCTGGGCCTGGAGCTGAAATGCAACGGAGGCCTAAATGTCACCTCTAGGGAGGTGACCTTCTGTACCTGGCCATAAATTCCTTGGCCTGTCTGTACAGCTCTCTGTCTGTTTCCTTGTTCCACTTGTCCTGGCTCGCAGGCCTCTCCCTCTAGGGACATCCTCACCTGAGCACTGGTAAACAAATCTTAGCTTCCAGAACTGAAAGTCCTTTTCAAATAAAGGGTTCATTGGGCCATTGCTATGAAAAAAAAAAAAAAAAAAGGAAGAAAAAGAAAAAAAACAGGCGCTGGGGCAGAAAGGGGAAACCGTCACGGCTGTGTCTGGGAGAAAAGGCCAGCAAGTTCAGAGTCCTGGAGTTTTGGAGCATTTTTATTCATCAAGTAGAGAGGAGAGAGGTCTAAGTTGCTGTTTGTTTCTGAACAGATTTTAGTTATGTATTTATGTTTAGGGAGAGGGGAAGGGAGGGAGAAAGAGAGGGAGAGAGACATCAACGTGTGGTTGCCTCTCCCACGCCCCCAGCGGGGAACCAGGCATGTGCCCTGACTGGGAATTGAACTGGCGACCCTTGGGCTGCAAGCCAGCGCTGGGCCACTGAACCACACCCGCCAGGTGTTTTTGAAAGACTGTTGAAGTGGGTCACAGGGGTCCTGAAGGAAGAAGCGCCTGCTCTGGCCGTGGGCAGAAGAGGCTCATGAACTCTGATGGCCGGGCTGGCACCAGGCTCCCTCTTTTTGATCATGGCCACCTGGAAGTTAGGCCAGTGTTGTAGGACGTGCTCAGGGGTGTGACCAGTCTTCTGTGGGCTTTGCCCTGCAGCTGTTCGCTGACTAACCCCTTCCTGTCTGCTCCCGCCCCCTGGCCTGCTGTCACTCAATTTAAGGCACCTCCAAATTGGTGACTTGTTAGTGTCCCCGACGCCCCTCACCACTGCTTTCTCCTTATCTGTTGCCTTCTGCTGCCAGACTCAGCAGGGCAAAGGGGACCCAGGTCATTCCAGGAGAAAATCGATTCCTGCTTGTTTGGGACTGTTTGGCCCTTGGCCACCCCCCGTTGATGTCGGTGCCAAGCTGGGGCAGCAGGCGCTGGGGCCGCCGCAGCCCATTGCCAGGCCCCATGCTGGTCAGACACTCCATGGTCACTGCCTGTGTTCAGTAAACGCACCGCCTCTGGTGGGGACTGGCCAAGGCTGAGTACGTGGAAGGTGACAGTGGCACAGAGAGGGTCTCGTGGTGGCTCTCCTCTCTTGGAGAGTTTGTACACCTGACCCTGGCTCTGCCTGAAACCATGTGATGTGGAAGCTGTGATGAGAAAAAGGGATGCGTTTATGTCAGAGCTCCGGCCAGTACCCTGCAGAGTGTGTCGCTGGGGCCAGGTTGGCCTGCCTAGGTGACGACTCGGTCACAGTGCAAGGCAGTGCTACCGGCCGCCTCCTGGGTCAGCTGCCCAGCCTTTGCTTGGGTGGGGGACCTGGTGTGTGCCGCCACCTCACGAGTGCCCCCTCTGCTCAGAGAAGCAGGCTTGCTTTTGTCTTGGCACTTAGCTGCCCTGCGTGGCCTGAGGCACACAACCTACTTCCCTGAGCCCCACTTTCCCTGCCTGTTAACGAAGAGATTCACGCTGACCTGTTACAGCTCTAAGTTTGTCACTGGAATGAGTCAGGCTCCCAGCAGGCAGGAGGTGACCACCTCTCCTCTCCCACTCACCCCCCTCCCCAGACCCCAGAGGGGCCCCCCTGCCCTACATCCTTTGTGGGATGAGCCAGTACAGGTAACGTTGGGTCCGGTCACCTCAGAGGAGCCGCTGCGCAGTGTCCCACCCCATGTGACAGCTGAGAGCTGCTCCTCAAAGGGACCCGCTATGGCCTGTCAGGCCAGCTCTCCTGGGCCAGCACATAGCTGCATGTTTGCATCACTGATCTCCAGCCCGATGTCCTTTGGAAAGTTCACTCTGGGAGTCCCCTTTGGCAGAGCCACCAGGGAGCTGTAGAAAATGACCAATTCCTCCATTCCTGTCGGATCAGGGTGGAGGGTGGAGTCCCGAAACCAGCCTTTCCCAGAAACTAAGGAAACATCCTCCCCCCACCGCTTGGTAAAATGACAAAATCACAGTTTCCAGCATTTTCGCAGCGCATGTCCTGGCGCAGCTGCGAGGCAGAATGTGGTCGTTTACTGCCACACGGCAGCATTTTACACGACTGCAGCCGTGTTCAAGTTCGGCCTAAGCAGAGCTGCCGATAGACCAGGCTTGCAGCCCGCCCACCCGCCCAATAGTAACCCTCAAAACAATAATCAATGTTGCATTTTATCGATTGAGCCTGCCTGACACTCAAAGTATCGGTTATTCGTTTGCAAAGGTCTATGACGTGGTTCTATTTTACCCACGCCCCTCCCCCACGAGCACACACGCGTGCACACACGCGCATACACACACACACGCACCAGCCTTGGAGGAGTTAAGCAACTGGTCCAGGACCTCACAGCTGCAAATCAGGGGGGTTGACAAAGGCTCTGCTTCTGATGTAGGATTACCGCTTTGCATCTAGTTTAGATCTAAGGCCGCCTCTCTTTGTGGCTAAGAGACACGACTGTGAACAAAAAAAGTCCCTGGTGCCACCGGGGTGGCTTGATTTCTGAAGATAAGTAGCTTCAAGGTCACATGTCCTGTGAGCAGGGCCCGAGTGTCAGCCCCGGTCCTGGGCGGGGTGCGAGGGAGCCTGTCCCTCCCTGGGGTGGACAGGCTCCGCCGGAGAGGCCACAGCAGGAGTGACGGATGTCCCCTGCCCTGAGAACACAGCCACCAGTCCCTCATGGCCTTGGAGGTTTCTGAATGCAGTTCCTGAAAACGATGTACCAGTTCCTAGGTGGCATTTTCAGCCTCAGGCCTCACTGTTCAATCAGGAAGCCTGGTTGGTTTTGTCACTTCCCTGTCCCTGGAAAGTCATGGGACGCAAGCGCATTCTCACCAAAGTGACACTTGGTTCATGAAATGCCCTTGTTCCCGCCTGCCTTCCCCCATCCTGGGGACCTTGCTTTTTAAAAGAGGTTAGTGTTGTCTCAAGTGAAGCTTGAGGGTGGAATTTTAAATTCGGGGCCGCTGTTTGGGGACCTCGACTCGCTTTCTCAGCGGAAGTGGCAGTTGCCATGAGCAGAGGCGGCTGGCGCGGGCGAACCCTGGACCTTGGATCAGGTCCCAGCTCTGTCACTCCCAAGCCTGGTCTCCTTCCACTGGTAAATAACGACAGGTGATGACAATAGCCTGACATGACGAAAGGCACGCTCTGCTCTGCATGCTTGTCTTTCGAGCTGGTGATGTCCTGGGAGGAGATTCTGTGTGTCCTCACGCCAGGGAAGCGAACACTGAGGCGCGGAGCCGGTGAGCCCTCTGCTAAAGTCACATGGCTGAGGAAGTAGCCAAGCCACAGCCCAGATAGCTGCTCTGTCCCACGGCCTGTCCTTTCTGCCCAGGACTCCTTGGCTGGGAGACCCGGCGGTGCTGCAGGCCCTGCCCTTTCCCCAGCATTGCTTTGCAATTCAGAGGAAATTGTACCCAGGTACCTCCTTTGGGGAAACAAGCAAGATGCTGGCCCATGTCAGATGCTGGGGCCCAACTTCCTGTCACCCCAGCTGCTCTGGTCTCTCCCAGAGCCAAGAGCCGGTGCACTAGCGTCCCTGATGCACCTCGGAATCGCAAGATGGTGGGAACGTCACTGCCTGCAACAGCCATGAACATGTGGCTGGACTGCCTGCCCAGGGCAGCTTGATACTTGGCACAGCCTTGCCGTTCCAACAAGTGGCCCTCCCAAGGCCAGGGCGAGACCTGCTCTCTGGACTTGCCTAGCAGGTAGGAGGCAGGGCAAGGACACTCAGGTGAACGTGTCACCTGATGCCCACAGGCCGTGTGTGGCTGGAGAAGCAAGGCTGGTGTGACTCAGGAGCCTGATGGGTGAAGTCACCACTTCAAATCCCAACTGCTTCAAACCGTTTTCCAGGAATAGGAGGCAGGGTAGTGAGTAAGACAGACCCAGCCTGCTCGTCAGTGAACATACATTACATTCTAGCGGCGGGTGGGGGAAGGCAGACAGCAAACAAATCAATGGAAAGAGGATTTTGAGAGTGTGAAGTGCTGGGAAGACAGTGACCCAAGGTGATATGATAGATACGGGGGCTGCCCTGGAGGGGGTGACCAGAGAAGGAGGCACACTTGAGCCAGGATCTGAGTGATTCGAAGGAGTCAGCTAGGTAAAGAGCTGGCAGCACTGCCTTCTGGGTGGAGAGAGCATCTGGTACAAAGGCCCTGGGGCAGGAGCAAGCTTGCCATTTTTTTCAGGGCTAGTAAGAAAGCCACTCTGGCTGTAGGACTGTGAGCAAGGCTAAGGGAGGTAGGAGGTGACACTGGCGATGCTGGCGGGGACCAGATTTGCGGGGGCCTTGCAGGCAGGCCAGGGCTTTGTTCAGAAATGCTTCATGGCTGAAGGTCCATTTGGAGTCATGCTCTTAAGGAGCATGGGAGGTCATTCTTAGGGTGGCTGGGAGGAAGCAGCTCTGAAGAGGTCACTAGACAGAGTTGCTGTTCAGAAAGCAAACCATGAGCTGGGCTGTGTGCAGAAGGCCCCTGGGTAACCTGTCTGCCTTTCTTCCTACCTCGCAGCACCTTGCCCATAGGGAGGAAGGGGAAGTGCCCAAGCTCGCTGTACATGGCCTGGCTGGAGACGCTGTCCCAGGACCTCAGACCTCCTGTCATCCTGATCCGAGGAAACCAGGAAAACGTGCTCACCTTTTACTGCCAGTAACTCCAAGCTTGCCCTGAGCTGAGGGGGTGTGGGACAGCCACCTCTCCACAGGGAGGAGTTCCAAGTGCTGTCACACTCTAAGCCATTGCTCCCGATGGCCCGATGGAAGAAGCTGATAGATTTCCAAACTTTGGTTGGACCTCACTCACTCCCGTCGGACCTGTCCTCTGGGCTGGAGAAGTAGCATTTGAGGTTGGGTGGAAATTTTTCTAGTGGATCCATAGTCCTTTTAAGTTCTCTTGATTTTGATGACTACAAATGAAGATTTCAGTCTTTGATTTATAGACAAATGTGAGTCAAAGTGCTAGGCGCGCCTCTTGGCCATTTCTCCAAACATTTTGAGGGAACCCCC
This sequence comes from Noctilio leporinus, assembly GCA_004026585.1. Lineage (NCBI taxonomy): Eukaryota > Metazoa > Chordata > Mammalia > Chiroptera > Noctilionidae > Noctilio > Noctilio leporinus. The sequence continues at coordinate 3,445 of PVIW01001835.1, read as the reverse complement.
CCCGCAGCCATACCCATCCCTCCAAGGCCAGGAGAAGGAGTGCCCATGTGCACACACCTGTAGCCCTTCCGGGGCAGAAAAAGGGCTCCCGGAACTTCCATGACAAGACACATTCCTTTAACCACCTCCCTTCACTTTCAATCACAATGTGTCTTCAGGGGGTTGGCTGCTTCTCTGGGAGACCAGGGACTTTCAAACTTTGGGGGCTGCAACCCACTGTAAGAAATTTTCCATTGAGACTTGGAACAAACACACACGAAATCGAAATCGCCTCAGAACAATACTTATCCTTCCTCTAGGGCACTTGTTCCCTATACAGGGTTAAAGAAAGGTCAGGGCAGGGAGGAGCCGGGAGTAAAAGATAGAGCAAAAGGTGGTGTAGGTGGTCTTAGGGTGGGGGTCAGAGTCAAGAAGAACCTGGAAGGGTGTTCTTGTTCATGGAAGGGTGTTCGGGTTCCCATGGATTGAGCACCCCCAGAATGCTTTGCACCTACCGAGCTTGGATGCAAAAGCAGAACAAACATTAAGAGATGCCCAGTGTCGGGGGGCGGGGGGGTGTTCCCTGAATGGGCACTTCAGCTCGTGGTGCAGATACAAAGCCCAAAGTGAGCTGCTGGCAGACATGGTGCGCTGGGTCTCCCCCAGGAGCACGGGGGCGGTGGAAGGAGCGAGGCATCTTTGTGTCTGATGGGCTGGGCTTTCCCCCCAAACCCACCGAAGCACCTACTTAGTAATGAAGGCCAAAATCTCTTTCTTAAAGTTAGGACCCGAAGTGTTACCGGACAGGGGCCTGGCCCTGAGTGGGTCTGCCCAGGGGCAGCAGTTGTGGGTGGGGTCCTGACTTCGTGTAGGAAAGGTTTCACGACGTGAGTCTAGGGGCCTATGAAGACCCATTTATCAAAGCTGGGGGAGGTGAAACAGGAAGTGCCTGGCACAGAAGAACCAACAGGGGAGCCTAGCGGGGCTGCCTTAGCTCACTGGGAAGTCAGAAGAAAGGGGACTTTGGGGACAGGTTCGGGCATTCGCCTGGGACCAGATGCCCATTGTCTTAGAGTTTAGGGGACTGTGCCTGTGAAGAAAGACGTGGGAAAGGAGAAGGGAAAGGGGTGGAGAGGGACCCTTCACAGAGGAAGAGCATGGGGGACGGGGTGTGTACGTGTGCTGGGTCCTTTGTCTTGAGGGTTTTCTCTCTCTCCCTGGCAAGTGGGCATCTTAGAAGTCTCAGGGGTGGGTTTCGGCAGAACGGTCATCAGTTCCCCAGGTGGGCCCTTTCAGGTTGTGTTCTCCACTGATTGATTGGTCAGTGACAAGGAGGGGACGGGTCCTTAGTCATGGGTGCTGGTCCTAGCTTCCCCCACCTGGTTTTGCTGCTTTCCTGGGCCTGGAGCTGAAACGCAGGTGAGGCCCAGATGTTACCTCTCGGGAGGGAACCTTCTGTATCTGGCTGCAAACTGCTTGGCCACAGTGTGAACAAACTATGTCTCATTTTCCCTATTCCTCTTGCCAAGAAATTATTGTCCTTTCCCATTTCTGGGAAACATTATTATTCCCATTTCAGGACATTATGGGCCTTGTCACAGTGGAGAACAAAGGTTCCGGTCTCTCAGGCCTTCTGCTTGTCAGGACTCCCTGCCGCGTTGACCTTGGACAGCTCCTCCTCTCCTTCCCCTGAAACCTGGGGACTTCAGAAGGGTACCTGCCTCTGAGCCATTCAGTGGGCCTGGGACCAGCCCTTCTGTCCTCCAACTCCAGATAAGGTGAAGCCTCCTCACCCTGGGAATACCTGCCGTCCAAGAGCCACGTGGAAAGCATTTCCTGGCAGGTGGGCGCTGCCTCTCCAGGCCTCAGGGACACTCTGATCCAAGGCCAGAAAAGGCTTTGGCTCCTGGCATTCAAAACAAAACCCCAAATCTCGCTCATGTTGGAAATGGAATTTTTGTCCACGATAATAGCTTTGGGGGAAAAAAAGTAGCCTTGAGTTAACAGAAGGGTCAAAACAATAAAACGAATAAAAATACATTCGCTCAGGCACCAGCACTGACTTGTTTGGGATCACACGGGTTCTGAACTCTGCGGAGTGTGTTTTGAAAAGAACGATGAGTGGGTTGCTTTTTCAACCCTGGGTTGAACTTCTCCCTGAGCTTCCGCTGGGACTAGAGGCCACGGGGCCAGATGGCTGTGTGAGTATTTTTTGAGATGACTTGTTTTCTCTTTGCGTCTCTCATGTGTGTGTTTGCAGACCCATGGGGACCCTGTTTTCTTCAGCTTTATCGAGGTCTCCCAGGGATTTTAATCTTGCCTCCAACCAAGATTTTCCCTGTTTTCCCTGCTGTTCTCCCATCGATCTGCTTGGAAACGCTGACCCTCAGAAAGGCCCAGCCCCAGCGCACAAACACATCGGCCACAGCAGCAGGGACCCCCCCACCCCTGCACCCTGGATCCACAGCCCAACTAGCTCCCAATTTCCCCTCCAGATCTCCTGTTCTCCTTTAGCTCCTGCCCAGGCCTGTTGTGGCTTTAATAGTGAGCTCAGTACAACCCATTTTTGCCCAATCGGCTCTCCTAGTTGCACTTCCAAGGCAGAAAGCCGTGCCCCCTTAGCCCATGCAGAGCCCATTTCGACTGGATTCCCCTCATCATACATGCCTGGTCTCGACTGCATGGCCAGGGAGAGGTGGGCTTCCACCAGGATGAGACCAGCTGGAATGTTCCAGAAGAACCACCTGCCTGGGTGGCCCCCAAACACGCAAAGCAGACAGGTTTCGCCTGTAGCCGTGTATAGCTCCGGATGTCAGAAAAAAAAGGCAGCCAACTTTACACAAGCGTTCACAGAACCGTGGCCGGGGAAAGCCCAGCCAGGAGCTTCTCTGGTAATTCATTCTGCATTCAAAGTGAGGGTTCCTCCTATGACCAAAAGCTGAACCAGGACAGGAACATCTTTCTTGAAAGGGAACCAGGACAAATAACAGCTTCCAAAAATACCTCGTGGGGGGAGCCTTGAGAAGAGGCACCTGGCTGGGCGGCCCATGGGGGAAAGAAAGTGTTTGTCAGGCCGGAAAGTAGTCAACAAAGTGGGAGATGCTCAAAGGTCCTGTCTTAGGGAAAGGTGGGGGTGGTGGATGAGAGGATTTTGGGAAACAGGGCCAAGAGCCCGCCCTAGGAGAGGACTTGCTGGGTCATATGGTCACTCTACGTTTAACTTACGGAGTACATGAACCCTGGCGACCGTTGGCAGCCTTGCAAGGGCTGAGTTTGAACGTGCACAGTGCGGTTAACTATCAGGTCTATTGTTGGGTCCAGGGGTCAGTTTGGACTGGTCGTACCCCCTTGGTGTTCAAGAGACCCTGGGACCTCCAAAGCCAGATCACTTTTTATTTGATCTCATTTTTTTTTTTTTTTTTTTTTTTTTAAATTTTTTTTTTTTTTTTTTTTTTTTTTTTTTTTT